>OZ024745.1:38793305-38825805 GCA_964016885.1 Eledone cirrhosa | reverse complement strand
ATACGGACAGTGTCAACAAGCACATCCAACTCCTTCTGACTCTTCCCGAAGAGCTTAAGATCGTCCATGAAGAGGAGGTGATTGATGGTAAGCTCTCCCTTTCCCAACTTGTATCCTGGTCTCATTTTTCGCAGTATAATGGTCAGGGGCATCAGAGCAAGGACGAACAACAGAGGGGACAGACTATCTCCCTGGAAGATACCTCTATTGATCTTCACGCCTCCCAAGGATTCTCCAGCTGATGTTAACTCTGTTTTCCATGACTTCATACTTTTGCCCAACAACTGTGTGATGTTATCTGCCACCTTGAAGATCTCTAGGCTTTTGGTGATCCAAGAATGAGGCACCATGTCAAATGCCTTTTTGTAGTCTATCCATCCCATGGCAAGATCAGTGCATCTCTTCTTGCAATTCCTCATTACAATTATTATCTGGTCTAAGTAACTGGTCCTTTGTACCACGGGACTTCTTTCGGCAACCTTTCTGTTCGTCCGGTAACAAGTTGTTTGTGTGGAGGTGATGGTATATTTCCTCAGACATAATGCTTGTCAACAGTTTCCACAATACAGACAGACATGTGATAGGTCTATAGTTGGTAACATCATTACCCTTGATTCGGTCTTTCATTACCAGAACTGTTGCACCTTTTGTCAACCACTCTGGTACCTCACCTGACATCAAGCAGTCATTGAACATGGTTGTCAGTTTCAGGTGGAGGGATGTTATATTTGTAATCCAATACCCTTGCACACCATCTAGGCCTGCTGATTTCCAGTTGGTTAGTATTTTGGCCTGCCGCTTAAGATTTTCAACTGTGATACTCAAATCAGTTTGTTGGTGTGCCTGTTCACGTATCTCCTTTTGTTCTGTCTCAATCCACACTGCCTGGTCATTATGTTTAACATCCGCTGCCATATTCCTCTCCAGAATGTCTTAGTTTGTTCCGCCTCAGGGATCAAGTCGTTGCCTCTTTCTTTTGCTTCAAGCTGTCCAAACAGCATCTTCTGGTTATTGTCAAACATGCGGTTCTGTCTATACTGATGTTGTTTCTGTTTATAGCTTTTTTTTCTTTTAACTTTTTCCTGTCTACAAATCTTAGGTTCATAGGTTTCCCACTATCATCTACCACTAAGTTTAGGATATCAACCAAATCTTATCCTAGCCCGTCAGAATTCATCTCGTCAATGGCCGTATCTCTGTTCCAGGTATTATTTATTTCAGCATTCAGATCATTGTCTGCTTCGGATGGTTCCTCCGTTCTCGGAACCTCTTCACATTCATTTCCCACTGGCTCGTTTGCCTGGCCTAGTCCACTCTCCATTTCCAACCTAATTTCTCTGCTCGCTTATCCACCCATTATTTCTTATTACCCTAGCCTGCCCGGTCAATTTTTGTTCATCTAATTTAAATACACCAATCTCGTTCCAGATGTTATGCATCCGTATCCCATAGCCTTTCTCCTTGGGATTACTCTTCAGGTAACATTGCATAACAGTTCTATTCAATTCTTTCGTCCAGTTGGTTCTGGTCCCTTTCCTTCTTCTTCTCCCTCCGACACCAGCAGTATTTGGTTGACAGCCAGTTCCCTGCTGCTGAGCCAGGGAGCACCTGCTGGGCGAGAGTCTGTCACATGACATTCCAGCCTCCACTTCACCGTTATTCGAACTGTTTAGGTTCGACATTTAACACTCATATCGAGGATTGGTGAATGTATGGTTACATAACCACCGGTGATTTCATCACCCCCGTTGATTTTAGTGAGGCACTATCACGCTGTAGACGAACATAAATAAACAAACAAACATATAGATAACCCCCCCCCCCCAAAAAAAAAAAAGAATAAGCATAAGTTTCATTGTTATTTAATGTTTGAACGTCTGACTTTTTCTTCCTTCTCTGTCTATCTGTTTGTCTTTCTTTTTCTTTTTATTTTCTTTACGTTTTTTGTTGTTGCTGTGCTGTTTTTATTTTTATTTTTGTTATTTTTATTTTTTGACCGGGTCATCAAATCAGTCTATTTATATCTTTTGATGCCTTCCTCTTTTAGTGGGGACACTACGATGCATGTCTTAGCAGGAGGTAGTGGGAGAGAATAGCGGCGGTAGCGATAATAAGGAAGTGGTGGTGGTGGTGGTGGTGCTGTGCTAGTAGTACTTAGCAGGTGTTAGTGGGAGAGAATAGCGGCGGTAGCGATAATGAGGCAGTGGTGGTGGTGATGTGATCGTAGTACTGTAGTGATGGTGTTGAAGTTGAAGGAGAAATAGAAGTTGAGGTAACTTGACTAAAGTTTTTAGCGTGGTAGTGGTGAATGTGGCGGTGGTGTATTATTATTGTACCCTACATGTCAGCCCTTGTGCCTAATAAATGAAATCATTATTATTATTATTAGTATTAGACTTTGCCTTTCATCATTACGGGGTCGATAAAATAAAGTACCAGTAATGCACTGGGTATTTGCTGGCCTTGTGCCTGAAGTAGAAACAATTATTATTATTATTATCATTATTATTATTATTATTATGGCCGCACATGTGTGAAGACTACAAATCTGCGTGGGTAAATGTTCGTAACTTTAAGCTGTTTTAAAGTGTCATTTTTTCGTATTTTCTTGTCGTTAACGAAACTTAAGGTACACATCTTGATTTAAAGAGAGGGATACCTCTCAATATTCGGCCTCTAAGCCCGAATATTCAGATTTACTTATTAAAAACTTCGAAAAAAATCGCTTCACCCCCAAAAAAATATTATAGTAATTTTCGACCTTGAAACGGTAAACAACGTTCAGGTAAAAATGTTAAGGGCAGCCACTGTAGATTTCACCACAACTACGACAGTCATGCCTGTCATCCACTCTACTGAATGGGAAGGCAAAACTAAAAAGCTACCATCACAACCTTCTGCCATAGCAGCAGTATCATCTGAAAACGACATCACCACCACCACAACAACAACAACTCAGAGCAATAACGACAATAACACCGACAGCTTCAATGTAAACACCGATGGCGGTGGCAACAGCATCAACAAACAAAACAACAACAACAACAACACCAATAACAACAGCAAGTATGACAACACCAACAATAAGAGAATCAAAAGCATCACATTTCCTGCAGCAACAGCAAAAACAAAGCGCTTATTGAATATTGATATTGATATTAGCGATAAAGAAGAACAGTTGGCACAAGCATGGAGGCTAATTTAACGGGAGAAGTCCTGGGGAAACCTGACCATCCCTGACGAGGCAATAGCGGCCATGCAAAGGAGGACGGTGTTATTTCGATGCATTTCGGTGCAGACACGAAAATTGGAATTGTCAGCCAAGCAGAGGTCGAGGCTGCTTTGGAGTACATCGGAAGTAACATAGAGAGTACAAAGCAAGAGGCAAACAGTTCGGTACCATCTCGGTACTGTTCAAAACCGAGGCCCTCGCTATTAAGCACTCGGTCACCCCCTGCAGAACGGAACGCATCATCATGCATCCGTCCTACATGGGTAAAAGGACAGTAAAGGTACGCATTCCCAGCATCCCACCAGGAATGAACATATGGTGGCTGCTGGGATGCGTAATCGAGGAGGGGACAGACACTACCCTTCTGGATATCAAAAGGACAGAGAGAGAGGACTGGTCCAGAATGGATTTGGAAATTTTTCTCCAAATGAACCGGAGGACATGAACAACATCCCGGATTTTGCCCGCCTGCAGGACAGGACAACAATCCAACTAAGGAAGAAGACCACGCTGCTTCGTCTGCGGGGAAGCAACGCATCTGCAAGCCTTCTGCCCTCAGCGGAAAAATGCAGGGGGTCGCAAACCTCCTTTGTTGCCAACGCCAGTGTCAGCACGGAAAGATGCACCAACACCACCACCAAAAACAACACCAACAAAAACTCGGACACCAACATCAAAAACAGCCGGATCACCACCAACACCAAAACCAATCCAAGGGAAAAACGAGGAAACCCCCCCCACCTCCACTTACCCCCCCCCCCCCCAGTATACACATAGACAAAACAATAAACGCACACACAGACACAGAGACACTCACAGCCACAGACCCTTTGTCTTCCAGCAGCGAAGATGAAGGAAAACTCAAAAGTGCAAAAAAACAGAGAAAACTCACAAGTAAAAGCCCTAACAAAACAGAAAAACATACACAACATAATTTAGACGCCACTAACGCAAACATTTCCCCAATAACATCATCACCAACAGCAACATCGACACCACCTCAACAATCCCAGAAACGCAAACAACCTAAACAAACACGATTCAAATCAACACACAATATACCTGAAATTGCAGACACGCCACCTACAACAAACACAGACATACCCGAAACAACACCACCAACACAATCACCACCACAGTCACCAAAACGAAAACAAATAAAACCACATCAACAAAATGTTAAAAACTTCGTGCTTGTCAGAAGGGCCAACGATAAACTGATGGCCCTCTTAGCACGATGCGAGAACATTCAAACAGAGGGGGAGATTTTTGAAATGAGCACATTTTGCGTGCCAGAAGATTTGCTTCTGGTCCGAGTGTCACTCAATACCTTCAAATAAATTGGAGAGAGCTTTCCTCAAGACGTAGGAACCCCGAATGTGAAACCCACATCAGGATTTTAAAGGTGTTCCCAAAAGAAACCCCACCAACCATGGAGGTCGAACAACCCGACCTTCACAAGACACGGGAGGTAAGTAAACCTTCCCTCTCTCTCTTAGCTTACCAATATGGCCATATTAAGAGTAGGAAGTTCAAATGCTCACGGCCTGGGGTCACCCTGGAAGCAGGGTCGCCTGCTCAACGACCTCAGGTCGCTGGAAATGGATGTGATTACCGACAGCGAGACCAGAATTTCCGACACGCGCGCACTAGCCCCCATTTTCGACGACTATCAGATTTTCGCATCTGTTTGCAGACCGGTAATAGGGGGTGGGGTGGAAAGGACTGGATCTCGAGGTAAGGGCGATCTTCCGGGACCCGGATGGTAAGTTGGTGGTCTTGGATGTGAGCAGTAGCGAAGGTGGTGCCTTTAGACTGCTGGCCGTCTACGCCCCTATAGGGGCCGGACAACCGGACTTCTTTCGGCGCCTGGAGACCTTTCTGTGTACGTCTCGCACTTTACTGTTAGCGGGGGACTAGAATGGAATCTTAGACGCACGCTGGCATTGTGTGGGTGTAGCCGATAGGAGCGGGCGGTGCAAAAGCCTCAAGCGCCTACTGAGCCAGTTCCAACTGTCTGACAGGTATCGACTAGATTCCCCAATGTGCCAATGTGGAAATGGACCAACCGAATGGAGTCATCTAGATCGTATATAGACAGGATCTTCATTAGGAAAATAGATGGAAGTAGTGTGGGCTGCCCACTTTTTAAAATGGCCGCCTATTCAGATCACACATTTGTGATCTGTACGGTCGACCTAGATAAAACGCGTAGGTTAGGACCGGGTTACTGGAAGCTGAACATGTCATTTCCGACACGTAAGGCTTACAGGGACCGAGTCAACAGTGTAGTTAAGCAAAAGTTGACAAAGGGGATCATCAACAGATGCTGGGGGGCTCTTAAAAGAGAGATTATAGTAACTTCGATAGTGTTCAGCAAAGAACTAGCGTTAGAGAAAAATAGAAAGGAGGGGGAGCTGGTAGATAAGGTAGACGAGGCTATTTGTAGTGGCATCGCAACTGACGTGCTAGCGGCGAGAATGGCATTAGACCATTTCTTCAATGCC
Source organism: Eledone cirrhosa (assembly GCA_964016885.1). Classification (NCBI taxonomy): domain Eukaryota; kingdom Metazoa; phylum Mollusca; class Cephalopoda; order Octopoda; family Eledonidae; genus Eledone; species Eledone cirrhosa. The sequence goes on along the minus strand of OZ024745.1, from coordinate 38,820,066 downwards.
AAACACGAAGGTTGCATTGTCAGAGCTAAGGCGCGTGCGCTGAGAAACGAGGGAACCAAAGCTGTTCGATGGGCCCGCGTGGCGGAGGCTCAGCGTGGTAATAAAACCACAATTCGGTCCTTGGCGGACCGAGACGGACACGAGATAAGCGATTCCAAGCAGATGTGTGAGGCCTTTCGCAGCACTTTGCTCGGTTGTTCGGGGAGAGTGGCGAGTCAGAGAGAGTAGCGGATTTCACTCCCTGCCTTGACGGCTTTCCGCGCATCTCGACGGTCGACGCTGAGCGCTGCGAAAGGCCGGTTACTTCAGCCGAAATTTAGGACGCCCTTGTCGGCTGCATGAGACGCAAGTCACCCGGTTTGGATGGCTGCCCTACGAGCTTTACGTAAATAAGCCAGACTTATTCTCCGAACTCCTCGAAGCACTCTACTGCGACTGGCAGCAGAATGGGAATATACCCAGTTCTGTGAGCAGGGGAGTGGTGACGCTGATAAGGAAAGACTAGAACAAGAGGGATACGTTAGACAACTTCAGGCCCATAACCCTGCTCAACACAGAGTTTAAGATTTTGGCCAAAGTTGTTAGCAAAGAGATTGGCGCTGGTCGTCGAGGATTTGGTTGGGGAGGCGCAAACTTGCGCAATTCCAGCCAGGTCCATACAAGACAATCTCCACTTCATGCGATACATCATAGAGAGGGTAGGGTGTAAACCTGGCTTCGGTCGGGCACTGATCAGTTTAATCAATCGAAAGCATTCGATAGGGTCGACCATCGGTAACTGGAGTTTGTCCTCAAAGCAGCTGGCTTCGGCCCTGTCTTTAGAAGCTGGATCGCTGCAATGCACAGCGGTACACGCTCGGTGGTCAAGGTTAATGGCCACCTCTCGGAACCATTTCGGCTCTCCCGATCGGTCTGTAAAGGGTGCTCTCTCTCTTCCCTTCTGTACGTATTGACTCTCGAGCCTTTACTGCGGAAGCTGGAGCTGTTGCAGAGCATCCCGCTCGAACCGGGACGTGGAAAGGCGGTGTCGGCTTATGCGGACGACATCACCGTGATGGTGTCGAACACCTCAGAAATCGAGGTGGTCGGTACCTTATTGAAGGAATATGAAAGGTTGACAGGAGCCAAACTTAACCCGGAAAAGTCAGTGGGCTTGCAGCTCGGAACCTGGTGAGGCAAGCCCATGCCGTCCAACAGCGTCGTGAGGCGCTGGACGGACGGACCGGTAAAGTTGCTCGCAGTTTGGTTCGGACCAGACCTCCAGTTGGAAAAGAATTGGGACGAGGTAACGAGCAGAATAGCTTGTCTCACCCAAAAATGGGCTGGGAGGAAGCTGTCACTGAAAGATCGCGCGGAGGTGGCGAATGCGTACATCGCGTCAGTCTTCTACTACCCCCTGACCGTTGTGCCTCGTCAAGTTGGAACGGCTCCTTCAAATTCTTGTGGAAGGCGATAAGTTCCGTTGGTGAGGCGGTCCATCTGCTGCCAGCACCCTCTACGCGGAGGGCTGGGTATGCCGTGGCTAATGATGCGCAGACATGCGTTGAGGCTGCGATAGCTCCAGATAGTCTTCCTCAACGGTGAACAGGTGTGGTCGCCGTTTATCAAACGGGCCTTTCCGCAGCTCTTTTCTTTGACTGAGCTGCAGTCCTGGGTCAAGTAGAGACCGAGATTGGGTGACTGACACCTGGAATGTTTCCAGGCACTCACTGCCCTCTACCAAGCGGGCAATTCGATCAGTGGAACTTCCACTCTCGAGTTCTATAAAGGTTTAGTGGTGGGCAAGTGCGATGACGCACTCGGAGAAGCTTTGGGCCTCGACGAAGTCGAACTGACCAGTCTGTACCGGAGGACTTTTGAGCCGGGAACTGTGGACAATTTCCAGAAATCCTTCGCTTGGCAGTGCTACCGGGGGCACTGCCGGTTCGGGATAAACTCTACAGGCACGGAAGTGCTCTCAGACGGACCTGCCCAAGATGCGCACAGAATGACGAAACCGTTCTGCACGCACTTGTCCAATGACCGTGCATTACTGACTTGTATAGTTATGTCGAACAGCTACTCTCACGTGTGGAACGAATCCGGCTATCGGCCGAGTCCATAGTGAATTTTGATCCACCGCCTTCCTTAGGTCAGGAAGAGCAGAACATGTTCCTCTGACTGGTGCAGTAGCGAAAGAGGTTATATGGTGGACCAGGTTAAAAAGACTTAAGACAGACACTTTTCTCTTCGGCCAATCCCTCATCAACTTCTTCAAGTTTCACCTGGAAAGGAAGGTGAGGGTGGAGAGAGAAGTGCTGCCCCCAGTACATTTGCTAAAAGGTGGGTGAATGTGGCGAGAATGGCTCGTGTGAATGGGCCTACTCTGACCATGCGCCTATAGGCTTGCTAACTTGAGGAGAGAGGGTGCTCTCCATGGGTGCCCTAGAAGCGCAGGGTGGTTCAGGATTAGTGGGGTACCCGTGTCACCCCAGGGTCGTCCACCCCCTATCGGGGAATTTATTTTGTTATATTTATGCATAGTTTATTTTATATTTTCATATTTTCATTGTTAAATTAGTCTTGCCATTGTGCACTTTTACTCGACCTTATTGTAAACCCCCACTGTCCCTGTCTTTGTATTGTCACCTACATGTCGGCCCTTGTGGCTAATAAACGAAATCATTATTATTATTATTATTATTATTATAATATATATATATATATATATATATATATATATATATATATGTAAGTATGTATGTATACGTACATGCATATATGTATACAGACGTACAGTAGCATGCGTATATATATATATATATATATATATATATATATACATACAGGTACACATATATATATGTACGTATCAATTTAGCGAACGTTTATTATAACGCTCGCTTTGTCCGTTTGTAAACAAGCGAACAGCCTGATTTATGCCATACGGTGTTAAGGCAACAACGTCACCTTTTTGTTCAATACTGACACAGGAACGATGTACTAGTTTCAAGCTTGTTAGCTATCATCAGCACCGTATACCCTTCTGCCAGATAGTTGAACGTTCGAAAGTATATACTTTCCTTATGAAAATTAACGGCTTAGCAGCCTAATTTGCATATCGAGTGATTTCAGTCGGCCAGGCGTACAGAAAACGATAAGTTGTAATATAATGAAACGAAATTTCATTTCTCACTCTTAGCTCCATTTTGGCGAGCGTTTCCCTTGGACAAGGCACAACGGTCAAGCGGTAGTAGATGACGGACGCTATATAAGTGTTCGCCACCTCCGCCCGACCTTTCAGGAACAGTTTGCATTCGGCCCACTTCTGGGTCAGTGCAAACACCTTGTTCGTTACCTCACCCCAGTTCTTCTCCACCTGGAGGTCTGGTCCGAACAAGACCCCGAGCAACTTCACCGGGCCCTCCGTTCAGCGCCCGACGAGGCCATCGGAGGGCATCGATCTGCCCCTCCACGTGCCGAGTTGCAGACCGATCGACTTGTCCCGGTTAAGCTTAGACCCTGTAAACATTTTCGTACTCCTCCAGTAAGGTGCCGATCGCCCCGATCTCCGAGGCTGTCGACACCATTACTGTTACGTCATCGGCGTAGACCGACACCGCTTTCCGCAATCTCGGTTCCAACGGGATGCCCTGCAACAACTCCAACTTCCGCAGCAGTGGCTCTAGAATCATTACATAGAAAAGGGAGGAGCGAGGGCACCCTTGTCGGATGGACCGCGCGATTTCGAACGGCTCCGAGAGGTAGCCGTTTACCTTGACCCTAGAGCAGGTGCGGCTGCTGTGCATGGCATTGATCCAGCCCCTGAAACGGATCCGAAGCCTGCCGCCGCTAGCACCGCATCCAGGTAACCATGATCGACCCCATCGAACGCCTTAGATTGATCCAAGTTGATCAGGGCCACACCAAAGCCGGGTTCGTTCCCAACCTTCTCTATGATGTATCGCATGGGGTGGAGGTTGTCGTGGATGCACCTGGACGGAATAGCACATGTCTGCGCATCTCCCACCAGGTTGCCCACGACAAGCGCCAACCTCTTTGCTAGCACCTTGGCCAAAATCTGTAACTCTGTATTTAGCAGAGTTATGGGCCTGAAATTATTTATATCGTACCCCTTGTTCTCGTCCTTCCTCACTAACGTGACTACGCCCTTGGTCACTGCACAGGGAATTCTCCCGTCCTGTTCCCAGTTGCAGTAGACCGCCTCGAGGAGCTCGGGGAACAAGTCCGGCATAGCTAGATATAGTTCGTATGGAAGACCATCGAGACCCGGGGATTTGCGTTTGCCGCATTGGCTCAGCACGTCCTCTATCTCAGCGGCTGAAATGGGCTCCTCGCAGGACTAAGCTTCCCTGTCCGAGAGACGCGGCAGGCCATCGAGGTATGGACCGAAGTCCACTTCCCCAACCGGCTACCCGCCCCTTCCGAACAATCTGGCAAAGTGCTTTTGAAAAGCCTCGCACATCTGCTTAGGTTCAAGTATCACCCGTCCATCCTGGTCTCGAAAAGACCGGATAGTGGATCTACTCCTTCTTTTGGCTTCTGTCACGCGGGCCCAGCTAACAGCTTTGGTCCCCTCGTTTCCCAGAGCTCGTATTTTGCTTTCGGACGATGCAGCTTTCGTGTTTCGCGCCGAAGAACTGGCCCACTGCCGTTCTCGACGCTAGCACTCTGGCCACGTCGCTGCTTCTAATTGCCTCTTCTACACTATCTACCAACTCCCTTTCCTTCCTATTTCTATTTTAGGCTAACTCCTTACTAAATTCTATAGAGACTACTCTAATATCTCTTTTGGGCGACCCCCACCACCTGCTGTTGACGATGGCGCCCGTCAACCGCTCCTCAACTAAAGTGCTAATCCGGTCCCTGCAAGCCCCACTTGGCGGCAAGGACAAGTTGAGATTCCAGTAACCGGGTCCCTGTATATGAGTTCTGTCAAGGCTGATCATGCAGGTCACTAACTTGTGGTCTGAATAGCCAACCATGCGCATTGTTGGACAACTTAAAAAGTCCTTATCCTCAATTCCAACCAAGAACCTATCTAGGTACGACCTAGATGATCCGCTAGTTGGCGCATTCAGAAAATCTAGTCGATATCTATCGGCCAGGTCAAATCGACCGATTAACCCTTTGAGGCTAGTACACCCCTCTATATCGGGACAAGCCCCTACGTAGTCCTGGCGTGCATCTAGAATACCATTACAGTCCCCCACTAATAGCAAGGAGCGGGACGTCCCTAGAAAAGTCTCCAGACGATGGAAGAAGTCCGGCCGCATTGACCCGAAAGGGCCGTAGACGGCTACCAACCTAAACGCTCCGCCTTCACCACTGCCAAGGGCCAGAACCACTAGTCGACCCTCCGACTCCAAATGTACCGTCTGTGTTGCGAGACCAAGATGTTTTTGCAGCAGAACGACAACCCCACCCCCGCCTCCGGGCTGACAGAGAGATGTGTGCATCTCAAAGTCATCAAATGTGTGGGCCAGCTGTCGCACGTTGTTGATCCGAGCCTCGCAAATAACCATCACATATATACGTTGTGACCTGAGGTCATTGAGAAGCATTGCTTGCTTCCAAGTTGAGCCCAGGCCACGCACATTTAGACAGCTTACTCTTAGCATAGCCATGTTGGTGGTGAAGAGGAAAGGCACTCACCTCTCTGCGTCCTGGGTATCGGGCTGCACAATTTCCATGAGGGTGGGGGTTGGGTTGTTGTGTGGGGTGGTGGTTTGTGGAAGTGTAGGGGCATCAGTGTTTGTGTGGTTGGGATGTTTGGAGTTGTGTGGGTGTTTGGGGAGGGATGGGGTACTTTTTAGGAGGACGCGGTTAATGGGCCCGACGCGGGGGGGGGGGGCACATCATCTTTAATGTTGTTTTTTAGTGTTTTATAAGTGTCCTCTGGGGCCTTAATCATTTTGAGGTGGGGGAAATCCCCTGCCTGGGTGAAGTTAGGCCCTTGGGTTTTTATCAAATTGTTGTTGTACCCAATATTTAACAGTTTTTTTTTCTTGTGTTTATGTATGTGTATGCATGTTTTTTTTTTGAGTGGTGTTTTTTGTTTGCTATTGTTGTGTGCTCTTTTGTGTTGGTGTCAGTGTTATGTTTTGGGGAGGGTTGTTTTCATTTGTGTGCCTGAGGTGTTTTTCTTTTTTTCTGTTGATTGTGTGGAAGTGCTCCTCCTCGTCTGACGACGAATGACGGTCATCTTCCGCGTTGGAGGGGAGGGGTATATTTCCGGGTTGTATTTGCGGTGCGGGTGTTTTGGAAATTGTTTTTTTTTTGTCGGGGGGATGGGTTGGACATTGTTTTGTTTTGGTTTGAGCTGTGGTTGTTGTTTTTGTAGTGGTGATTGTTGTGATTGTGTTGGTTGTGCAGTTGTTGGTGGTGTAGGGAGGATTGGGGTTTTCTTATTAAGTTGAGGACAGACAGTCCTCAGGTGACCTCTGGTTCCACAGAGGTAACACGAGGGCCGCCTACCCTCAACGGTAATGTTGATAAAAGTTTGATCATCCAGTATGACGCGTTCAGGCCTATGGGCGATCTTTTCGGGCCTCATTTGAACTACAAGTTCGAGGCTCGTTACACTGAAAGTCACCCGATGCCTTTCCCATGGACACCAGCATGTCATCATCCAGGTTCAGGAAACCTGTCAAAACCCACCATATGTCCATAATCGGCAGGATGGTGTGGATTGTTTATTTGTTGTGTCCTTCTACCCATTGGTTTTATGGACAGTTTCGCTGCCGTGTCCCTGTCCTTCATGAGAATAGATAGACTCCCGTAGAGTCTATCCTTCTGAATGAATGTTATGTCTTTCATGACGTCTTTTAAAACCAGATCTATCTCACTCTGTGATGGTTGAGCTGGTTTTTTGCTTTTGTTTGAGATTGTCCTAAACATGACAGTGTTTAGGAGTTTCTGATTTTTAGTTCCGGGGAGGGGTGGATCGAAAATGATCCATTTTCCCCGTACGTTATGTATTTGTTGGCATCTGCCAGTATCTCGTTCGCTTTGGTTATATCTACTGGCAGATAGTCGAGGGTTTTCCTTGCTGTCTGGGCGAAGGAGTACTTTTCCTTATTTGTGTTGCTGTTGTAGTTAGTGGTGTTGTTGTTATCATTGTTGTTGTTATCACAGTTATTGGTCTTGTTGTTGTTGTTATTGTTAATGTTATTGGTGTTGTTTTCGTCCGTAGCATTGTTGTTGTTGTTGTTGTTGCTGGTGCGGCTGGTTGTTTGGTTTTGTTGCCATGGTAACGTCAAGTTGTCGGTCAGCAGGTGGAGAAAATCCTTCCTCTGGCTGACTTTTGTCTTTGACATCTGCTACTATGACAATGGCAGGGGGAAGCTTATCTTCCCCTTTCCTCCTTCGAATTTTGGTGAAGAAGCTTCAGCCATTTAAAAAAAATGTTAGCTTTTCAAAATAAAAAAAAACTTTTGTTAACTATTTCGTCTAAAGGCGTAGAATATTTTGAGAGACTGATCAGATCAAAATTTGACTTGGCAGTCCCTCTACAAAATGGTACAAAAATTAAAGTTTACAGAACTTACTCAGCAAGTTACACGCGTGTGTCCATCCCAGAGATAGATATGTTTCTTTTATTTGCAACCAGGGCATCAAAAGTGGGACAAGTACAATGGGGGGGGGGGGGGAGTTTACAAAACAAGGCGTCCTCAATAAGGAAGAGGCAATAACAATATTTAAAAATAAAATAAAATATAACAAAAAATAAAATTAATAACAAAGTCCTCAATAGAGAGGAGGCGCCTTGGGGGTCGCACACACCCCCGAAAAAAAGTGTGCAACCCTTCTCCTCAGGAGCACAGAGAAGGGGTGCTCCCTTGGTCTTTCATCTTCCTCACCTATAGTCTGATGTAGAGTGAAGGCCCATTCACACGGGCCATTCTCGCCACTTTCACCCATCTTTCATAAAAACGGCTGGGGTGCAGCACCTCTCTCTCCATCCTGATCCTTCTTCCGAAATGATATCGAAAGAAACGGACCAGTTGTTGGCCAGAGAGAAAGGTGTCAGACCTCAGTCCTTTTAGACGCGTCCACCATACAACCTCTTTCGCCATGGCTATTACGCACAGAAACACCGCCTCTCCTTCGTTTTTGAAGAGGGGAGGGGGCTTGATCGTTACAATAGACTCGGTGGTCAGCCGGATCGGTCCCACCCTTGACAGCAGCCGTTCGACATAGCCCCACAGATCGGCAATGCCCGAGCAGTGTACCAATGCGTGTGCAAGGTTTCCTCGTCGCACACGCATCTGGGACAGATCTTTTTCTAGGGGTCCCTACCCAGGCGCCCGTATCTGTAGAGCCTTTCTCGAAAAGACCGGATAGTGGATCTACTCCCTCTTTTGGCTTCTGTCACACGGGCCCAGCCAACAGCTCTGGTCCCCTCGTCACCCAGAGCAGGCACCCCGCCTCGGACGATGCAGCCTTCGTGTCTCGCGTTGAAGAACTGGCTCAGGGCTGATCTCGACGCTAGCACTCTGACCACGTCGCTGATTTTAATTGCCTCTTCTACACTATCTACCAACTCCCTTTCCTTCCTATTTCTATCCGAGGCTAACTCCTTACTAAATTCTATAGAGACTCCTCTAATCTCTCTTTTGAGAGATCCCCACCACCTGCTGTTGACGATGGCGCCCGTCAACCGCTCCTCAACTAAAGTGCTAATCCGGTCCCTGTAAGCCCCACTTGCCGGCAAGGACAAGTTGAGCTTCCAGTAACCGGGTCCCTGTCTATGAGTTCTGTCAAGGCTGATCATGCAGGTCACTAACTTGTGGTCTGAATAGCCAACCATGCGCATTGTTGGACAACTTAAAAAGTCCTTATCCTCAATTCCAACCAATAACCTATCTAGGTACGACCTAGATGATCCGCTACGCTTTGCCCAAGTCCAGGTTGGCGCAGTCGGAAAATCTAGTCAATATCCATCGGCCAGGTAAAATCGACCGATTAACCGTTTGAGGCTATTACACGCCTCTCTATCGGGACAGGCCCCTACGTAGTCCCAGAGTGCATCTAGGATACCATTCCAGTCCCCCACTAATAGCAAGGAGCGGGACGTCCCTAGAAAAGTCTCCAGACGATGGAAGAAGTCCGGCCGCATTGACCCGAAAGGGCCGTAGGCGGCTACCAACCTAAACGCTCTGCCTTTACCACTGCCAAGGTCCAGAACCACTAGTCGACCCACCGGGTCCAAATGTACCATCTGTGTTGCGAGACCCAGATGTTTTTGCAGCAGAACGACAACCCCACCCCCACATCCGGGCTGACAGAGAGATGCGTGCATCTCAAAGTCATCAAAGGTGGGGGACAGCTGTCGCACGTTGCTGATCCGGGCCTCGCAAATAACCATCACATCTATACGTTGTGACCCGAGGTCACTTAGAAGCACTGCCTGCTTCCAAGTTGAGCCTAGGCCACGCGCATTCAAACAGCCTACTCTCAGCACAGCCATGTTGGTGGTGAAGAGAAAAGGCACTTACCTCTCTGCGTCCCGGGTATCGGGCTGCACAATTTCCATTAGGGTGGGGGATGGGTTGCTGGGTGGGGCGGTGGTTTGTGGAAGTGTAGGGGCATAGACTGATAGATAGATAGATAGATAGATAGATAGATAGATAGATAGATAGATAGATAGATAGATAGATAGATAGATAGATAGATAGATAGCAGTTTTTTAAATTCTCCATTGTTTCCTCAATTAGCATTTGCTTACACTCGTTGCTGCACACTCAGCATTCTCTGAAACACAGTTAGAAACCAATGAAGTCTTAGTGTAATGTGTAACACGTGATCCCGCCATAAGGGGAATGCACAAGTTGATTAATTCCAGGCTTATCTATCCGATACCTTTTCTGTAGCCTGATGAACTTTATACGAAAAAGGCCTCTACTCTCTGGAGTTAACGATTGTAACTATGGTCATTTGATTTAAAATGACCACAGTATATGCATATGGCATACATAATTATGGACATTAAACAACTATGTAACATATTTACCCTCTTTTTACACCATCTCTCTATTTATAACTTTCGTTATTTCTACATGCGTATAAGTTTAGCATTGGAGTTAAGTGCATATTTCTTCCGGTTTATAAAACGAATTGTTTGTGCACAAAACGTGTCCTCTGTTCACTGATGGAAAACATATCAATGCAGAAGTCCATAAAATCTGGCAGATTTGAGATTACAAAGGAGATGCAGGGAGACTGTTATTGAAGTGAGACAATACCAAGTGCAAATATACAAAATAAGTATACGTACATTGCATAATAATATATATGTTTCTATGTAAATGTCGATGCATCCATGCAAGTAAATCGGAACGAAGTGTGTACGACTGGATGTGTGATTTAGTGTGTTTTCCCGTGTGTCTATGTGTGAGATAAAATAATTGTGTGTCTGCGTGTGTATATGTGTAAGACTGTGTGATCGTGTTTGATTCGTTCGTGTGCAATTAATGTTGTTTTTTTTCAATTCTCCTGACGCATGCATGTAAATTGGTGTACATTATCAGTAACATAATGTTTCTGTATGAAACTACCTACGTCTGAGAAACGCACACACACAGATACAAAGTAACACACACACATACGCATATATGTTTTGGTGTTCACAGATTACCCAGTCTGTAATGCTATAATTAACAATGTCTGGTAGTAAGCAGGTATGTCAGTCTAATATTAGTTTAATTATACGTATATAACCATGCAATAGCAAAAAAAATGTGATCGGAATTATTAAATATGGTTCATTCTATATATACGAACCATGTTGTAAATGTAAACGACATTATTGATTTCCTGTGTGAAGTAATAACGTTAGGGATATAAAAGTGTACAGTTAAGCCTACTATAGTCAGTAGAATTCCTGGCTCTGTTAGGGCATGTGTGACGCAAGGGATTTTGTAAATAGTAATATTCATCATGCATACGTTTACTCCTTTTCAAATCTATTTCGTATATGCTTTTCATTTGTAACGACAAATATATTTAGGCGGAATGTAATGTCTCTGTGTTGTGCAAGTTTGAACATCCTTCATGGAGTAAATAAAACTTTAAATGTAGGTTATATATACTCATGTGATACTTCAATATACATGTTGGCACTGATTACCTGACGTGGATAGAAGTGATTGGAAGGAACAGCGGTCTCGATTTAAATGCGAATATAGAGGCTGTTAAACTTATTTTCTAGTAATGGGATCTCTACTGTGAACAATTACTTCCAGCAAAAATACATGCACAATGGAATCTGGTACAGATATAAATAATTTATTTTGCTATTGTATCTGTTCTCATTGATTCGGTACTCTTTTCAAAAGAGGGGATGTACCAAACGGCACAAAACCTGCGGATTCAGATTGATATATGTGAAAGTTAAGATCAAGTTTGCAGACTTTATTGCATTCAAATCTAGAGACAAAAACGTAGAGAAGATGTTTTAGATTTAGTTGTTAAATGCCACGGAGGAATCTGGATAGGTTTGGTGCGAGGTGGCAGGAGTACCCATTGCTTTAACCATGAGGTCAAAGTTACTACATGGGCAATACAAAAGGCTTACAAATCTGTGTTTGGGAATACGTCAACCTTCTTGCATTTTCAGTATAACTAGGCGAGCAATTTTGCAGTAGAAATAGTAAAAGTGTCCAAAGTACACGCATGGGAAGACTTTCGTGTTATGCTAGAATCTAACTTCAGATCAGCAAATAAAGTGTTCACGGAGACCATCAGCCAACTTCGTAATAAGGTCATCCTGCACACCTACAATCGGGAAGGCATCCTAAACCCATTCATAACAATAACTGCAGATGTACATGAGGTGTATATTGGATTAATGAGTAACCTCTCGGCAAACTATGGAAGTGTTGTTATTTTCCAGACCCCGAAAAGGCATATGACTGCATCCCACGGGACTGGTTGTGCAAGGTTCTGCAGAAGTATTTTATCGATGCACAAATCCTGTTTACTCTGTCTCTAGCATTTGCGTTCTGGTATAAATGGTACTAAGTCTAAACCATTCAATGTGTATGTCCAACGCCGTCAAAAGTGCTTACTCTCATCTCTCCAGTGAATAATCTGTGTAGAAAATATTGATATAACAGGGGTATCGAGAATTCGAACGTAGGATGCGTCGGCTGGAATTTGCGGACTACATGGAGCTATTTACTCGCCAGAAGGTGATATCTGACAAGCAGTCGATATGTTTGCTGCCGTGTGCTACATGGCAGGAAAGAAAAGCAACGATGAAAAGAAAGACCCTCGTCGTCTACAGGAAACTGGAGTTACACTGAAGCAGGGGGAGTATTTCAAGTGTCCCTGGACCGTATTCACGAGTGACGAAATGCAAAGGGCTGAATTAAGTCCAAAAGTAGCAGGAGGTGGTGCAATAATACGCCAGCTAGATTATTTCGTCGTTATAGTTATGAGTATTCTATATGATAACATTTCATATAACTATACTGTCAACATGCGATATGCTGTCACTAAATATTTAATCACCCCATAGTTTACATGACGCAAATATGTGACGAATATATACACTGAATGTGCCTATCCTGATACTTGAATTTTATATCTTATTAAATATTTAAGTACCTTTGAATCCTTCTATACATCTGCTCTTTAAATATGTTTGGATGTTGTATATATTAAGATGAGCGATATGAATTTCAATGTTTTTCTAAATATTTGTACAATGTATTTGTTTAGTTGAAACCTAAGTTTATAAAGATGCAAAATGTGTACAACACTGGTTATAAAAAACAATAATTGTAAGCAATCATTTCAATGGTTTATTTGATTTTCAGTCTTATGTCCAGTTAATTTAATATGGGTGTATACAGTGGAGTCCCCTTCTTCAGAAATATTCCGATTAGGTCTTCAGTCTGAAAATATTATCGGGAATTCTCCCATCATGCAGCAACCAAATTAATCCTTCTTCCTCTGTTTACAGTTTCACAGTTTCTCCGTGGAATTATTGGCACTATATTTTTATTTATAATTAATTAATATAACTTTTATATGTATTTCTTATGGTTATACGAAGACACCTGTATTACCTGAAATAAAACTAATTTTAAATTGATAAAGGAATAAGTAATCTCAACTGTGACAGAGTTTTGGGGCATCGAATCGAAGTATTTCAAACAGTTTCGCAATGCTATGTTTGCCTAATTTACATATATCCATAAGAGTACATATGTTTCACGTTTGTATATTACACCTTGTTATGTTTTCTCCGCTACATGTTCTTGAACCTGCAAAATTACATGACATGGGAAACAATTATATAATTCATATTATCTGTCACAATGAAATTATAAAGCTATTTCCTATACTGCAGTATTACATACTTACCTTAGGCCCATGATAATATACGGACCGATTGCTTAATCTAAGTATTCATTATATGAAATAAAGATACTTTAATTCTTTGGGTCTTACACATACTTCTTATAATTACTTCGCCATTCTCCCTCGACATCATTATGTTATATGAAGTAAACTGCATAATTTAATAAAAATATACATATTATAATGATAAATATTTAAAGATGTACATACTACATACGTTACATTACAAACGGAAACACAATAAGTTTCACTATGATCCTATTATTTCTGGTGTCAATTAGCCCTCGAGCCTCTAGACAAGTGTAAAATTCCACAGGTTCACAAAAATGGTTGGTTTTGATTATCAGCCAACGTTTCTGTATGGCATGCTCCAGTTAAGTGATGTTACACAAGAGTGCTTGAAACTCCATTTTAATTGCATGGGTAATTCTCAACGTTTGTGATATCAAAATCTCACCCATTTTTTAATGCCTAAATCATGCTAATACTTTTGGTATAAGTGATATTGTTCTCATATATTTATTGCGTACAGTGTAACTTTTATTTGCCGCACTGTATGCAGGTGTAAGTGTCATAATTTTCTGAATGCTTGATTAATTGTCTGGAAGTATACTTATTAATAGTAGTTTTAGCGTCACCATACAGGACAGTCTCTATACATATTCTGATTGTGCCGTCTCACAACGTATCAAATGTGCAACGTCAACATATGCTTAAGCATGGTTATATATCGAAAACACAGTTTTATTCCTTTCCTCTACCCCAGATAACGGCTTCGGTTTTACATTATGTATTCTAGTTGAGCTCATAAAATCAATGTATGAACAGTAGTAGTTGTGCTGCATTGATAGTTGTATGCAAACAAAAATAGAAGGAAACAACGTTCAGTTAATTAAATAAATAGATGAAAGATACATACGATGTAAAAATATATAAACATAATATAATTAATAGAATATATATATATATATATATATTATAATGAAATAAACATATCGCTTTAAGCTGTTACATTCAATTTTAAATGCGATGAATGATATGTTGCCGGGGAGCAGAAGGAGTCATTCGTTCAATCAAGAAGTCAAACATGCCCTCCGAGCAAAGAAGGTTGACTACAAAACATGGTTTGGAAATAAGTCTTCCTTTTTGCACGTACAGTGCAAGCCTGCACGGGGAATCGCAGCAGAGACAGTAAAAGCGTTCAAAGTTAAGATATGGAAGGGCTTTGGGTTTAAGCTGAAATCCCACTTCAGATCAGCAAATAAATTGTTCTGGCAGACCATCCACTGACTTCATGATCAAAAAAGGCCTCCCCAGCACAGACTACCAGGAAAGTATCTGGGGTTCTCCTCTTTTCAGAAAGATGCATCCTCACGAGGTGAAGAGAATATTTTTCTAATCTCTTAAACTCGAACACAACAATTTCTGACGTACATGAAGTGCACCAAGGAGTGGTAACTAATATATTGGAGGCTGAGGCACAGGAGCAGTTAAAGAGCTCAAATTTGGCAAGGTTAATTGGGAAGATGAAATATGGCCCGAGATATTAAAAACCTTAAATAGAGAAGGTATTCTCTGGCTGACTCATGTATGTTTGGTAGCGTGAATCTCTTGAGATGCACCTAAGCAATAGCAATCGGGATTGATAATCCCAAAGTTCATAGATAGATACAAGAGTGATTGTTCTAAAGAAGAAGAAGTCTGATATAATCAAGCTAGCTCGCAGGGATCTCTCTGGTGGTCCAACTCTCTAACGATCTGAACATACATATTTTGTATTAATTTAAATAATAATATATATCAGGAGATATATATGAAAAACCACCCCAAAAAACACACCAGGAATATTTATTCTCGTAGTACGGATTCTGGATTTCTTTGAAGTTTCATTTGTAGCATCATGTCTTGTCATATAAAAATATTCGTCCCTTGTAATTGACAATCGCATGGTGTTTAATATGCTGGTATATGTACTCGATTTGCTAGCAATGTGTTTCTACAGGGTGCTTATCACCAGTGTCCGAAACACAGCAGTTGAAGATTCCACTTACCTACCAACAAGTACTGAAAATAAGCATCTATCAATGGTCTTTCTTTTATTGAATATACCTTTCTCTTTGTTTGCTGCACTGCGCGCTTTCATAATTACGGCTTTAATGTTTTGCATTTACAGTTATAAATAAATAAATATATATATATATATATATATATATATATATATATATATATATATATATATATATATATATATATATATATATATATATAATGTTCGTGGATTCACTTATACATACATTTTACGTGTGTCATCCCTTAATCAGTAGCCATACCGAGGGATTACATGCACGAGTATTATCCACTCATTGATCTATGTTTCATTTATCGACTTCGAACTAATGAAAAGCAATATAGGTCCAGTCTGATTTGAACGTAGAATGCAAATTCGTGTAATAAATGTAAGTCAAATATTGTTCATGTCATTCTAACAAGTATCCCACTTAACTGATTCTCTTTATTTATAATTATATAAATATATTTAGTTTCACAAAATATATACATTTAGAATATAATAACTGTATCACATGGAACATAAACTATGTCATCTAAAAATTAAAAAAAAAGCGAAAGAAAATAACTTTTTTCCATATATAAGGTCAAATTGCTTAACATTAGAAAGCATAATCAGTAGGGACAGATGAAGAATGTTAAGATAGAAAATGAAAGATATATATATATATATATATATCTTATTCACAAGGTTGTGTTTGTAGGTTTTTCGCAGCCTATTTCTATCCAAAACCAGTGAAATATTTCTCTAACTTCAAACGTTAAGAATGCCTGAGAGAGACGAAATAAAAACACACAAAAAATAACCAATGATAGCTGTAATGATTGCGGTGAAAGATCACAACATAAATAATAATTGTTTCTACTTTTGGCACAAGGCCAGCAATTATCCCAGTGTATTACTGGTATTTTATTTTATTGACCCCATAAGGATGAAAGGCAAAGGTAACCTCGGCGGGATTTGAACTCAGACCATAAAGGGCCGTAACTTTTGCTGCAAAGCATGGCGTCGACCCTCTACCGATACTGCCAATCCACAACATGGATAATAATAATAGTTAATTAAACAGTGGGAAAGTCAATGCTTGTCTTTAGAAAATATTGGAAACTATATATATATGAGAACTTTATAGAAATTCTAAGACGTGCAACGACTATACATATCTATAAAAAACACTCGATTTTAATATCAAGTGAAACTGAATAGGAAAAACTGGAGATATACAATGTTATAAGTTAAATGACTACAACGTACATCATATGAAGTTCGGATATTATTGAATTCATGATACGAAACAACACACATTTCGATGAATTCGAAGTAGACTGAGCCAGAATAACTCAAATGATATGTAATGAGACTTCGGGATTTGTTTTTTAAGGGAGTGCTTATAAATCAACTAAATATGGATGATCTGAGGAGTGGATTCTAGAATCACTTAGTTGAGTTGGAATGATATCAGCTGGCTTAATCGAAGAAACATACTTCACGCCCTCTCATATATATATTCACTTGTTCTCAGTCACCCAGGGTTACCTAATACACACGCTTTTGTCCCAGGTAAGATACCCGTCTCCTCGTACCAGACACCATAAATATAACGACACGGACATCTCACTTCACAGAAACGCAATATTTTATGTGAAGTTCTGCTAAATTTATTTCAAAAACTTTGCTATCTATTTAACATAGAGAACACTAAACACCATTTAAAGTATCGTTCTCTATTCCGTATTTCTACTGCACCTAGAGATAGTACATGGCCAAGCATTTATCTACCAAGACACACATACTAAGACTTGTTGCTTAATTACACAATTAATTACCTAAATATTTATAGTATTATTTCCACTTTAATACAAAAAATTACGTCGCGCCACCTGTGTCCATTGAGAGCTAATTAAACATCCGTACAATGATTGATAATATGATCACATCTACACGCATACATTGTTAGCTGACTCTACTGAAACACTGATACTTTTATATTCGCTATTGTTCCCCCATATATTTTCACTAAGCGCGGTATTATACAAATATATTTAGATTTAAAATGTGTTATAGGCTAGTATTATACAAATTTAAATAATTCTAAACATCTCACCTGAAAAGATATATATTTCTTCAGCAGATCAAACAATACTGAAACTTCGGGCATATTTCTAAACCTCACGATAGACAAATTTATCCAAAAGCATAAATATAATGTTTGATATGTGTTTCCGCAAACTCTGGTCATATACGTATTCGAGTTAATGCATTAGATTATATTAGACGGCTTAGCTTTAATTTCAACTTGATGGTAACCGCACGGTATCTTTCGTTAAGAGCTATTGGCAACTTACAAATCATAAATTATACTTTTTTTAAATGCTATTTATTTACTTTAATTTACAGGTCGTTGGCTCACTTGTTAACAATGGTCATGATCTGACATTTGAAGTAGACCAAACCAATCGATGGGGAGTCAATATTAGTATGGGTCCGCTATCATATACATATCGAGCAGCGAATCTAAAAGTCCATTTTGGTAGTAAAGATGAACGAGGTTCTGAACACACTATAGCAGACAGAGCATTTGTTGCAGAGGTAAGTTATTGACATCCTTATTTCTTCACTCGCTTAATCCGCCACTTGGGGGTCTTGTGCAGAGTTTCCTGCCTGTTGTTGCAATCATTCAGACAAGCTCTAATTTAGAAGTAATTATCTAACTAATTATCATTTCATTTTCATTTTTCTGTTATACCTAAATTTCTCATTATATTTGTATGCTAACTACGTTTTATATTCACTATAGGAGCAAATAATCCAAGGAGTTACGTTACAGGAAACAGATTTTTTGACAATTGTTAAAACCGTTACTGACAAGCTATAAGAAACATATACGTTGTATAGCAGCGGTATTTTCTGCACGGTCAGGACACGAAATATCTTCCGAATCACACAATGCTATTGTCAAATATGAAGGACACTGATGGTGTACTGAATATTCTAGCTGTGTCAACTAACTGGAAAGGAATGGAAGGGCATGGCTAGAATGACTTCGATCATCGATCCCCTGGATTAGAACCACATTATATCGAAACAACGAAAATGGCAATGATAATCATGTATAACTGTCATAACAGATGAGTTGTTATTGTTGTTATATTTTGTGGGGGCGGTATTCCTATGATCAAAGGTGTTGCAGGCACATTAGTCGTGCCATTGTTATGTAAATGTTCGTATTGTTCAATGCTTCGTTCCATATTTTCAGACAGGTGCTGTATGATTTTAAGAAAATCTGATATTATACGTAGGTGGGTGAATGACCAGATTAACAATTATCCTTGTGTATTCTCCGCAATAAATCCTATAAATGAAAAGATTATTATCAATTTAATCCTAACGGAATTAATTGCCAGAATATATGATGAGAAATCTCAATTAAACAATAGTTCAATACCATGAACAATATCATATCTATCATTAAAGCAAATTTACAATGACAAGTTAATTCCGTTTTAGATTTGAAATTGAGTACATTCTAAATAATATTTAGTATTTCCTTTGAATAACTATTGTTTAGTTTGCTAAAGAGTGTACATTAAAGGAATACTTTATATATAAGACCCTCTTGATTATATATATATAATTACATGTGTAATGATCATTGTGTAATTTCTTCTTCACCTACATGCAGACAATACGTAAGTGATATAAAGTTATAGTAATCTAAAATCACTGGTAAATGATGCCCCGAAACGATAACGCTTATGTTTTACAGAAAACCGAGTCTATGACGGAATCTTAACGAGAAAATTTTAATATAATTGAGGAACATTACTT
The DNA here is from genome assembly GCA_964016885.1 of Eledone cirrhosa. Taxonomy (NCBI): domain Eukaryota; kingdom Metazoa; phylum Mollusca; class Cephalopoda; order Octopoda; family Eledonidae; genus Eledone; species Eledone cirrhosa. The sequence goes on along the minus strand of OZ024745.1, from coordinate 38,800,799 downwards.
CCATAGTTTACTTGAAGAAATAGCCAGATAACAACACATTCCATGAGATGTGTTTCAAGTCAAACAATATTACAACACTGCTGTGTTTGTAACTAATATGTGGTTGAACCAGACGGATTATAAACATAAAGGTGCAATATTTAAAACGGGGATCCTAAACAAAACAAGGATCTTGCTGTTTAACCGAACGCACAACCCAAATGATTTTGGAGATAGAAAAACAGGAATGTTATATTGACAGTGCTTTTTCAACGGCATTTGTAATACCGCCAGGAAATGGATTTACAAAATATTGAAAACAATGATAGCACAACACCAACAAGCACAATAACACATATGGTAAAATTTGAGCTAAATTTAAATTTCTATGTGATTGTTTGTTCCTTTAGATATTATCTACTGAATCCTACTCAAATAAGTCTATATTTTCAAACATGGGTAAAAATATCAATGCCATAATAATTGTTTCTACTTTTGGCACAAGGACAGCAATTACCCAGTGCTTTATTTTATCGACCCCGTAAGGATGAAAGGCAAAGTTAACCTCGGCGGAATTTGAACTCAGAATGGCAAGGGGCGTAACTCTATGCGTCAAAGCATGGCGTCCGACCCTCTACCAATACTGCCAATGTAATTAATACTGACGCCATGGAGAGGAAGTCATAAATGTAACCCTACAGCTAACAATAGTTTACCTTAATCTTGGAAATTATGGTTGACATCTCCAGTAAGATTTAATTTTCATGAAACCCATCAGACGTTGTCTACACCAAAATTAATTAATATTCGTATAATGATATCATAAGCTAGCTTACAGATGTATTATGCATGTTTGCTTATTATTGTCAGTTTAATCCCTATAAACCTAGCTACAACGATTTTATTGTTGGTGATCGGCAATATGTACACTAAATTAGTTTAGGATGGCTGCTATTCAGCCTGTATTTTCTCATATTCTTTTTTTACTTCTAGTCAAAAGACATATTTAAAAGATTTATTTCAAGATATTTTCACAGACTTCGGAACACATTTGGCGGAAAACATACGGTATAAAACAAGTGTGGCGACAAAACTTTACTTCATGGAATATCAGCAAATCTCTAAAGAAAAGCAATTGTATTTTTCCATATTGCATGAATTTTCTAGAACTGCTATCCGCAATAAATACACATATTTTCATCTTCATACAAAACCAAATCACCTTCTATTCACATATCCATAATGAAGCATTCAAAAATGATGTCGCCTTATTTCCAACCAACAACCGATAATATTTTACGTGATCCGAGCTATTCATTCATCATCGATACTACTACCGCATTTACAATAGACACAGAATTAATTTCAGATTTTCTCAAAACCAGGATAGTTTAAAACAACATAGTTCTACTATTCAGTGATGAAAGCTAGAACTAGCATATACACACACACAAAGGAAAACGGAGACAGAACCAGACAATTAAATGTTGCTCCAGTGTTCTTTCTGTAATATTCTCATATCAAACATGAAAAAAATCATATCAAATAATGAATAACGAAAAGAAATATAAAGCACAGTAGGAATGATGCACTCATTAGAATTCACAATGCAAGCATTGTTATTATATTGAGAACGGCAATCACTATTCCCCACCCATATTTCTCTCCTTTTCACTAACTCTGTGTATATATATCTAATGACTGAAAAGAGTAAATGAGTACTTATATACATACACACACACACACACACACACATGCCCAGATACACCGACTCACATACACACACACACACATAGACACACACACACACACACATAAACACATACACGCACACACATATATATATATATATATATATATATATATATATATATATATATATAACAAAATGAAGATGATTGCCCGTTACTATTGTTGTATATAGTTCTCTAATTCTGGTGTCTCCGGCATATTGTCGATTCTTCCGAGAAACACATTGTATCATCTGCCGCCCATTTAAACATTGAATAATGGACTTCCACGAGATACGAACAATGCGTGTACCAGCTATTCCTCCTATGGAAGAGTCAATCGATGGAATTAGTGTGCCTGTGGCTGAGTATTCCATTGATACATGTAAACTTAACGCAGCTTTGAATGATACACGTTATGACACAGTGCATGTGTTTTTGGGTATGTGATTGTATGTGCATGCTTTAGCGTGTATCTGTGTGTGGGTGTGGGTGTATTTGTTCATCGCAACAAGAATCATAAATGTAACTGAGGCACTGCTTTAAAATGAAAATATGACCGAAACCAAATATTTTGAAATGTACATGTGGATACAAAAAAAACTGAAAGGCTCGCTTACATCGTTGCGTGGTTTATATACGTGACGGCAACGAGCTAATAAGGACAAGGTCGGGAATATGAATTCTGCTTCACTGAACTCATTGTAGATATTATTGCTATATATGAAGACGTTTTATTATCTAAATTTATGTTTACGATAAGCTAAAATTAAACATGAAATTAAGGCTCTCTAAAATGAATTTTAACAGTAATCAATGTTCGCGACTTTCAGTTGTTGTACCGCTTGACCACCTTGACAAAAAAGAAATAAATGCAGGAAATACATATAATTTGACAAGTGTCTCATGTTAGCATATATAGGTGAAACTTCCAGATGCCATCAACAGAATTCTAATCGGCATAATATTTAACACAAAATAAGGAACATATTTTTTAAAAAAAGACAAATGACAACCAAGCCCACTAATATGTTGGTGCCGTACATTAGCTAATCCTAATACTTAAAGCCTTCCTATATGTATTTGCTACCAACATATAATACCTCAACTAATTTCAGATCTGTCAATAATGTGTCGTTTCGTCATTCCTAAATATATATTACTCTGCCCTTGTTTTGTTTTGTTTGTTTTGTTTTGAGTTTGTTCTTTTCGGATACATTCCAAGTCTAAGGTAACTTAATGTTAGTTATAGAGGTAATGGTTTGCTTTTCTCCCCATGACGTAAGTATTAATTACTTAGCATTTCACGGCATCCTTATTATATTTTCAAAAGTTTCCAGGTTTTAAAATATAAACCGTGACATGGATGTGATTCCGTAGATATTTAAAAGAGCAATCAATCACATAGAAGCTCAAATTTAGCAAAAAATTCATCAGGTGAATTTTTGTGGTTGTGGCTCATGGACAATCATTGCTTTCAATAATGAGTAAATGCTTCTCCTTGCCAATTTTACTCGTATATATGCAGTGAAAATATTATTAGTCCTCCTCTAATAGTTTAATAGCTTTTATCGCTGGTTTTTACTTATCCTGTACTGTTTTTCCTTACACCCATTTATTATCTAAACAATTTTGCACGATATTTAATACTTTCAACAGTTTTCAGAACACGGGTTTTCACGTTGATTTACAATAGATTTTTACTGTTGCATATTCCCGAAAAGTTTCTTCAACAAACAAGTCAGATACTGAAATAACGCAGCATTGTCCAGTAATTATATGAAATAATTGTGTATGTCCTAATGAGAAATTGATTGAGATACAGAAATATGTGTAGAATCATGCTACGCAATATAATAATTTATCATCATTCATTTTTATAAAAATAACTGCCAATGCTGCTGTGCGTTTAGTAAAGCAGTGAAATAGGGCGTTAGATTATATTAATTTAATGTTGCTACAAAATTAGACCCCATGATGGATGTTGTGGCAGATTTGCTAGAGGGTAGAATAATTTCCTTTGTGCTTAAGTATGAATGAATATATCTGATTACCACTGATTCGAAAAATTCCCAGTGGAAAAATAGTATAACTTCATCATAGTCGTCCTATAGAACAGAGATGTAATGGAAACCAATCAATTGCGTCCCTATTGCATCGTACTGGAACTGTCATGCTCCCTCTGGCCTTAAACTACCCACATGAGGTCGCGAAATCGAAATAGATGACGCAACACAGATTTGTAAATAACAAAATTGATAGATACATGGAACGATGGTTGGATAAGTATATATATATATATATATATATATATATATATATATATATATATATATATATATATGTGTGTGTGTGTGTGTGTGTGTGTGTGTGTGTGTGTGTGTGTGTGTGTGTGAGACAGACAGAGAGAGTGCAAGGGTAGGCGCAGCTAGACAGATAGGTAGGTATTAATGTAGGGTGAATTTCTACGAGCGAGTCCTATTTGTTAGTGACGAGGAGAATATTTGAAATTCTTCACTCGTTTTTGATACATTCATCTATAGTAACATCAAAGTGAATACCTATACAGAATGTATATGATTCAAGTAATAATTTTCCACAGAGAAATATATATTGTTAGAAGAATAAAAAGGTTTCATCCATTGGTGTATGTATTTATATTATACTTTACACATAACTGAGTGACTATAAATTACAATAAACAAATGCTTCTTAACAAATATATATATATATATATATATATATATATATATGTGTGTGTGTGTGTGTGTGTGTGTGTGTGTGTGTGTGTGTGTGTGTGCGTGTGTGTGTGTGTGTGTGTGCGTGTGAAGTAATTCCGTTGGAAAGATCCAGGAAAAAAGAGTGGTCTATGTAGGTTACAGAGCTTAATAGTTATGTAATAAACAACATAATTTATCATTATTCATTATGCTGTTTATTACATAACTATATATATATATATATATATATATGTGTGTGTGTGTGTGCGCGCGCTTGTATGTGTGTGTATGTCTGTTTATATGTATGCGCGTGTGCGTGTGTGCGTGTGAAAATGGCCATTTTCAATGCAGGAGACATGATTGTGAGTATGGCAAATATGTTTGGAACCCTGTCCACTCTGTTTAAATAATACTTTTGACTAAATAGACATGAATAAAATGTGGAGGAGGTGTAGTCAAGGGGCTGCGTTGATGGAGCGTAGAATGATGCTCTACTTTATTTGCTCTTTGACTCTGTATTTGGGAGTTCAAGTCTCGCCTGGTTTGAAGGTACTTTTCATGCATTTCATGTTGGTAAAATCAGTTAGGATTAGTAGAGGGCAGAATATTTTTAGAATCTGATAAGAGGTTTATGTGGAGAGATTTTTTGTTTGAGAATGCAAACATCACTCTGTTCAACACTAAATCTCCATGTGGTTCCTTTAGAAATCGTCACACAGTTGCAAGCATTTGGCTCCATCATCTGGGTTGTTCATATTCTTCACCATCCCAGTTGTTTTAGAGACTACGAAAAATGATTGTGTCATGTATGTTCCCCTTTACTCCCAGAGTGTGCGTTAAATATATAGAAAATAAATTGCTACACAAAGTCTGTTGTGAATATTAAACGATAATTACATACATAATAATATATAACGATACAATAATTGCTGCATCTGATATATTCCTCTGTCAAATTACAAATTCCTACACAAATTATTTGGTATATCAGACTTCAAATATTTCTTAGTGGCTATGTAATTTTGTTTCGAAGAAATATACTCGCCTTGACAATAGAAAGATTATATTTGCGAGGAAATAACAGAACAATATATCGACGATGATATTATGAATGTATTATATTTAATGGTGTTCAATGATGCATCTTGAGACATTTATTTTGTCCTTTTACCCATTATATTTTTATAATATGATCGTGCAGGTACTCCACCCTAAGTTGATTAAAAAATAATATTGACCCAATACATATTTATATTACATCTGTTAGTTATGTTATCGATCACATGAGTGGGTGTCTGTGAACGTTGTTTCTTCTATCAAATGTCGCTCACACAACAAAACTGAAACGATAACAGTAAACAACTCCCAAGCTACAACATAATTATGATGAGTTGGAAAGAAGGCGGCTGCACAGAAATGTTTAATCTAAATCCATTTGCATTATTTTCATGGACAACGGCTTAAATTCTCCACAGTTTAAATAAGGCTAGGTAGGTTGTCTCATTCATCTAGACACAGATATATAAATATAATAGCCACATTGAATTACAAATCAAACAGCTTATGATAAAAATTGAAGTAATAGCTTGTTTTTCTCCGCTCGTTTTATAGATAACATTCTATAACATACACAGGAGAATTAGTTGGTGCTTTTTTTTAATTGATAAAGTTGAAACATTGAGTACGCCGTCAATTTCATATTATTTATCGTTAAATAATATAAGGATTTCGTTAACGAGCACATCATTATTAGGGACCGGAGACAATAAAAAATGATATACTTTTATATCAATGATTTTTTTTCATTATATTGATTGCTTCTATTCATAAAATATAACTTTTGAAATTTACGATATAAGATTGATAATGTTTGAAACCTCAATTGCAATTCATTAATAATGAAAGTATATTATTTTAATGGACGTTGAATGGAGAAATACTATTACGAATATCATAACGTTCTAATGCCCTTTTTATAATATGTGAATTACAATTATTTAATTGATATGCATAAAAATGTGACATAAAAGAAGAAGCAGTTAATGAACATATGTTGTAAAATTGTATCACGTATCTCCCTTATAATTGTGATAGCCCCTCATATATATATATATTATTTAACCTATTCAATATAAAGCATTTTCCATCGCAAATATCAGTACATTTTTCTTTTGCATAAGTGTGGGTTCTTTTAGAAATAGTAAACTCTGAATAAGGCAAGTCAGCAATCTTTTATTCCTTCCTCATTACAACGCAATTACCGTTATATTCTCTAATTGGCCAAGGCAAGAGTATAGAAAATGTGCAGCTGTGTTCTTATATGTCTCTCATGTTAGACAGGCACTAACGTGGAACGAATCTATTGAATAAGCATTATTGGAACCTGAGTAGGTCTATTTCTTTAAATTTCAGATCAGATATCTGGCAACGGGAATTCGAGCCGGTGTTCATTTTTGTTAAACCGGATAGATAAATTTCAAAAAAGAACCAGCAGGATTTGAAATCGGAAAGTAGCATGACGTTGCTAAATATCACAAGGCTTGGTGACGTTCAACCAAATCAATCATCCACATCACCCCAGTCTTCAGACGAAACAATGAAATACTAACAAACGCACCAGAGGAAAAGTTTAACACTATCTGATTATATTATAATACTGTGCGTTCTAATTTACCTTCGGTCGATATCGCTTTGCATTCGTTTATTTTATAGTACGATTATTGCAGTCAATTTAATGGACCATGCCATAATGGCCAATTCATTTGATCATACAATGAAAATATTGGCTTCTTGCCTCTCCAAAACAAACTAGAGTTACTAGATTCAACATCCTATTGTGTGATGTTTAAAAAATTCAAAGTGATGAAAGAATGAAAACGAGTTAGAGAGATGTAAAATTACAGAAAATAAAGTAGTAATTGTTTCCATTGTGATTAACATCATTATGAGTTGCATGAAGCAAAGAGGGTAGTCGTGCATGTAGTAGTTTTAAACACAGAGATGGAACATAAAAGTGAAACAGTATGAACTGGAATTTTTTGACATGAATAAAATATATATGTACA
>OZ024745.1:38780805-38785805 GCA_964016885.1 Eledone cirrhosa | reverse complement strand
ACCAGGTTCTTCTGCCTCAACCTCAGACAGGGAAGCTGTGGAATCGCTTCTTGACTTCATGGATGATTTCTTCCTATCCCAACTGGTGCTCGAACGAACGAGGTGCCACAAAAACGTCCTAGACTTAATTTTCAGCAATCACACTGACAATATCCACAATATTGCAGTGGAGAAAACTCTACTCTCTGATCATGACATGGTTCTCTGTGATCTGAGATTCCACCGTCCAATATACAAACCCAATGTCATCTCTCCTGTCCATCCGTTTGACGCTATGGATTTCCACAATGCAAACTGGGAAGCGATCAGTCATGATCTTGCACATGTCGACTGGTCCTTCACGCACACTCATACACCCACTAACATCAAAAAGTCCTGGCAGACATTTGTGGACACTGTTACAAACATATGTGCTAAACACACCCCATTAAGAACTATAAACAAATCTAAGAGCAGAATCCCTAGAAATAGAAAAACGCTCATCAGAAAAATTAAGAGAACGAACAAAAAAATCAACAAGCTGAAATACTGTCAGCAGCAACACATCAACTTGACTGCCATTTCATCACTAGAGATTAAAAAACATAACCTCCAAAACAACATAATGTCCCTCATCAACAATCAGAGAAGAGCTGAAGAGGCCTGGGCCATTGAGAAGATCAAACTCAATCCCAAAGTGTTCTTTTCATTTGCAAAAAAACACAAAATCACTGGCTCTACTGTTGGCCCTCTAATTGATGAAAATGGCACTCTTCAAGACAATGCTAAAACCATGGGTGAGATACTGCAGAAACAATACTGCTCTGTTTTCAGCAATCCTGATATGGCCGATCTGGGCTGTATCGGCGATGTTACTCCCCATTACACCTTATCGGACATAACGTTTGGCGCCCCTGATGTCTTGGCGGCAATAAAGGAAATCAAGCATAATTCAGCAGTAGGTCCCGATAGGTTCCCTGCTTGTGTCTTGAAGGCGTGTCAACACCAACTTGCATCTCCTATTGTCAATCTGTGGCGGAACTCACTGGATGCTGGATATGTGCCAGAAAACCTTCTATCCCAGTCTGTTGTCCCAGTTTTCAAAAAGGGAAACAAATCCCTTGCCGTGAATTACCGTCCAATCTCACTCACCTCTCATATCATTAAGGTATTTGAGCGAGTGGTGAGATCGCGAATGACCCACTTCCTTGAGAGTAACAATATGCTGAACTCCAACCAGCATGGATTCCGTAATGGAAGGGATTGCCTAACGCAGCTACTGCATCACTTTGATGACATTTTGAGAGCCTTGGGAGAGGGTTCCAACACTGATGTTATCTACCTTGATTTCAGCAAGGCCTTTGACAGGGTTGATTATAACATTCTACTGAGAAAGCTGTCCAATATTGGTGTCACTGGAAAGCTGCTGCAGTGGATCAAGAGCTTCCTGTCAAACAGAACCCAACATGTTGTAGTTGAGGGAGTCAAATCCAGCCCAGCCAAAGTCAGTAGTGGGGTCCCACAAGGCACTGTGTTGGGCCCACTTCTCTTCATCATCTATATTAATGACATCACTGACATCATCAAACACAGCAACATTAAAATTTTCGCTGATGATTCCAAGCTCCAAAAGGTCATCAATGGCGTGGATGACCGGATAAGCCTTCAGTCAGACCTACTGGCTGTTACCCAATGGGCGGAAAAGAACAACATGTTACTGAACGAAGACAAATTCGAACTGATCCACTTTGGAAAAGAGGATGCTCTGAAACTCCCGTACTCCCTTCCCTCCGGGGAAACTCTTGTGGCATCTAACAACATCAGAGACTTGGGAGTAACCGTGGACAGCAACATAAGCTGGACCACGCATATAAGCAGCAAAGTTGACATGGCCCGCAGAATGTGTTCCTGGATCCACAGAACCTTCCAGTCGAGAGATTCCCGCACCATTATCCTTCTCTTCTCTACTTTTGCCCGACCACACCTTGAATACTGTTGTCCACTGTGGTCTCCCCACACGAAACAAAGTATCATGAAACTTGAAGCTCCTCAAAGGGCAATCACGAAAAAGATAGATGGCATGTCAGACCTTGACTACTGGGGTCGATTAGAAAACCTGAAACTTTACTCACTCCAACGTCGCCGTGAGCGTTATATTATCTGCATGATGTGGAAAATGTTCCATCATCACTGCCCAAATGATGTTGGCATCGCCTTCAAGATACACCCAAGGCTTGGGCCCCTTGCTATCCGTCCCATTCAAAAATCTAAATCGCAACTCATAACAACAATACGGCACAATTATTTCACCTCAATCGGCCCTGCTCTCTTCAACATCACACCAGGACACGTCAAAACAGAAACTGACCACACAAAATTCAAGAAGTCTTTGGACAAATTCCTCCAAGTAATCCCGGACAAACCACCCACACCCGGATATGTCTCCGCAAACAGTAATTCTCTTCTCGAATGGGCCATGGTGCCCAAATCCTGAATTGAAAGACTTCGCCAGGTGGTGCTATTAAGTTAGACGTGGCCTGGGCCAATACTGGCCAAAACATTTCAAAGTTATTCAAAGTTATATATATATATATATGTATATATATATGTATATATATATATGTATATATATATATATATATATGTATATATATAAAGAATGAATAATAACAGGTAGACATCATAAAAAGGTAGTTTATTCCGTGTGCTTACAAGTGTTTCCACGGTGGTACTGCAGCCTAGTTCCGCTACGTGCAAATTCACAAGTATTTGCAGAACTCGCATTGGATATCCGAGTTCTGCAAATACTTGTGAATTAGCACGTAGCGGAACTAGGCTGCAGTACCACCGTGGAAACACTTGTAAGCACACGGAATAAACTACCTTTTTATGATGTCTACCTGTTATTATTCATTCTTTATATACACTCCGGAATACTGAAGGATCAGGAACTAAGTTTCTTGAACAATTCTTCCATAACTCGTAGAGTAACCTCTTACCGTACGTCAACCATATCCAGTGTAGTAATTAACCATCACTGCATCTTGGATAATCCTATACCTATGTATATATATATGTATATATATATATATATGTATATATATATTTATATGTATATATATATGTATATATATATATATATATATATATATATATGTATATATATATATGTATGTATATATATGTATATATGTATATATATATATATATGTATATATATATATATATATATATATGTATATATATATATATATGTATATATATATATATATGTATATATATATATATAAATATATATGTATATATATATATATATATATATATATATATATATATATATATATATATATATATATATATATATATATATATATATATATATACATATATTATAGATAGATAGATAGATAGATAACTTGAGTGGGGGAATGAGAGAAAGAGAACTAATATCAACAACGATTTATTGTAAAGATTTGAAATATTATTTTGCAAATGTATATGGCTTTTTATGAACTTTCATTGTTTTATGTTTTGCCGTCTGAAGAACTCAGGGTATCATAACTGAGAATCTTCAGCGAAATATGTATGACTCATTTTAAATAAACCTGAACCAACTGAATATGACCTCGGATTTTATATTGATATATAATACTCCGGCTTGAACCCTTAATACAGGTTGTTGAGCGCTTAATGTTATCTACTTCACAACCAACATACCATATTGTGGTCCACACATCCCTGTTCGGTTAACACCTTTATATATATATATATATATAAATATATATATATATATATAAATATGTACCTTTATATATATATATATATATATGTACCTTTATATATATATATATATAAATAGATATATAGATATATATATAAATATGTACAGAGAAATAGATAGAGAGAGAGAGATGATAATTACATATGTTTGGAAATTAGTACATTTAACATTCTGATCTCAATTTAAGCCGAAGTCGCTTTGGCATTTCAGTCTACCGGAGGCCATAAAATGAGGAAACATTAATGAACTGGTTTGATGAACTATCCTGTCAATCAAGGCTAAATTAAGAATGCTGACCCCACTTTGTCGTGCGAATGAGAGACTTGGTTTGGCGATTAATCCAACAGTATGGCAGTTTATAAAAGAGTCATACAATTTCGCAGAAGGAAACTACGCTGAAACTCGTCACATAGGCGAAACACATAGGCGAGAAAAACTTGGAATGGAAGGAAAGGGTCGAATGGGTAGTGCTGCCCACCAGTACATTTGCTAAAAGATGGGGATTTGTTGCAAAAATGGTCCGTGTGAATAGTCCTACCAAAACCAGGTTTACACCTATCAATGTCTATGATGTAGAGCATGAGTTGGACTTTGTCGTCTTTGGATCTGGTCGTGATTTCGCCTCCACTACTAAACCATCGACAACAAACGCAAACCTATTCGTTAATACTTTGGCTGAAATATTTAACACTGCATTTAGCAGTGATATGAGCCTGACATTTTCTATCTTACCCCTCGTGTTCTCATATTTACTCATCAGCGTTAATACAACCTGGCTAGTAGAACCTGGAATACTCTCGTTTATTGTTGTAGTAGACCGCATCGAGATGATTGTACAACCAGTCTAGTTTATCTATATAAAACTCGTAGGGCTGACCATCTAAACCGGGTGACATGCGCCTTGTGATGGGGACGAGGGCATCCCGGATTTCGGTTGATATTTTCGGCCTTTCGCAGCACTCATCATCGGCTAGGGAAAGACGAGATAGAACTGATGTCCGCCAGGAGTACAATAGCTAGACCCGGAGGTAGATGGCTGGATAATATACATGAACTCGGTTGGTCTCACTTGGAAATCCATTGATTTGGATATGTTTAGAGAAAACAAATATAATCGCGTCTCCCTTGCCGTCCTCCGGGGAAACACCTTCTCTATTCTGTCAGCCTGTGCTGTGGGTAGACATGACGATTATATTACGAATTATGTTCAATATTCTTATATACTCCAATACTCTGGATA
>OZ024745.1:38760805-38775805 GCA_964016885.1 Eledone cirrhosa | reverse complement strand
TTCATTAAGTATATTATGATAAGTGCTTGTATATAGACACTCACACACATACATATACTCACATACGCTTATATGTTTATACATTTTGTGTCTGCGTGTGTATGTGAGTGTATGGTGTATGATATTGTGTGAATGTGTATGTGTTTCGATTTGTTACTCTTTAATGCGTTTGTCGGTTTCAATTTGAATAGTATTCTTATTTCATCTTATGAATTACATTAAGATCGTAATTTACATAGAAGAAATAATGGTTGCAATAGAAAATGATAACAATATATTTACAAATATTCTTAAAGAATCCGTCCTTTTAATTCGCATTACTGTTTATTTTCAACGAATTTAATGTTCAAATATTTAATTTCAGATAATACACACAGATCAACAAAATATATATTTCAAATATTCTCGAGGTGGTTAATGTTTAACATACGACTATAACAATGCTTTGAAAGAACTAAGTATATATATATATATATATATGTGTGTGTGTTTGTTTGTGTGTGTGTGTGTGTGCGTGTGTGTTTGATGTGCTTGTGTTGTGTATGAATTTAATTTATTTTGATATGAAAGGCTGTCATAAATCATATGATAGATTTCAAATAGTCGAATATGGATACATTTTCTTTGGGGACGGAAAGGAATTTGGAATGAACGTCTCTAAAAATCCTCTTGGTATATTCCGACTGGCGATATAGGCAATGTTATCCCATTCAAAGTTTTAAAAACCCAGGTCAAACTAGATATAAGTTCATCCAATGTAATCGTTATTAATCTGTTGTTTTTATTGCTGTTATATTTGGACCTTTTTTCCTGAAAATAATTGTAAATTTATCCCTGTCGTATCTGTCATTCCCTGAACACTAAATGTATTTGGACTTTTACAGACAGCAGTTAGTGGGGTACAATAGTTGCGTTCCTTATTATTTGCAGTATCTGCGATTTCGTAAAAGTTAATTGAGTGTTTTATGCAACTGATTCGTCGGTTCGTTGAATCATTTTCTGTTTTACATATGTTTTTTTTTAAGGAGGAATTTATTAACGTTATGTCCTCTTAGTGACACGTGCAAAACATAGTTTTTTTTTATTTCTCATTCACCATTTATCCGATAGAATACTGTGTTCCCGTATACGACTGCGTAGAAAATCATGTATGAGCTTCTTTACAAGAACATAACGAGGTAATTGTTGATGTGCAATTGATATATAGGAATATAATAGAAAGCAATGCATGACATTAGCACATGCACAACCAATTGAAGTGAGTGAACTATATACATTTAACGGTAGTCATGCGATAGATATGCATGTTTTTAAGATAATAAACTCTAGCTGTTTGTTGTTTTTTGCGTTATTTCTGAAGCACGTTATAAACATAGAAAGTAATTTTCCGTTTCTTTCTACAATTATGCAATAGAACAAATTTAATTCTAAACTACTAACAATATCAAAATAGAATTTCTGTCTTAATTGATGCGATCGATCTATTGATCTGCATTCAGTAAACTGCTTTTGAACGCCCTTCAACATAAATAAAAACAAAACACCAAATTTTACACGAACACATCCCTAAAAGCAATACCAATAAATTAATAAACACAGTAGCACCAATAAAATCATGGAAACAATACATTCATCAAAATAGAAATATGAAGACGAAAACGAATGATCAAATTTAAAAAGCGCAAACCGAAACGAAACGAATTTCCTCTTCGAAATACCGACCACATCTTGAATAAAGATATGAAAGAAAAATAACACAATAAATAAAGCAATAACAAGAGAAAGAGAAATAACAACAGCAACAAAAGTAGAGGCTAACAAGAATGACGACGAAAACAAAAACACCATCGTTACACGTATGTTATCTGTTTTCCGTATAATTGATATCAAATAGAAATAGAGTAAAGTTTAGAGAGAAAATAATCAGTCCAAGACAATTGCACAACAGTTTCTTCTATATCACCAGACACATGGTGGTTACGAAACAATTACCATATCGATTTAGAGCAGTTCGATCACACCGATATTATATTACACACTTCGAAAATATTCTTAAGAATATTATTTTATATTTGAAGAAAACTTAATGAAATTTTGCGCCATTTAATTTCCGAAATGCTGATGATACTCGCATACACAACACCGTGAGCGATTCAATTTCATAGCTGGCATGTACACATACATATCGACACAATGATCATACGAATGAGAATATATCATAAACATGCATACACATATTCATACATACTTTCATTCATACATACATTGCTACATACTTTCATATGTATATATACATACATGTTTTTATGTTCTAAGTATTATTTTCAGTTGACTACAGTAGCATTTTAATTTACTCTGAAGACACATGTGATATAAGCATTAATCGTAGGCTATTAAATAAAATAACTCACTATATACGACTCAAAACATGTAAAAAACTGTAAGTGTGTAAATGCCTTAACACTCAGGATTTGTATACAATATTAATGTGTAACCGCTGTGCGTGACCCTCATTGCGGATATCGAAAAAAAACCCTGTAACTAAGTATACTTATTCCCATTAATATTATAATTATTACTATATTATAATAATAATTATTATTATATACATATATATATATATGTGTGTGTGTGTATGTGTGTGTGTGTGCGTGTGTGTGTGTGTGTGTGTGTGTGTGTGTGTGTGTGTGTGTGTGTGTGTGTGTGTGTGTGTGTATGTTTGTGTGTGTTTGTGTATGTATGTATATATATATATAAAAGCATGCAGATGGACAAGGTGCATGCTTTTTGAAACACAAGATTTACAATATATCAATCTAGTCATTGGAAATGTTTTAAGAACCCATGTAGAATTCTCATAAGTGCACGTGTGTATCTATGTTTGCATCTGCTCGAGTGTGTGAAGGCCAGAATGATAGGTTGAGGGAGAGAAAAAAAAAAGAGAGAGAGAGAGAGAGAGAGAGAGAGAGAGAGAGAGAGAGAGAGAGAGAGAGAGAGAGAAAGTAAATGTGTGTTACATATTCTAGATGTGTATATATTGATTGGTACCGCATAATACATACGAAACACCATTTATATCCACTTGCTAAGAGTTCGTAGGCGAGTACGATAAATGATAACATATTACATATTGCTTACTTTAAAACATGTCATTTAATTTCATTATCTATGTTCATATAAACAAATATCTAATTGAAAAGGCACGTGTGGCTGGTTACACGTCATTTTATAATATACTTCTTTCAAAGATAATGTGAATATCTGTATGAATATCATACAACGATTATGTATGTAATATAATGCATTAAGCGTAATAGGCTAACTGGCGTATTTCTTTATTGCTGCTCTCTAACTGCATAAATATATGTTTATTTATAATTCAGCGATACATTAATGCACTGATAATGTTTGATTGTAATTCCCTGATACATTAATATTGATTTTAAACTTCGTGACACGTAATACCTTAAATGAAAACAGTTAACATCTAGTTATATATCTAAATATATAATAATAACGTGCGTTCAATAAATTAATTGCAGAATATCTTTTGTCGCACAGCAGCGATTTGGAAATAACCATGTAGATAATCTTATGCCTTGTAATATCATTTGGCGAGAATGAGTATGGTGGCGTATATATTTAAGGTTTAGTAACAGTCATAGTATGGTCGAACGCTGACACGCCAAAATTTACTCAAACGTATGTGGTAATTACTTAAGTGGGGAGAAAAGGATAAGATAATACAAATATGAGTGAAGACATAAACAATATATATCATGAAATAACATAGAAATGTATCCATAAACGAGTACAATGTATATATATATATATATATATATATATATATATATATATATATATATATATATATATACACACATATATATATATTTACATATATATATATAACCTCTCCCCTCCTCCTCTCTCTCTCTCTCGCTGTAATTATGCTTGTTTTTTCTAAACAAAATGAACGTTATAAATAGTAATTGATGACATCATCTAAGACCAGCGGAGATGCAAGAAATGAAGAGATGTCCTTGCGTCTATCACATGTTTTAACCATACCACTACAAAACCCGTTAGCCTATAACACCGTACTTTTAGAAGAGCGGTTGCCTTAAGAAGGCGTTGCTGAAATATGAAATTTGAAATATTTGTGTTCCAATGCTTCTCTTGATACATCCCAACATCTAAGGTGAAGCAAGCACAAGTACTAGTTTCTGACATTCCAATTTCTCATCGCAGCAGGAGGATGCCAAGCAGTGAGACCAGGGTACCTCACGATCAGAATGTTGATATTTATATTCGGCAATACTAGTCGACGTTTTGCACCTCGTAACCAGAGAAGCAGATTCCCTGAAGGTTCATTTGGCGGAAACACGACCAGCATGAGCCAGGCGACTGGACCGAACTTACTGTGAATCTCGTGGCATATGATTATAAAGAACTATGTCATTAGTGGGAAATAGCCACGAAATGTTAAACACCACATGTAACATCTTGGTGTAGCCTAGATATCCCATCGTGTGAGCACCACTGAGACTCCTAGATTCTGAACCATATATTAATATGGTTCCAAACATAGTTTGAAGATTTTTCTCTTCGTAGATCTTGGGATTGGCGCTTTCCAGACTGTTTGTAGTGAATTTATTGCACTGCATGCTTAAACAATTCTGGCCGTCATATTATGCTCAAGATCAGTGTAACACTCCAGATATTTAAATTATTCAACCAGTTCTTTAGGTGTCCTATCAGAAGTACTTGACTGAGAGTGGATGTCCTCAAATGCATGATTTTAGTTTTTGAAGTTATCAGTAACAAACGTACCTCTTGTCAGGCAGTGTCGACACGATGTATCAGGCATTGATTCGACAGTATCTTTCAATGCATCCATGTCTAATTTATTAGTTTCTTCTTCACCTGACTTAGCAAATACATATCTATAATCGTTTCTACTTTTGGCACAAGGTCAACAATTATTCCTGTTCATTACTGGAGCTGTATTTTACCGACCACGTTAGGATAAAAGGCAAATTAACCTCAGCGGTGTTTGAACTCAGAAAGTAAAGGGTCATAATTCTATACTGTCTGAGGCTCTATTTATAATTGTTTCTACTTTTGGCACAAGGCCAACTATTACACAGTACATTACTGGTACTTTATTTTATCGTCCCCGTATGGAGGAAAGGTAAAGTTAACCTCGGCGGGATTTGAACTCAGATTGTAAAGGGACGTAACTCAATGCAAGAAAGCATGTCCGACCCGCTACCGATACTGCCAATTCATCTGCCAATTGACACTCTATTTATAATGATCGTATATTATCGTGCTAATTTCCATTGGGACGTAAATACCTGAAATTTCAAATTGCCAAATGCTTCTTAAGTCAACCTGTTTGTTTACACTTGCATACATGAAAAAATCATGAACGAATATACCAATGGTTCAATGAAAATTTGATAACTGAGTTACAGCAAACACTATATATTCTATAATCTACAAAATTAGAACAATTAATTAAGTCGATGAAATATAAACATTTGCATTATTAGAAATAAATAAATATATTTTACACAAATATGTTTCATTTTTGATTTGTACTTTTTTATTTTGATTTTGTATTTGTTTTTCTAAATTCCTTTGTTAATGGGGACGAACAATAACAATCAATACTATTTATTGTGCATTGAATACAGTCGTCGGGGTTTTGTGTAGTGTTTACATCTAAGAAGCTTCATTTCCTAACCCTATTGTTTATTTAAGGTATTTAATGTGTTGATTAGGAAGTTCTAGAAACGCTTATAGCATTCGTTATCATCTTTATAAGTTTGTTTATTATATTTCCATTTAATTCACATTTATTTCTTCTATATTTCCATTGATTTTAGATTGTATGTATTTTTTGGTTTGTAAATATGTTAACGAACAACGTGTTATTCTCTTATTCGGGAATATCTTATTATATTACAGTTTGATTTTTCATTATATTGGTGATAATATTTCATTCATTTACAACTAAATGGGATTTGATTATTTTCTTTGATTATTTATTTTAACTACAAAAGAAATATGTTTGTATTCGATATCGGTCTTATTATACATTTTAAATGTAGCTATTTCTTACAATATATTTTACATTACGAGATGTTTTCTTTTGGCATCAACAAATATATCATTATATGTTATATCTTAACAACCGAATATATTTATTATTGAACATTATCCCGTATTTTATGAAATATAGATTTCTTATATTATCATAAGACCACATATTTTTAGAAAATAGCGTAAGCGGGTTTCTTGGAAATCAAAGTAGTGGCTGGTAATGTTTTCTTAACACTCAGGTAAACTTGCCGAGGTTAATTGTCATATTATCGAGGTCGAAAAATATAGTATTAATCGAGAGTCGTTAGTCATCTGTGAATATGCTGAGTTCGAATTCAACTCTTTCCAGGAGATGCACCAAGCAAATAATATCAATAATGGAAATATCAAGGAAACATAGTTTCACTAGACAGATCTCATGATTGGAAAGCTTTCTGTATTTATATAAGTTTGGTGTAAGCACATACAACAACCAGTAGGAGAAACTAGCTTTTATAAAACTCTGTTTTCTAGCTACGTTTTTTCGAAGTACCAAATGATTAAACCTCGTTGGAAATCGATATCAAAATCTTAAACGCTAATGTTTGGCATTCATAGCCGGCTGCTAAGATATCTGTGACATGATTAAAACAAATAGAGCGGAATATATGTTTGTTTGTTAGACGTAAGCAAACCAGTTATACTACCATATGATATATATATATATATATATATAATCAAGCATGCTAAGAACTACCGAAATATCTCCCACATTATATCATATCTCACTTAATATATGTGTTGGCATTTTAAGAATTGTAGCATTAGTAGTCAAGCAGCAGCATCAGACTAGAGATCCATGTTTGTAATTGTGTTTCTTATGTATATATATATATATATATATATATATATATATATATATATATATATACATAAGAAACTGCTTGACTACTACTGCTACAATTCTTAAAATGCCAACACATACATTAAGTGAGATCTGATATAATGTGGTAGAGATTTCGGTAGTTCTTAGCATGCTTCATTGATAACATTTTATTCACATGTTTTGACGAATCAATATGTTGTTTTTCACACTGTCAAGAAAATGGTATATCAGTAAACTAATAACACATTCTCACGATAAAGTGGCATTCCATCAGTAAGTTTGTTCCAAGTTCGTATAAATGCAATCTTTCTTGTAGAATTGTTCATAATGCCCAACCAGACCATGCTATACAATGCCATGTCCTTGAATCGTATGGTTGCATTAATGATATTCGTCCTGGGCATTTAAAACTGGTGGAGCCTATCACTTTCCATGTCTAAACACCCATTGAATTCCAGAAAAATGAGAGACGGTGTGTGTGTGAGTATGTGCAATAAATTATACAATATATATTTTTCTTGCAAGGTGAAATGAAAAGTAAACAGTGCGTGTGATTTTCTTGACAATATTGGCAACGTGACTATGACAAAATATAATAATAAGTATCTTCTTCTTCTTCTTCTTCTTCTTCTTCTTCTTCTTCTTCTTCTTCTTCTTCTTCTTCTTCTTCTTCTTCTTCTTCTTCTTCTTCTTCTTCTTCTTCTTCTTCGTCCACTTAAGGTGTAATATCATGTCAAATGTATGTAAGAAACGGGAAAGAATGCTATGAGGTATATTTATCAACTTGTAGAAATTCTTACATATATGCTGCAGATAATATTTTGCGACTATCGTCGTTGTCAAGTCACTACCCTCAAATTATTACAATAATAATTGACTCATTAAGCATAAGTCCAGGAATAAAAACGTTCAAGTGATTGAGTTTTCTTCAGATACGTAATTGCCAAGCGTAATGATTCTCATATCTCTCATCTTTCTCTCCCTCTCACTCGCTCTCATCTCTCATCTCTCCCTCTCTCTTCCCATTCTCTTTCCTCCTTCTCTCTCTCTCTCTCTCTCTCCCACTCTCTAAGTAAACGATCAGACGCGTAGTGGCATGAGCTCCCAAGACAGCGGATTTAAACAGCGCCAGTTTCACCATACGACGCCATTAGCCGATCAGAGACCATTGATTGATTGATTATTTGATCAAACAGTAGAGGTGAATCAAGGTTTTAATGACATCATCAAAATTACCAGGGGTAAAATCAACCCACTGATAGATGTTCATGTAAATACAATATCATTTCATCTAACTTGCTAGACAGATAAAGTAGTAGTAGTAGCAGTAGTAGTAGTAATAATAATAGTAGTAGTAGTAGTAGTAGTATTATTATTATTATTAGTAGTAGTAGTAGTAGTAGTAGTAGTAGTAGTAGATAGAATATGAATGAATCTCTAAAATTTCGAAGGAAGGGGAATTTTTATATATCCTAAACTTTAAAAATATATAAGCACATATGTTTATATATGTGTGTATATATATATATATATATATATATATATATATATATATATATATATATATATATATATGTATGTATGTATGCATGTACGTGTCTATGTAACTATATGTATGCATGCGTATACAAGTGTGCGTGTGTTTATGTATGGGGATGTAGTTGTGCTTTTGTGTGTGAAATGCAATGTGATCTTGATTTCCGTTAGACGAATGAAAAGAGATCAATTTAAGTTTTCCATTTAATATGTTTATCAAAGATAATACAATGCATGATTTAATTGGAAGTCACTCGTATAATATTCATTAAACGTTATTGTTAAAATGTTATAAGTGGAAGTTGCTTTTGTTATCAAAGATCCAATAACCTGTCAGTTGCTCTCTGTGTACATATTTGTTATTCCAGATAACCGCATTAATACTCGATATATCATAAATCAAATATCATCTATCCATGCATTCTTATTTTTCTAATGTATAATTGAATATATATTGAGATGTTACACAACGTTTCTATACAACTATGTACGTAATCATATGTTTTGTAGTAATTACTTTGGTTAGTTTTAGTAATAAAATAGTACATTCTGCACCAGATCATGTAACGTGTTGCATCATTACAAATATAATCACTAATAGGCACACACATAAACACACTCACGCATATATACTTATGTGTGTATCTATGTGTGTGTTTGTGTGCGCGATGTGTGTGCGCAGACATATTATATATATATATGTGTGTATGAATATAAATATAAATTAGCTTTAATGTTTTCGTTAATAAATTAGAAATCTAAAGAGATATGAAATAAAACAAAGTTTGTTTAGCTGAAGGTAATGCAATAAGGTGCATGCATGATTGTGTGGATAAATCATTCCCCAGCAACCACATGATTTCTAGTTTAGTCTAATAGTATGACAATTTGAACAAGTGTCGTCTACAATAGCCTAGGGTTGAGCAATGTCTTGTGAGGGTTTGTTTTATATTATTTTTTTTTTTAGATGGAAACCATAGCATCCAATTCTCAAACCATTCAGCTATCCGCGCGTATGTGTGTATGTGTCTATCTGTGCGTTTGTGTATGTTTCTTGTGTGACCTGAGGTTGATATGCTTCGCAACTTAGCGTATCGGCAAATGGTAAATAAGGACGAATATTGAAAAATAAACTCTGGTTATAAATCTGAACCAGCATTGTCACAATTTCAGAAATGAAACTCACAAACGAATAAAATAATAATAATAGCAATAATGATAGTAATCATAATAATAGTAATATATAAGTGACGGGCAAATGATTCTTTACCAATCAAACTTATTCTACCACCATTCATATACGTTTTTTTTACATAATGTTTTTAATCCGAAAAACCGGATCCTGTATTCTTTACATTTCTTTTGGCTGAATCACACACTCTTTCATATTCTATATATATATGTATTTTGCCCACGTGTCTAATGTTTTCCATTTTACTTAATATCGTTTAATCTCGATCATCTGCACTTCTTTTAGATTTTCTCATTCGTCCTATCCCTGTCGATGCTTACATATATATGCATACATATAAACAGACACACACACAAACACACACACGCACACAAACACACACACACACACACACACACACACATACACACAAACCCATACACACACACACTCACAGATATATATGTATGTATGTGTTCTGGAAATATGACCAATTTTCCTTAATTTAGCTCATACAATACTACTTTCTTCTTCTTCTTCTTCTTCTTCTTCTTCTTCTTCTTCTTCTTCTTCTTCTTCTTCTTCTTCTTCACCTCCTCCTCCTTCTTCTTCTTCCTCTTCTTCGTCACCTTATATTAATTATTATCTTCCTCTTCATCCCTTAAATAATTTGCCATTAATATGTTGCTATATGAAGGAACATGGTCAATGTTATCATTCCCAAAAGATAAATCTATACACATTAGTTAGACCTCTCTCTCGCGCTCTCTCTCTCTCTCTCTCTCTCTCTCTCTCTCTCTCTCTCTCTCTCTCTCTCTCTCTCTCTCTCTCTCTCTCTCTCTCTCTCTCTCTCTCTCTTCACTCTCGTTCACACACACATAAAACATAAATATATTATATTCCTACCGTTGGGATATTTCTGGAAGCCACAAATTCTTAAGTATATAGATATAAATATCATTACTAGTACAGAAACATCTATTACAGGGAAATGCCTCCCACAAAAAAATAATAAATATATATTTCTTTCTTTTGTGTGTCTCATTCAACCTCTCAATTTCTGACACATTCTCACTGTCTCTAACCGTTATCCCCCATTTCTCTCTCTTTCTTTCTCTCTCTCTCTCTCTATATATATATATATATGTGTGTGTGTGGTTGTATATATAATTGTGTGTGTGTGTGTGTGTATGTGTGTGTGTGTTTGTGTATGTGTGCGTGTGTGTGTTTGTATGTATGTGTAAATAAAAAGATTTGTATCTATTTCTAGATCTAGCAATTAAAACAGAATGGAAATCACTCGACTTATGCATGGATAACTTTGGAACTCACATTTGTTTCCATGTTGTAAGATATAGCATATCATATATTTAATGTCGCCTTTTCACTCCAGATATAAATATGGACTCGTAAATTAGAACAATTGCCAATAAATATATTACTATTTTCAATGCTCTTATCCTGTAAATAGACATAAGATCTATTATACCTCATCATATATTGTATTGCATCTTTGATATAATAAGCATCTGTTAAATGGTTATTCTGATGTGGTTTTCTATATTTGTAGATATAAATTCATGCCTTCCTGTTTACCAAATTTAAAATAAAAACATGTGAGAGCTTATTTGCTTGACTTTTTGTATATCAACCTGAACGTGTATTAACATATTTGCAAAATATTATCATATAGATATGTAATATTCTTCACTTTGTCATCTGTAGAACTGTTGCCCCTATCAACTGTAAAACGTCAATAATATATAGAAAAACTTTGAAAAAAACATCTGACCTTTGACATCATCATATTTCGAGTCATGCATTATACATAAAATGGCTCTTCGAATGACGTTAGGTTTTTTCCTCCAAACGAGAACTTGTCTTATATTTGACATATGCTGATTCTTTATGTGTTGTAACTGAGTTTACTGTGTCAGTTTATGCCACAAACTCATTAACAAAATGTCCATATATTTGTATGAAACGAAAACTGAAAGAATCAGTGAAACCAAAAAAATCAAAAGAAAATACGTTTTCTTTCATTCATCGCATGAATATACCAAACGGATTTTGCTTCAAGACTGAAACGTAATAGCTGCATAGCGAAGCTTTCAAAGAAGACGGGCGGCTTTTCATCTCCGGCTTCTCTTACCTCTCCGAGAAAGAAAACAGTGAAAATTTAAAAATGCTATTCTATACAGATGTCGAAATAAAACATATAACGGGTACTATACATCGGTTTCTATCTCTTTCGTTAAAATATCGAACAGATAAAGTATTCGGCAAGTTACAATGATAAACTAAATGCTATGTGAATGCAAAGCATCTGAAACTATCTAGCATTAAACAGACACACACACACCCACCTCACCCCCCACACACACACATAGACACACACACGTACATACACACACACACACACACACACACACACATAGACACACACACAGACACACGCACACAGAGACACACACAGTCCAGTATACACATATGCTAGTGCGTCTGAGCAGGTAGTCCTAGAATGTCTAAGGACGAGGCATGTGCATTATCCTGAAGAGTTTTCCACGATTATTGAATAATATCTTAAGTGATCTTAAGAGAATCGATAACTGTGTCCAGTCTGTAGCAGAGATCAATTTCTTTCTCACGGGTTCTCAAAGGTCCAGTTTTATTGCGCCTAGGTACAGATGACGTTTGTATTCTCCTGTGGGCAAGATGGACATGCCGTAAAAAGGAACGTGTAATGTTAATATCCCTCAAATCTAATTTCTTTGTGATAGCAAAGTCTATGAGGTACCAATCCTTGAACTATGGCTTGATTGAATTATTTACAGGTGAAAAGAAGGCGGAGAAAAGTGTTCTGCGTCTTCATTTGAACGACTCCATGATGAACTAGTACTCCATACCAGGAATGATAGTCTGTGCCAACACGGCTATGGAAGTTCCGCAAAAGAAAGAGCTTACTATTATATTGAATGGCGCTCCATTTACCCCCCCCCCCCCCCGTCTCCTTACTGGGATAAGCAGTCCTTTATCTAAGTTGACCAGCTTTGTGCCTATTGGAGCACAAGGACAACACAATTGTTCCCAGATTTGTGCTAGTACAGCCATCCCCCTTTAGTCGAAACAGTGCAATGCTCCAGCTAGAGACTTCTAGTAATATTCTTTACCTCTCTCCGTCACTTTCACTCTACGATAGAGGACTTTGTTGAAATAGGTGAAGCTGTGTGGAACTAAACTGATGTTATTTATTAGAATACCCTCACTTATGATTTGTTTGAGGTGGTGAAGGCATGGCTAGAAACATCCACAAGATGTGTAGATAAGTACACCATATATGTACTAGTGGATGGTCGTTGACCTTCATGTGTTCATCCGTCGTTAAAGCGGTAATGTTTTGCATCCGGCAGTGTGTCCTGAAGATACCTTCTCACCAACCAAGCTCGGTCGGGTACTCGCTCTTGTCGTCGATGGCACAAACATGTGCCAGGTTGTACTGGCCTACATGTTATCAGTAGTGCTCGAGTGAGAGACATAGATAGATAGATAGATAGAGAGAGAGAGAGAGAGAGAGGGGGAGAGAGAGAAAGAGAGAGAGAGAGAGAGAGAGAGAGAGAGAGAGAGAGAGAGAGAGAGAGAGAGATATCAAACATACAGATACATAAATAAATCTAAATAACATCATATCGATTTCGTTGTTCCATTAAAGCTTAAAAGTTCAATGTAAATTATATGTGAAAATATAGCCTTCCTCTCTGTACCTATACGATAATATTACGGAAACAACATATGTACACACACACACACTCATATATATGTAGAGACAGAGGAGGAGGTACCGAAAGGGAGGCAGTAAGAGACAGTTGCTTACAAACATAATAAAACACACAAACCACAAACATATTAGCTTATCTCAATGAATCTTTATACTGACTGATGGCATGATGAAAAGATCTACTTAATATCAATGTCTGTATTATAATCGATTCCCGCAAATCCATTATGATATTACTTGTATCATTTAGAATGGATCAAAGCAAATTTGGGGAATTATGGACAGCGGAAGATAACCTTTTAGACGTTGTAATGCGATTTATTGACTGCGACTGACTAACAACTTATAGCGAAATCCTACATTACCCAATATATTATATGCATCGCCGTATTAATATTAAACATTTCCGTGGACAGTGCGCAAAGTAACCCAACAAAGCAAAACATATTTCGATAGTAGCAGAGTTGACTTGTCAATATCGGCCACTGCTGACCTCCATGTCAGTGGATATGACAGCTTGTCGTCATGGCTATCTCATAATATCTACATGTTATTCGCGCACATCATTAGCCCATCATTATCTCTTTCGGTCTTGAATGTTCCAACAAATGCCATCTCTCACCTAGTTTACCTGTTCAATCGTTCATATACTTATTTCATCCACACACAAACATTTTATGTTTCTCAATTTTGCCTCATTAATTTCTTCATGGTTCTCATTTTCTTAAATTTGTTATTTCCAATAATTATCCGAGATTCAATCATAGTTTCAAATTTATTATTTGACGAAAATATTCACTCAGTTGTATACAAAAGGAAATCTGTTAGACGTTTCTCAAATATAAACAAGGGGCATGATATGTAATATCGTGAATCGCACACACGTTCAGTATACAATCATTACTTAGATTATAATTTCTTTCTTAACATGGCCGAGCCAAATTTCTCTCTTATATCAAAGGCGGAGAGAGGAATTGTTAGTATATTAGAAACTACATATTTTGTTAAAAATATAGATATAGGAAGAAAGATTGATTCTTTGTTTTATGCCAAGTTTAGTCTGCATTCAATGCGTAAGTGATTTCAATTCAATACTGAATCAAAAATATATCATCCTAGTGTTACAGTAAAATGCAGTGTAATGCACGGAGGTATAGGCAATGTAGTTTTAACTACATTTTTTAAAAATTAGAAACCTTAGCTATACGATGAATAATTGCAAAGTGAAAACACTTTCAAATATTCATCTGCAGACAGAAAAATAAGAGACGCGATGGACTCGATGGAATGAAAGCATAGGAATAATCTGATATGTTTCTGTTCCCAGAATAATCGTCAACCGTGTTTAATGCTGCATTTCAAACTCTCACATCTAATGAGTCTAAAACAAAAGCGGTTCCAAAATAAAAACTTTGTACTATGATAACAATTCAATCGTTAGGGTGATTTACTTTTCGGTATGCATATGTGAAATTAATTATTTATAGATTATTTATGTTCCAGTCTGATGTACCAACTAAGGAGGTTTCGAAAAATTAACCA
>OZ024745.1:38735805-38755805 GCA_964016885.1 Eledone cirrhosa | reverse complement strand
GATTGGCAGTATCGGTAGAGGGTCGGACGCCATGCTTTCCAGCATAGTTACGTCCCTTTACGATCTGAGTTCAAATCCCGCCGAGGTTGACTTTGCCTTTCGGGGTCGATAAAATAAAAGGACCAGCAATGCACTGGGTAATTACTGGACTTTTGCCTACAGTAGAAACAATTATTTCTATTGCTGTTGTTGTTTATATTGTTGTTGTTTATATTGTTGCTGTTCTTATTCAGATAACTTCCAATCAAAATTAGTAATCGCTTAATAAGTACACCAAAAGCCGAAGAAAGACATTTTTTTTTTAAATTCTGTTTCTGATTTTCTTTCTTTGTTTTTGTTTTGTTTTTCATTTATCATTCTACTCGTACTCGTGGGCATATCGCTCGAAGAAGAACTTTCGTTTTGTAGTGAGATAGAAAGCCTGTTCTGGAATGTTGCCATGTTTCGTAAAGCTTTCCTTAACGCCGTCATTCCACTTCTTCCTAGATCGGCCTGTGGAATTGTGATATGTCAGCATTGAAGATGGTCTGGCTTGTAGATCGACATGCTAGTGACATGCCTAAATTATCGTATGCTTTGTTTGTATAGGTAGTGAACGATTGCCGTTGTTCTCAACATGTTTTGTGATTTTATGTTCTTGGTTATATATATTCTGGGATTATTGACTGCCTATCTGAGGCCGCATATATGACATACCTACTAGAATTTCAGTCGGAGTCGACGTATACCCCTAATATGAGAGTGTAAGAAGGAATATTAGGTTTATCAGCTTAGATTTAGTGTTCATCGTAATGTTAGGATGTAATCTATTATTGAAGCGACGATTATTGTCACACATTGCTACATCTGGTTCAGATGCATTATGGGGTAATTTACCTCGTAGCTGGCAGCCAACGATTTGTAATAAATACTGCCGTTTATACTTGAACTGATGTTGAACATTTTGTCCAGATAATATTATTGATTGTCGGCTACTCCTTCTCGTTACAACTATATTATGACTACAAAAATACAGAAAAATCAAATACAATATCATTACACATGAATATATGAATGAAACATCAAATAGGTTGATGTGTTCTTTGTTGTTGTTTTCTCTTTGTCGGTGTGTTTCTTTTCCCTCTTTTGAGAAATTTACTAAAGTCTTTTTATTTGCAATGATGGATGATTTCGCAATCCCAAAACATTATTTATATTTTTCGACATCACTATAGAATACCGTCATCATAGCAGTTTCTGCGAGTCATCCGATACTGTAGATTCTACTCAAGTTTGAGAGATGTATCTGTTATATATTGCTTTGTTTCCGTCATATTTTCTTTGTTCCTTTCAGCGATTCATTCTTTCTCATCTTTATTTGTCTCCATATAAGTTTCAGCAGCTTGTTGCGATTTCAATGACAATTGCAGTACTATTTACTTTGAACAGTCGAAAAGAATCTTTGTTATATATATATACGTTTATATACGTTTATATATATATATATATATATATATATATATATATATAAATGCATGTATGTATGCACGCTCACACATATATATATGTAGATCTAAACATGTAAATATATATATATATATATGTATATATATATATATATATATATATATATATATATATATATATATATATATATATATATATATATATATATATATATATATATATATATATAAACATATATATATATATATATATATAAACACACACACACATATCTCTCTCTCACTCTCTCTCTCTCTCCCTTTATATATATATATATATACATATATATATTCATCGATATCTGAGACATACCACATATGTCTGTTTTTTATAGCGGTAGCTGTAGAAGTTGTTAAGGTTCTAGATTTTCTATGTGTTTTTCGTATTTTCTAAATTTTCTTTGTTTTTTGTTGTCTGTAATACTTCAATCTGAATAATATTATGTATTGTCAAAAGAAATTTTTACTTTCATTTGTCGGAATTATATATCTTTATATATCCAATTATTGACAACATTTTCTCTTTCTTATCAAAACTGATGAAAGGACTTATGTCAATAATATATCTTTTAATATTTTCTCCGGTATCGCACCGAGCGACAATCTGTCTGTTC
Organism: Eledone cirrhosa; assembly: GCA_964016885.1. Lineage (NCBI taxonomy): Eukaryota > Metazoa > Mollusca > Cephalopoda > Octopoda > Eledonidae > Eledone > Eledone cirrhosa. The sequence continues at coordinate 38,753,707 of OZ024745.1, read as the reverse complement.
ATATATCTCTGTAAATTATGCAATGGCTGAAATCTATGATGGTCAGGAATTATTTTAAAATAAGTACTCAATAGATAATGTAGTTCTTGGGACATTATATCAGAAAATACCCTTATATCTACATTCCTCGAGCATATTTATTGTCGATCTGTGCCAATGTGATTAGAAAATCAACAGTGACTCCTCCAAGAACATCAATATCAACTCCATGCCCCAATTCACTAACTAGATTCATTTTAATATGCCATTATTTTCTTTATTGCAGAATAATACAATTATTCGAGGTCATGTTATATATCCATGTGTAAATTAATTTTCAGATCGCATTTATGGCTTTCTTTGCCTTTCTATGTGTATCATCTTACGAATTAAATCGATTTGACGGTAAACGTGTGTAAGTCATTCAGCAAATAACTACTACGTTTCAGTTTTACACATATTCATTAAAGGCATGTGATATGTATTACAACACACACATGTTTTATTTTATCCACCAACACTAAATTTGGTTCGTTGTGCTCAAGCACCTGGTCTGTGTAAATTGGGAAACCTCAGAGAATTTTGTAAGTCTCCGACTTTCTTCGGTTTGTTGTAGTTCCATGTTTTATCTCTCTTTAACCTCCACTTTTCACATAGTTTCCAACGTATAACTTTTGACACCTCATCGTGCCTCACCTACATATAATTGTTTTGGCACATTATTGCTTATATTGCAACATTTTGTTACAACATGAGCAATGATTTCGTGAAATTCATTACAATCTCGAGCCAACGGAGACACCAGTTCATTTATGAGACTAATCTTTCAAAACGTGGTCCAAGTTTGGTATTGCACTGCAAGAATTGTGCCCTCATTTTCTTGTTTAAGGGCACCTTTCTTCAGCCAGACACATCTATGTTCTCTAGCATCATCAACTTGTTTATGTAAACTCTTGTTGAATAGCGCTTCATCATGTCCTTCATTAACTTCTATTTTGTTTTTGTCTACTTCCTTGCTTTCAACATTCTTACCACTACTAACAGATTTATTTCATCTTGGGCTGGATGTTTCATCAACCTCCCGCGTTCGATATACACGCAGGCGTCCGCGCTTTGTCCGTTTGTATCCTGAAATCGCACAGCTCCTTCACTCGTTATCTGTCACCAAATCAGCCTTATGCTCATACCATTTTCTCAGAATGAGGTGACCTCTTCAGTTTGTATAAATGCCTGTGAATCACTTTTTCCTGTGATATCATGCATCCATGGGCTAGGTGTTTATACTAGGATACGATGAGAGGCGCCATTTCCTCTCTAAATCCTACAGAGTGAGCTAACCTGCTTCTTATCAATATGGTGTTTCATCCACTTCGTTCTAAGGGCTTGCTCTTTTGCAGACAGTATCATTCCCTCTCTGGCTTTCTTAAGGTCCACTTTCATTAACCAGTTCCATGCCTGCGGATCTCTGAGTTCTGGTTTCTTTAAACAGACTCCGAAATGCCCTTTCATTGAGGTTTATTCATCCTCTTTGTTGCTACTTCTTTCTTGGACATCACTTGGTATATTGCCACTTCCCGCACTACAGACTTAAGCATTTGCTCGTTAGGCTTAGAGAGGTATTTATGTAGAGAGCTCATGTCCATCTGAACCCAATACTCCACGCTAAATTGACATTTTACAACTTAAGATTTGTTTAAGTACATTCTATCAACATTACCCTTCTTATGAAACATACTCTAGGTGGTCATCTTTATATCCAGTCTCTTTTGCTAGCTTACATTCCATTATGAAATCCAGCACTGTACGTAATAGACAGAGCCCGAGAATTTAGTGCACTTATGGTATTTCTACTATTCAGCTGATTGTTTAGTATGTTGCTTACTCTCGTTATGTATTCAAATCTTATCATTTCCTTCATGTCTGTTGTCATTCATGTTATCTGCCTCCATAATTCCCAAATACGTATATCCCTCCTCGGTGTCGATCTCCATTATCACCTCACGTATCTCCACATGGTTGATTTATTTGCCTACATTTTAAGGGTTTCAACTGAAAACAAAACAAAATAAAAAAAAGAAACAGCTTTCTTAGACGTCAGAAACACCCGAGTGTTCATTAAAAGAAATTCATCTGAAACACTCTTACATTACCACACTCCCACTTCTTCACCGCGAGTTATGGTCAAAAAGGAAACATAAATCAGTGTGTATTTATATCGTCATACCTGTACATGCATGTATATATATATATATATATACACACACATATATATACATATACATACATATAGTTGTGCGTGTGTTTATGTATATATAAATATATATAGAGACAATTGAGGTTGGTAATGGCACATGGAATATATAAGAGACAGAATACTTTTTTGTGAAAAAACATATAATTTTATAAGGTAAGGAAATAATAAAGGGTATATATATATATATATATATATATATATATATATATATATATATATATATATATATATATAGAGAGAGAGAGAGAGAGAGAGAGAGAGAGAGAGAGAGAGGAAGGGAGAGAGATAGAGAGAGAGAGAGATAGCAAAATAGATAGATGGATATATATATATATATATATATGTATTTGCACAATAGACTGCTTGTGGCTAATGTAGACCACTAGTTTCCTTTAATTCTGGATTTTACCCCACTGGTATCATAGCCAACTTTCGCAATAAATCATTTGAATGTGTAGATTTTTTAATTAGTATGCAAGAAATAGAACTAATACACGATAGCGCTTATTATTAAATTAATGCTGTTATAATTTAATTAACACTATGTATGTATTGCTTTTGTTATCTACCAATTAACTGGCTTTCCTTTAGCAACCCAATAGATGAAAGCGTACAGACTTCATGAACATCTCGTTATGAAACATTCAACCATAGTAAATCTGATATATTTTTATGGACCGATTACTTTTTATGCCGGTTGTCTTTGGGACGTCTGAAATGCTCAGTCCACGGACTATCCTTTTACCACGCTAAATCAACGATAACGATATCACATTCCGCTAAAGAAACTCTTTAAGTTGGAATGGCTGAACCAGTGGTTACCACTATAGGTTCCCTGTGCAGCATACCCCACTTATTTGCGGGGCGGGGGCTGTTGAGGGATGTTGTCAAGCCACATGAGTAGAGAAAACGTTACATCGAAGGATGTAGAAGGAAATGTACCGAACCAGCTACGTTTGCTCTTATGGGATGCTATATTCGGTCCAATAGTAGTGAGTAACGATACGGTCGGGCAACCCCAACACTTGTAAGGCTACGCTGCCGCAGGCTCGATCATAAACCGCTCGTAAATTGTTGTTGTCTTAGCGAGTAGTATAATTATATTCTTGTATATAATTGTTTTCTTTGTTTATAAAATGTATTTCACGAGAGTGCCAGAAAAGCGTAGATCTGAATTGGGTTTTAAGTTATCGTTGCATGTGTTTAAAATGCTTGATAAAATAAGGTTTCTGCGTCAGAAAATGAAATTTCTTCAGTTATATGATAGAGGACGGTTATACACTTTTCTTTGAATATCGTTAATGTAGAATTTAGCAGGGTTTTTTTTCCATTTATGTTACTACCCTGTCTCTGATGTTCCATTTGATAGGATCTATTTTCTTATCGTTTGAGCGTCCAAGTGTGGGTAGATAGGTTAATGCAGGATCATTTATTGATTGTTCTGAATGGGTGCAGCCGATAGCCAATACAGATTGATTTGATTCAACGCGTGGCTAATTATAATGAGTGGGTATCTTAATGGAATATATAATGCTTTTTGTTCATATATTTATGGCAAATCATTTTACAAGTGCTAGATATAGGTTTGAGTGTTAATGTAGGGTGAACGAAACTATTTGTAGAATATATACTTGTGAGTTTATGTGTGTGTGTGTGCTGCGTATGTGTGTGTGCCTGTATATGTGTAAGAGCGTGCAAGCATGCATATATGGTTTTACCTGTGTATATATGCTGATGTATACACGTAATGCATCTTTTGTGTGTACTGTGTGTTCCAATTTAATTTTAGATATTCATGAAACTCTTCCTTCGTTTTTATTTGTTCTGTTTGTTTGTTTTCCGTTCATTGGTTGTGAATTTAATAATATTCCTTGATTACTTTATAAATATTCATTAGTCAACGGAAGAAAACAGAAGAAATGACAAAAAGCCATGAATATATTTCCACGTGAATAACGTTTTCTAAGTTCGATTTAATATTCTTCCTAATAATTTATGCTTGGAGACTCTTTCTCATTTGAACCAACAGTAAACATAAAGTTCTGTTTCAATACTAATTCCGGGTAAATATTTATTTACATGTTTAGGTCGATACATGTATATATGACCGAACAGGACACGTTCTATTCTGAAACAGTAGTTGTTAAATATACAGCGATATCTGTCCCGAATTATACCCATCCTTACAAAAGATATATCGAAATAGTTTATGCTGTCCTCAATGAAATATGTCTGAATAAAATGACCGAAAAATCATGAATTCAATGACGTTTTCACTACATCTGCATATTCAGTTCCAACGTAAAGCCAAACAGCAACGAAGAGAACAACGATAAAAGCCCAACATGTTTAAATAATTGTCAACCATGTTAATCGAGATTGTGAAATTGAAGTTGTATGAAATATGTATCTCTTAATCAAAACAAATTTACGAACAAACTGATAGGTTCATGTCCCCACACATCCACATATCAAAATCGTATTTATATATGTATATATATGTGTGTGTGTGTACACTCATACTCACACAAAACCTCACAGAGACTCCCAAGGGGACACACATATGCATTCATACAAACACACACACACACACACACATATGCACACACATACACACGCACACACACACACACACACACACACACACACACACACATATATATATATATATATATATATATATATATATATATATAAGAATTAAAATACAAGAGTGTGTTGGAGTTACACACCCTCTTCGTATTATAGAAATGACAGTAAAAGTATAGCTCAATGTAATTAAACAGAGCCGAAGAATTATGAAAATAAACCAAAGAAGCCTTCAATACATCAAAAGTCTTTATTAGCCAACAATGTTTCGTCCTATTAAGGACTCATCAGGGAAATTAAAGCTATAAGAAGCACTATTGGCCAATACAAGCCAAAACACTCAGAAGAATATGGAGTGTACAAACATTAAAGCATAGGAAAATATCAAGTAAAAATATCACGTAAAAATTGCTAAGGAAGTGAATAACATTTTGAACCATATTACAACTATAGTCCAATGCAAAAACTAAAGCTAAACAAAGGTGGTAATATAGAGCGGGAATTATTGCACTATATATAATATAATATAATATAATATAATTGATAATAATAATAATAATATTAAAAGGCCCAATATACATATATATATATATACATATGTACACACATATACATATATATCAATACACATTTCCATCAATCCAAGCCCAAAACTAACCCTTATTAAGAGTTTATATATAAATAAGAATAATAAGAATAAGAAGAATAAAAATATAGATAAAAATAAGGATAAAAATATGGATAAAAATATAATACATATATTATTTACAGTATAAAATGAAGAATAAATGAAGAATAAAAGATTAAAAGTAAACATATAATATATAATAAAACTATCTAATTATATAATAGATAATCTCCGGTTAATTTGCACAAACAATATAGATGTTACAATAACACTATAATAACAATATTAAAGTATAATGGCATATAACATAACAAATCATATAGAGTTACAGACCAGGTGAGAAAAAATATTGTACAGAACTGAATTATGTTGGAAAAATTATGTTGGAAAAACAAAACCATTGCAAGAAAAATAGATAGATGTCAAATTTCTATACAATTGGTGTAAATAAATATTACCCAAACATTACAAAAATTATAAAAATACAAACATATTACAAAATTTACAAAATTTAAAATAGCATAATGGTACATTTAATAATCGGTGAATAATAAAGATCAGTAGTACGTTTACAAAGAGTGGAATCATATAAAACTTCAATATAAAATATTGAACATAGTATAATATACAAACATATTATATTATATTATAATATATATAGTGCAATAATTCCCGCTCTATATTACCACCTTTGTTTAGCTTTAGTTTTTGCATTGGACTATAGTTGTAATATGGTTCAAAATGTTATTCACTTCCTTAGCAATTTTTACTTGATATTTTTACTTGATATTTTCCTATGCTTTAATGTTTGTACACTCCATATTCTTCTGAGTTTGTTGGCTTGTATTGGCCGATAGTGCTTCTTATAGCTTTAATTGCCCTGATGAGTCCTTAATAGGACGAAACATTGTTGGCTAATAAAGACTTTTGTTGTATCGAAGGCTTCTTTGGTTTATTTTCATAAATATATATATATATATATATATATTTATAGTGATGAAAAATAAGTCAATTGCATGAACTCATAATCCTTTATTTACTGCTATATATATTTCGATGATAGCAATTGAATGGCTATGACCTCATCAGGCAGTTAGTCAGTTCTTAGATATGCCAGCTCTGTGTTTATCGTGTTGATGGTATCAGACCCTTGGCACATATGAGCTTGTTGGGAATAATTTAATGTTGTCAGCAGGAATTGTCTTAATTCTCATTGGTCAGTTTGTAGATGCTAGTAGGGTTTGTATTTGACCTCAAAGGGGCAAGTGGTGTTGTAAATTTCAGACCGTCAGGCAAGATAACAATAGTTTAATATGACTGATTTTCACAAAAAGCATTGCTGGTCAGATATATATATTCAATTAAGGTTAATAGTATGAAATAGATACTACAGGCCATTCTTAAATTGAGGAATTTATGTGGAGTGGTGCTACTGAAAATTATGGTTACAGTAGACAATTTACAAACAAAAAGACTTATGTAGGTTGGCTTGCACCTACACTCACACCCACCTCCAAAGACACACACACACATCCACTACATACACAATGTGGGGTGGTAATAATTAAAATAATGGTTAGAGTCAAACACTTAGATAGTTTAGAAAATTTTAGAAATAAAAGGCTTATGTTGGTTGACTTGTACATACACTCACACCTACCCCTCATATACACACACATCTACACACACAAATTCATACAGGTGTGTTTATATATATGTACGCACAAGTATACATATATATATACATAAAATATATATATATATAAAACACATATATATATAAAATATATGTATATACATAAAATATATATATACATATAATATATATATATACATATAAAATATATATATATATATATAAAATATATATATATATAAAATATACATACATATATATATATAAAATATACATACATATATATATATAAAATACATATATATATATATGTAAAATATATATATATATATATATGCAAAGTTTTATTTAAATTGTTGGGTTACAACGAGTAAATATTTATAACTGATATAAAAGCACTCAACAAGTATTTGGAGTATATGTACGATATTAAATAAATGGAAACTATATTTATAAAACCATATTTATTTCATTATATATATTTCAGGGATATCATATTAAAAATATGGTATGCCTTCTTCAGACAAAATACAATATAAACAGTCTTATAAATAGATAGATTTGACATACCTTACAACTTCAACTTCCATTTAAAAAGTTGATTTGGTAGTGAAAAATGTTAGGGACAGTTATAAAAAGAAAGAAAGAAAAAAAGCGAAGAAAAAGAAGAAATGCATGCAACTAAATAGAGAGAGATAGATATAGAGAGATAGATAGAGAGAAGAAATTCATGTAAAGAAACAGAGAGAGATAGATATAGAGAGAAAAAACACAGAGGGAGATAGATACATGGAAGTCTATAGTATCGAATCTGGGATAACCTTCTATTTTCTTTTTCTTTTTCTTTTTTCATGAAAGTGCATATATACTTATGTATTTCAATTTTTTTTGAAGTTTTTTATCTCAGTTTTTTATCTCGGGTTTTTTTTATCTCAGTTTTTTAACTCAACTCTGATATAAACCTAGGAATTTTAAACTAGACATATGATCATTATTTTTCACACATTATTGATACGTGTCTCATTCATGAATACTGATATTTACATTATAATACCTAATTCATACGAATTGATATTTTTACATTGATGAAACATAATGTTTTAAATCTGCCTCGTTTATATCTGGATATTTTTCTTTTCTCTCTATGTAACGGCTGTTTTCTCTCCTAACCACATATATCTCTCTCTACCTTAATACTAGAACTAAATAAATAAATAAATAAATAAATATATCATTGATACGTCATTCAACTGATGCCCAACTACCTATTTTCTTTCTCTCTATCTCTATCTATATCTATCTCTCTCTATTTCTTCTCTCTCTCTTCTCTCTTTCTCTCTCTATCTATCTCCCTCTGTGTTTTTCTCTCTCTATCTATCTATCTCTGTTTCTTTACATGAATTTCTTCTCTCTATCTATCTCTCTATATCTATCTCTCTCTATTTAGTTGCATGCATTTCTTCTTTTTCTTCGCTTTTTTTCTTTCTTTCTTTTTATAACTGTCCCTAACATTTTTCACTACCAAATCAACTTTTTAAATGGAAGTTGAAGTTGTAAGGTATGTCAAATCTATCTATTTATAAGACTGTTTATATTGTATTTTGTCTGAAGAAGGCATACCATATTTTTAATATGATATCCCTGAAATATATATAATGAAATAAATATGGTTTTATAAATATAGTTTCCATTTATTTAATATCGTATATATATATATATATATATATATATATATATAAAATACAGATATATACACAAAATATATATATATATATAATATATATATATATATATATATATATATATATATATATATATATATATATATATATATGTATAAATATATACATATATATATATATAGGGACCACAAACTATGGGTGGTTGTTGTTGTCCATTGGTCATTGGTACAATGTCAAGGGGACCTACAGGGGGGGGGGGCTTTGTGGGTCCCCTTAACCGGGGTTTATCGATATAGCTTGAGGAACGCTCCCGTCCTTAGGTGCCTGCAGGCACCGAATAAGTCGGCCCTTCTATTTAATAGCTTGGTTCCGCCATGAAATATCTCGAGTGTCCCACTAAGACAGAGGTTGCAAATACCAGACCTGCCTCTGTCTGGGGGAAGCTATCTAATCACGGACCAGCCAGAGAGTGTGGGGTCTTTTCAAGTTTGAGCTTCCTGATCAATTCAGAAAGGGCCGTACATTTCCTCTTATCTATTCTGTTAAAGGAATGGTGATGGTTATACCACCGATCTTTGAATCTCGTCGCTGTCGATCTATGTAGTGGTGCTCCGAGTTAGGGGTTGTGACCTTGAACCTGTAGACTACGTTTTACGTCATGCATTCATTACTAAGGGAACATAGTGATGGGTCTCTGCAATTACATGACTTCTTAAGCCCCACCACATGTACCGCGTGGTTACCATCAGTCGGGGTTGGCTGGGTAGCCTCCGCATTCAACACAGGGTCGTTGGGTTCCGGTGTGCAAGTTGGGCCCGTCCGGGTTCCGGTGCATCCCGCGTGCTGGTTCTGTTGGGGGGCTCCGGGGTTTACTGTGGTATTAGAGGCAGTGAGCCTATTCCTATTTATGTCAGCTATGTGCTGGGCTACGGAGCGTGTGCTTGAGTAAGAAAGTTTCACCGTGTGCTATATATATTCATATATATGCAACAAAAATAGCAGGGGATGGAAATAAAGAAAAAAAGGGGGAAATCTATAAATCTAGTGCTAGAGAACAGATTTAGTACATACTTATGTTCATAATCATAACATGTAATGCGCTGCCTTACGTTTCAATGTCCAGTTATGATCAACACTGCAGACTGAATGCAGTGGTACAGAATGAGTGGAATTGCGATCAAAAAACTGTCCCCTTTCATCTGTTGCAAGCACAAGTTTTATATTCATACTGCCGTGGAAGGTATAACTGGACATTGAATCGTAAAGTAGGGCAATTAATGTTAAATGCATGAATATAATATTATATATTAATATATGGATATCTATATATAGACAAATTTATATTATATACTTGCAGCCATATCAATGCACACAGATAAATATGTATCCGCATAAACATATTCACACAAAAGTGTATTTTAACATATAAATACAGGAGGTATAAAATTGTTATGAGACATTCAGTATGAGACTCTGTAATTCACACACATTCGCAAACCAATATATGCAGAAAACAAAATATTAAAAATCTATCAGAATTCGATTTTCTGTACAGATTTTAACATAAAAAATGTAGTCTATAAATAAAGGAATAAATGAAAATTGTCTGGGTGTAATATATTACGCATACATTATCTCATAAAACTGTATATAAATTTGAACGAAAAGCTAATTTAAAATGTGACGAAAAAGTTATGTATAGCATGGCGATCATCACATGATATCCTCAACATGTATACAAAAACAATCTCTCTCACACACATATGCAATTGTATATATGTGTATATATATATACAATTGCATATATATATACACATATATACAATTGCATATATATATATATATGTATATATATATAAAAACAAATAACGAAACGAAATTAAATTTCGTTTCGTTTGTAACTCACTTTTGTATGACTGACGCTTAAACAATTAAGTTAAAGATGTACATCCATATATGTATACTGAAATACTAGTATGTATAAGAATACACACACGTATACATATGTAGATGTACCAAGTTTTTTTCACTGGTCACTTTACTGTGAGTGGCCAGCTATTCTGTATGTAAACACACAGACAAACCGGTTTTTAGAGTCATACTGGTTTTTGAGGAAACACCTTTCCTCTATTCTCCAGAAAGCCAGACAAGGAATATTGAACTAGTTTCGTTGTTGTTACAACTCATCAGCAATATTTACCTATCTTCCGGCCTCTCTAGAGAATCGTAAAAGCACATATCGTTATATGCTTTTTCTATGAAAATTAGTAGTGGGCAGACTAATTTGCATAGAGTGTGAGTAAGTACCGGTTCAACGGAGACGATAAAAACAAATAACGAAACGAAATTAAATTTCGTTTCGTTTGTAACTCACTTTTGTATGACTGACGCTTAAACAATTAAGTTAAAGATGTACATCCATATATGTATACTGACATACTAGTATGTATATGAATACACACACGTATACATATGTAGATGTACCAAGTTTTTTTCACTGGTCACTTTACTGTGAGTGGCCAGCTATTCAGTATGTAAACACACAGACAAACCGGTTTTTAGAGTCATACTGGTTTTTGAGGAAACACCTTTCCTCTATTCTCCAGAAAGCCAGACAAGGAATATTGAACTAGTTTCGTTGTTGTTACAACTCATCAGCAATATTTACCTATCTTCCGGCCTCTCTAGAGAATCGTAAAAGCACGTATCGTTATATGCTTTTTCTATGAAAATTAGTAGTGGGCAGACTAATTTGCATAGAGTGTGAGTAAGTACCGGTTCAACGGAGACGATAAAAACAAATAACGAAACGAAATTAAATTTCGTTTCGTTTGTAACTCACTTTTGTATGACTGACGCTTAAACAATTAAGTTAAAGATGTACAGCCATATATGTATACTGAAATACTAGTATGTATATGAATACACACACGTATACATATGTAGATGTACCAAGTTTTTTTCACTGGTCACTTTACTGTGAGTGGCCAGCTATTCTGTATGTAAACACACAGACAAACCGGTTTTTAGAGTCATACTGGTTTTTGAGGAAACACCTTTCCTCTATTCTCCAGAAAGCCAGACAAGGAATATTGAACTAGTTTCGTTGTTGTTACAACTCATCAGCAATATTTACCTATCTTCCGGCCTCTCTAGAGAATCGTAAAAGCACATATCGTTATATGCTTTTTCTATGAAAATTAGTAGTGGGCAGACTAATTTGCATAGAGTGTGAGTAAGTACCGGTTCAACGGAGACGATAAAAACAAATAACGAAACGAAATTAAATTTCGTTTCGTTTGTAACTCACTTTTGTATGACTGACGCTTAAACAATTAAGTTAAAGATGCACATCCATATATGTATACTGAAATACTAGTATGTATATGAATACACACACGTATACATATGTAGATGTACCAAGTTTTTTTCACTGGTCACTTTACTGTGAGTGGCCAGCTATTCTGTATGTAAACACACAGACAAACCGGTTTTTAGAGTCATACTGGTTTTTGAGGAAACACCTTTCCTCTATTCTCCAGAAAGCCAGACAAGGAATATTGAACTAGTTTCGTTGTTGTTACAACTCATCAGCAATATTTACCTATCTTCCGGCATCTCTAGAGAATCGTAAAAGCACAGATCGTTATATGCTTTTTCTATGAAAATTAGTAGTGGGCAGACTAATTTGCATAGAGTGTGAGTAAGTACCGGTTCAACGGAGACGATAAAAACAAATAACGAAACGAAATTAAATTTCGTTTCGTTTGTAACTCACTTTTGTATGACTGACGCTTAAACAATTAAGTTAAAGATGTACATCCATATATGTATACTGAAATACTAGTATGTATATGAATACACACACGTATACATATGTAGATGTACCAAGTTTAAGTTTTTTTCACTGGTCACTTTACATTATATATATATACAATTGCATATATATATATATATATATATATATATATATATATATATATATATATATATATATATATATATATATATATATATATATATATATATATATTCAGTAATTAGGAGTATTCCAAAGCTTGGTAGAACAAGTTACGTAACGACTCTCGCCGACAAAATTTGGCACTTAAAGTGGAATAACCGACAATACACCCTTAAATGGACCAAACTCTCACATGCTCCTCCATACCGGAGTGGGATGAAAACGTGCCCGTTGTGTAATAATGAGCTCTTCCATATCCTAAGCTCAAGCCACCAACTACTCAACAACAAAATGGAAAGGTCAATTTTTTGCCAGCATAAACTGAAAGCGAAATTCTCACACTTCAAACCTTCAACTAAATCTGAACACTACTTTTCTACCCTAAATAACAATTCTACACTCCTAAAAATAGACTATATATAACATTTAATACTTTCTTCCTTCATCTGTTCTCTGGTAAGACTTTCGCCTGTCCACTACCAAATGCCACTTAAAATTATATCTTCCTTCTAGCTCCCTCTACTCATCACAACTTTTTAGCACACAACCCTCCTCCACCTCCCTTCTTGTAACTTAACTATATTCTATACAAATCCTCTCACACCACCTAAGGTCATACCAACTTTGTATTTTGAAAATTCGGATGCTACAGTATCTTTCTTGATTGCCTATTATTACATAGTGTAGCAATAATGGACTGAAATTCTGATGAAACAATTGTTAATACGTGGATTAAATTCTTTTGTAACTGTTTACCTTCGTCCTATTTCTCTCTTTTTTGTTTATATATATATATATATATATATATATATATATATATATATATATATATATATATATATATATATATATATATATATGTATATATATGTATATATATGTATATATGTATATATACAATGATATTAAATAAATGGAAACTATATTTATAAAACCATATTTATTCTATTATATATATTTCAAGGGTACCAAATCTTTGGCACGCCCTCATCAGATAAAATACAAAGTTTGTTTTATAAATATTGAAATAACCAGGAAAAACCTGAACCGTAAAGTTTTCATTCCTGATTATGTCAATATTTATAAAACAAACTTTGTATTTTATCTGATGAGATCGTACCAAAGTGTTGGTACTCTTGAAATATATATAATAAAATAAATATGGTTTCATAAATATAGTGTCCATTTATTTAACATCATTGAATATTATATTCCAGAAAACTTGTCGAGTGCTTTGAATTTATATTTGTTGAATTACCAACAAATTGAATATCCCTTTTGTTTATGAGTATATATATATATATATATACACAATTGCATATATATATGTATATATATATATATATATTTGTGTGTGTGTGTATGTGTATGTATATATATATATATATATCGATTTCCTGTAGGTTCACCAGAAGAAGCAGTCGATTCGTACATTCCACTAAATATAGAGGTGCATTAGTGAGCAGTGTGTAAATGTATAACAATGAAAAGGACGATTTGTTGTGTCTTCATTATGTTTATTAATTAGTGACTCGAGTTTCGAGATATCTATCTCTCTAGGGCGGGTAAAATTCACGAGATCCAGAGACGAGTACTCTCCAGCGGTCTCTGTCCCTCATTATCGCTGCCATGTCCTGCGTCTCTAACAGAACAGTGTATGTCCTTAGGGAATCATCATACGTTAACCTTGGTCTTCCTCTTCCAGTGTGTCCATGCAAGGGCTTTCACAGGTACTCTGAGTGCAGTGTCAACTCTGGATGTCGGTGAGCATGTCCAGCTAACCTCAGTGCCCTCTGTATCACTTTTGAGCTGAAATGCAACTCTGATATCTTCATCCTCAGTGTATACTGATTAATGTGCTGAGCCATCCTCAGCATTCTCGTGTGGCACCCATCCACCATCTGAGTGTGTTTCGTGGCCAGTGTCCAAGTCTCAGACACGTACAGCAGCACAGACTCCACTTCATCAATGAAGAGGCGGATATTCAGGTCTTCACGAAGGTCTGACTTCCACACTGATCTCAAACTGTGGCACAACGCTCAGGTTTTGTTTTCCTCTCAACCACATCATCTTCCGTATTCCCAATCTTTGCTCCCAAATACAGGAAGTCCTCAACTAATTCCAACGGCTTCCCGCCTGCATTAGTAATCCCCTCTGGCTTCTCAACATTCTCTACAAGACATGTTAGCTTACTCTCATTCATTATCAGCACCACACTCATCGACACAGTCTCGACTTCGTCGACAAATTCAGCATCCGGTATCTTTTACGCCTTACCTCCCCTGCTCTGAGCCGGTGTTACAGTAAAGCCAGAGTCCTGGTGTTTCTCCAGTGCAAGGCGCATACAATAGTCCACTACGATCATAAAACGGTAGGGAGCCAATGTATCTCCCTGGAACACTCCAGCCAGTATCTCAAAGTAATGACCGAGGTTTGGTGTTGGTGTAGAGCAGTGATATCAGGTCCACTAACGAGGAGAAACGCCCTCCATAGCCCAGAACACTGGGGAAATCAGGCAGCTGTTTGAAGAACTGTATATTGAGACAGAGCCCTTCACCAGAGAGTAGCTTCAGAGATCCAAGAAGAAGATCAAGGAGGGCAAGGCTCATGGAGAATATGGAGTGAAATCAGAGGTAATGAAGAGGTGTGATTTTGATGATATCATTTCTGGGGTTCGGTAAACAGGCACTGGAGAATGGAGTTGCCCCGAATCAGAGGAGGATCAGTAACATCGTCCCAGGGCCAAAGAGGTGAGATCTCTCTAACAAAAACAACTACAGGGGGATCTCACTGACGTCATTTGTGGCAAAGACCCTTAACAGGATGATTCTTAACAGGATCCAGCACGAGGTGGAGAAGAAGCTCAGGGACAACCAGAACGGCTTCAGAGGGGGGAAGATCAACCACCAGTCACATCCTGATGCTGAGGATGATATTAGAGGGAACTAGAGCAAAGTGACTTCCTGCGGTCATGGTTTTCATTGACTTTACGAAGCCTTTTGTTTCTGTGAACCGTCACTGCCTAATGAAGATCTTACAGGCCTCGATATATATATATATATATATAAAAATTATATATATATATAAATTATATATATATATATATAAATTATATATATATATATATATATATAAATTATATATATATAGAAATTACTGGTAATAAGATAGTAATAAATTACTGACTTTTCCTGTTTATAGTTGTATATAGTGTATACATAACTTTAAATAGTATCATTATTATTATTACTATATATATCTGAGTTCAAATCCCGCCCAGGTTAACTTTGCCTCTCATCCTTACGGGGTAGATAAAATAAAGTACCAGTAATGTACTGATTAATTGCTGACCTTGTGTCTAAAGTAGAAACAATTATTATATATATATATATATATATATATATATATATATATATATATATATATATATATATGTGTGTGTGTGTGTGTGTGTGTGTGTGTGTGTGTGTGTGTGTGTATGTGTGTGTGTGTGTGTGTGTGTGTGTGTGTGCGTGTGTGTGTGTATATAGGGGTTAAGGTACACGTTAATTGCGTCCATAGGCAGTATGCCGGATAAGCCCTCGAGGATCTTGGTTGGGTGTGGAAGTATCAATAGTATTAATATATAAGGGAATAACGAATCAGTGTTGCATCATATACATATTTAATTGCATATTACATACGTTTCACTGTCGATCAGCTCTAAGAACGATCTATTATGTATGTATATATATATATATAGGTGAAGGCGTGTGGCTGAGTGGTTAGAGAATTGGATTCGCAATCGTAAGGTTGTGAGTTCGATTCCTGGACCAGGTGATGCGTTATGTCCTTGAGCAAGACACTTTATTTCACGTTGCAACTTCTACCTGGAGTTGCGACCGATAGATATTATTAGCAATTGGAAAGACCAACGGAAACATTGTTCCCTCGGTCCGATTTGACGAAAGTCGATCGTTCCTATATATATATATACATATATATATATGTATATATGTATATATATGTATATATATGTATATATATGTATATATATATGTATCAAAAGGTGTATATATATATATATATATATATCAAAGTAAAAAACAAAAACAATATCAAAGCGTGTAGTCACGAACAGTGTTGTTATTAGGTTCACGCTTGAGAGTGGGGGTGGGGGACGACGTTTCGGGCTTAAGCCCTTCATCAGGAGACAGGTGGGAAGGATACCATTTCCAAGAGGGTGTGAGGGGGGAGTGGTGGAAATAGATTAACATAAAGGGAAAAATAATTGCACACATACACACACGCATACATACATACACACATAGAATCAGAGAGAAAGTGCGTGTGAGAGAGAGAATTTAAGTATGAGTGTGATTCAATCACATACTATAAAGTTAAATGCAACAACAAATATAGTGTACTCAGAAAACAAGAGATTTGTAAATGTAATCAGTAAATGTTTTCCATGTGAAATTTGAATATAGGCGATTCTTTGATCGCTTGCAATGCACAATGTCGAATATATATAATATTTCATATTATATAAACTGATGTGTTTCTGGTATGCCTCTGGGTATTTCTAGTATGTGAGAATATAGACTGTTTTTATTAAAATTGGGTCACAAAATATTTTTATCGGTAGCTACACATAAGAATTTATTCAGAACGTTTTTATGTTTTTAGATACAAAATTTGATATAGTATATTTCAACAATTCATAACCGAATATTTTTCGTTTTCTTTTTGTGTGTATGGTACAGTTCTTTTCTCCTGTTTAACATGGATTATTTGTCACCATGAATATGTTCATAATATGTACACATACATACCATGTGTTTTGAACTACACAATGGTATTATTTTTTTGGTAGCTGCTTCTTCTTTTTGTATATTAAGTACCTTTATTTTAGTATTTATATAGGGCATTGTATGAATGTGTACTTGAGACAACATACATACTATATTTTCTATTGACTAAACATATTTTTGATATATAATTTTAAAATATTTTGGAAAATATGTTTAGTTACATGTATATGGATGTTTCGAGTTCCTAACTCAATATATCTTTGATATATTCGGCTCCGTTAATTTGTTGAGCTATTTAAAATGTCGAATAAACCTGGCTGCTATTTTTAGTTGTGTAAGTTTGTGAGACACTCTAAGATACCATGTGCGTTATTATATAT
>OZ024745.1:38710805-38730805 GCA_964016885.1 Eledone cirrhosa | reverse complement strand
CTGAAATGTATTATGATTACTATATATATATATATATATATATATATATATATATATATATATATATATATATATATATATATAACGAAGGAAATGTGGTAAGGAACCAGGTGGACCATAACGCACCAAAGTACTCAATACTTGGGGTAGTAGAGTGTGTAATAGGAACCAGTAAGACCCCGACGGCTGAGCTCAAGCCGTTTCGACGGCTAATTCTGGACTAGTCCAGAATTAGCCGTCGAAACGGCTTGAGCTCAGCCGTCGGGGTCTTAGTGGTTCCTATATATATATATATATATATATATATATATATATATATATATATATATATATATATATATATATATATATATATATATATATATATATATACAATGACAGCTACAATCACGATTCATAACTAATATAATATATATATATATTCGTAGGTCGCGTTAGACGATGCATCTATTGCATTTTCTTTGTTTAATTCCTGTGAATCTATTAATCCTTGAAATATCTCCATATTTCTGTTAGGTAAAAACATCGTACTTCTAATGAATGTATTGTTAATCGGTATATATATAAAATTAAATATGTGTGTGTGTCTGTGTGTCTGTGTATTACCTATAGGGGCCTACATATTACGACCGATTTTCATGAAACTTTACAGGCTCATAGAGTAGCCATCGCGGAGTGTCTTCTATATATCAGCGTATAGTTCTTTTCATTCCGAGGTCATTCTGCAAATAAAATCGATAGGGGGTCACCTTTTTTTAGGTATCGAAAAATATGATTTTTGGTACTGGCTCCCACATTTTGCCGCCGATTTCGTACGAATTTTAAAGTAAAATAGAATGTATCATTAGACATCCAGTAATTGCTTTATATCATTCATTTGATGTTCAGGGACGGCGTGGTAGCCGCTTAAATATTGAAAAATACCACTTTTAGGATAACATTTCCACTTTTTCGGCTCTAGCTCCCACATTAATCAACCTGTGTTGTTCAAATTTTACACTACGCTACATCTGATTATTTCCAGTCTTCAAGTGTCTTTAGATTTTCGAATTTTCGGATTTCTTTCAAATTCGAAACATCTGCTCCACGTCACAGATAAATCAATTTCTTTGGTTCAACTTTTATACTACGATAGAAGCTATTATTGCAAATCTTATAGTAGCTTTACACTTTGCATTTTTTGTTCAGGAACGGCGTGGCATCCATTTAACTCTTCAAAATACGATTTTTTCCACCTCCCACATATTCCATACGATCTCACTCAACAGCTCGCCATTTGTTACACCCTACGACCGATTTTCAAGAAACTCGCCATTGGCTTAGGTCATCACCACCCTCCCTCGCATGGCCTGTGTGTGGCCATAGATGAGTCATCGAGAAGCAGTCACTAATATCAACACCTTTTCATCAAAGCCGATATTATTTTACCTACCCAGGCAACGCTGGGTACTGCTGCTAGTTATTAATAAATATATATATCTGATAAGACAAAGCTGCATTTAGACTACGTTATCATTTGAATAAGAGTATAGCATTTGTAATCATATTTCCACCCATATCTCTGCCGGCATCTATATAAATCTGATTATCCATCAATGTGTGTAAGAATGTGTCATCTAGATGCTCTTGTGATAATACTAACTTTGCAAAATGAGGTTGCTAATACCATCCTTTATATTTGAGTTTCACTCACCCTTAACTTTCTCTCCGAAGTCTCACATCTGCATACTGACGGAGAGTGAGTATTGCTACCATTTAATATTATATTATCCCTATCAATCAAAGGGCGGTGGATTGACAGTATCGGTAGAGAGTCGGACACCGTGTTTGAAGCATAGAGTTACGTCGCTTTATGATCTGAGTTCAAATCACGCAGAGGTTAAATTTGCCTTTCATCCTTACGGGGTCGATAAAATAAAGTACCAGTAATGTACTGGTGAATTGCTGGCATTGTGCTAAAAATAGAAACAATTATATAATCCCTATCAATCTGTGTTAATAAGTCATATAAAATATTGTAAACACCACCACTGTCAAGAATTGAGTAATGTTTTCGAAAGATTATTTTAATTTATTAGAATAATCTTTTTTCAAAGAAACATTTTAGAATATTCTTAAATTGAATGCACAATGTAATTATTGCTACCATATAAATATGTAAGTATATCCAGGAAATAACAAACATAACTGAAGTATTTTCTCCAGGCGTGTCAAAATTGTGTAGTTAATAAGAAAATCTCGATTTAAAATGAAAAAAATTATATTTCCTAGCTCTCACCTATGCATTTTTAGCTAAGCTTCTATAATACGGCAATTCATCAGATGTTTTACTCTTAGGGAGTCTTTCATTATATGCTAAGATGGCTAGGTGTAAGCGTGTTGAACTTACGATCATGTTATCGTGGGTTCTGTTCCTGGACCCTCTTCTATGTTGTATTCTTGAGCAAATAATTTCATTTCACGTTTCTCCAGTATACTACGCTGACAATGGGAACCAGCACTAGCTGAAGGGGTTTTTATTATGTGATGGAATGGTGTCCTGTACAGGGGGTAGTCTTGTATTATCAGTCGCTTCACGCCAAGGAGACCGGAATAAGCAGCGATCTGATAAGCCTATGGACTTGTGACGAGTAGACTTTAGATCTTATTCTGAGAATCAACCGGAAGTGCGTTGTTCAAGAACACAACACACCACCCGGTTCTGAGACTCACGAGATTATGATTCTGAATCCCAAACCCTAACCAATAGGTAACTTACATTTTCAGAAATCTCTATGAACTATGTCATAGCGTTTTGAAGTATCTTCTTTTAAATTTAAAGACCAAGGATTTATATACAAAAACTAACACACTAGTATATAGACTAGAGATTTAGTATCAATGATTGTGCTATGTTGGTTATTATTAGCCATGTTAGTTCAAACGATATTTCATACATTTAGAAGTATTTGATATTAAATGATTTGACAAACACTGATATAATTGTTTCTACTTTTGGCACTAGGCCTGCAATTAACCCAGTGTGATACTGGTACTTTATTTTATCGACCCCGTAAGGATGAAAGGCAAGGTTAACCTCGGCGGGAATTGAACTCAGACCATAAAGGGACGTAACTATGCTGGAAAGCATGGCGTCCGACCCACTACCGATACTGCCAATCCACTAATATAATTACTAAAAGACAGTTATTTTACCAATATACATCCGTAAATACGGATCTCCTACTAATTGGATCCGTATATTTTATTTTTATTTTTTCTTACTTGTCAAAACATAGTAGCGTTGGCAATATGTCTCCAAAAGGCAAATTACTAGGTAGCTACTTTTCAGTTGATTAAAATGATAAGATAATATCTCTAACTTGGTGTAGAATAAATATCACCATGGAATTTCTTAAAACATTTTGTTTTATATTACCAATGTTTTAATCTAACTGTTTTATGATGGGGCATTCTTATTAACACCAGCACAATTGCGCATATATTAGATTACATTTTACATCACAGCTTTACTAATCAGATTGTTACGGCTACACACTGTTCATTGATGGCGCTAATTTTTTTATTTCATTCAAGAATGTGCTTGTGTATATATTTTTGTACGTGAGTATTTCGGTATGTCTTCCACTTTTGTTATTATATATTTCAAGTTATGTTTTCTTGTCGAAATGAATTAATATAAAGCAGAACTTTGAATTAGATAACATATTATGAATATTTCTAAACTTATAACCAACAAACATAAGCCAAGTAAAATCCACACCCTAGTTTCAACAGCATGTGTCAGGAATAATATGACAAAGACTTTGATACGAAGAACAGTCAGTGATATCAGACGTATGTCTGCTTCCACTTTATGTGTCTCATTTATTTAGGGTGGTACTATCACAGTTGTTTGGTGGGGGAAACCGACAGAAGAATGAACGAAGGAAATGGTGCTAAAAAAAGTTTGTTCATTTTCTTTTCAACGAGATTTAAACAAATCAGTATAAAAAGACATTCAAACATTTTACCAGTAAATATTCAAACATTAACTCAGTAGAAAATGCTATGAATATGTTCAAACGTTGTACCAGTATTCTATGTTCAAATACCATTTCAGTAGATGTTCAAACATTATATCTGTCCACGACGTCCACATGTTTTGTTAGTAGAGGATAAAAATATATTGTTGGTTACACTTTTCAAACATTGTATTACTACATGACCGTCACATGATATATCCGTTGAGGACGTTGAAATACTTAGGGAGTGGGTGTTGTTCAAAAGCTGTGTTAGTAGACTACGTTCAAAGACGTTATTGGTAGATGTTCACAGGCAGTATCAGTGGTTCACGTACTCTACCAATAGAAAAACTTCAAACGCTGTAAAATAGTTATTGAAACGCTTTATTAATTGAAGACTTGTCATACGTTATTACAGATGTTCAATAAGGTATCAGCAAAAGAGGTTCAGATACGGTTCAATGATATGGCTACAAAATATAATTTTTGAAATTTGAAAAATGTAATTTTTTTGGCTGTTTCCATTTACATATAAGTAAGGCTATTATTATATGAACGTATTTGGTGAATGTCGCCTAATTCTCTGAGTTCTCTATCCTCGAAAATAGAATGCCCTCAGTTTGTACGGTATAATTGAAACACTTTTCCTGGCCTATATTTGATTTTATATCTTGGTTGAATTTAATAATATTGTATTAGAGGTTTTTCAGCTAGATATTAAATAACATTGGTAAATATTTCCATGTCCTTCGTTTAGAAAAGTCGCTGAATAGTTCATTTATAATATCTCTGAACAATGGTGATTTCTCAATGGAACACGTGCTAGTTGTAAAAAAATCTACATGGAGTCGTTTATATTGTTGTTGATCTTGCCGTCGTCGATGCTGATCTTATTATATTTGCCGTTTGTTTGTTTGTTTCTTTGTAGATTGGCAGTATAAATAATTCTGCGGATAAGACGCATCGGTACTTCGTTTACATTATGCATTGGTTAAATGTGCATGTAATCATTCAAGGCGCAGTCAAATAACGGTTAAGTCAAGTAAAAAATAATTTGAAATACCTATACATTCTCTCCGAATTTGGTGTCATTTCATTAGCATATTTGTGGTGAGTTATATACTTACAGATAAATAATATATATATATATATATATATATATATATATATATATATATATATATATATATATATACATACATTCATACAAGGAGAAACACGCAAACGCAGGCATACATTTATATATCATATATATACAATTACAATTTGACATTTCCATTTTAGGATACGCGAACGTCAAACATTATATTTCCAGCGCAACCGATGCCGCTTCTGTTACTTCATTTTTGAAAGTGATTAACGTAATGGTGAAGGCATTGCGCAGAAAAAATATGACAGAATCTCCCAATATTTAACAATAACCATCCATGCATTAGAACCTCGTTACTAATTATCAACAACATTCAAAGTGACTTTTCATCTAAAGGGCAAATTTTAAAATGTTTTAAAATCATTTATAAAATAAAAATATTTGACGCCAATAGCAATGTATAAAGAGCGGCGAGAGAACGATGTAGTGGAAGTGAGAGAGGAAACATGTTAATAGAAACGCGAAAAGAACATAACAAAACATTGTGTAACACTCATATGAAAAAAGAAATATGAAGATTCTGTTTCTTTTCTCATTTTCGGAATATTTTTCTGCTTTGTTTATATGCTTTCAGATATGATATATAATTGCATGCATATATATATATATATATTCAACCAATACATATATCCATCAGTTTTTCAGCTGTTATATAACAAATATTCTAGCGATAAAGAAACTATAAACACAGCTTCGCATTTTCATTGTGTTGATTTTTTTCAACAGATATGTGAAGGCACGTGATTCGTGCTGATAAAAGTAGTTTCTGGTACGCAAGAAAAATAAATAAATAAATAAAACAATTTATGTTCGTCCAAAATAATTTCAGCTTTCATTGTCCTTTGTCTTGAATCCGATATATCCAAATCGGAATTCGTATTTCGTGTTAACATTTTTATCGAATTTATCACACAGATGTAATAGTTTTCTCATGAAAAATCAATATTGCGCTCATTAAGTTGTCATTAATATCTTATTGTCATTTATTATTTATCGATGTTTCAATAATGATCAATATATTTAATGCATTGTAAAAGTGATTAAATGAGGATTTTATGGACTATGCGTTTCTAACTCGTAACATTAATTCACATTTAATAGGCATTTTCGGCTCCTCATTTATTTTTGTACCTTAACTATATCATGTTAGTGTAGCTTAGTGTTTAAGATTCTATTGCATGGATCCAGTTTGAAATATAGTTTGCGATTTTAAATAGTTTAAACATATGCATATTGTATATGCATAACATGAATTGAGGTTCGTTATAAATTAGAAGATATCTAGAACATACGATAAGATTTAGCTTAGTGTCTGCAAATGCTGAAAATATTCCAGATATATTTCAGATCCAAATTGTAATTGTAACACTAACGCATCCACTGAACTTAACTTTCAGCTTTCTACTCTATCCCATATATTGGACTGGTTGTTCACCTTGTATTTAAATGTTATTTCATAATCAAATATCTGAGTCGATCAATTGGGTAGACGATAACTGTTCTGAATCCCCTTCTATGTTTCCCATTCTAGAGTTTATGCAATTAATTACGTCTAGAATCACTACCATGTTATGATAATCTTTGGAAATAACTGGCATTGGAGTTACTGATATATATGGCTGATATGCGCACAATGTTTCTTCTAATTTATAACTCTTTTCTTTCTATTCTGAACAGGTTTTCTAAAATTTATTTCAAAATATAGTAATCTCAATCTTTGTTACATTTTAAAAAAATGATTCATTAAATTTATTTTTTCATTATTTGCCAGGTTGGCGAAACGAGAAACCTAGCATTTGAGCCGATTACGCACACAATTAAAAAGGTCACAGTAAAAGGTAAGTAATACTTATATATATATATATAGTAATAATAATAAATTTGAAGACTTTAATTTGTTATATATATATATATGTATATATATATATATGTATGTATGCAAACATTAGTATAATTTATATCTATATTAGTATTAGATTTTTTTATTGGAATATGCATCATTATATATATCTGTTTATTACATCTAGATAACTTATCTAGATCATGGGCGTTCTGAGTTTAGGATTCGTTATCGCCTGTTATTACATCATTGATGTTAAACACATGCATTTCCTCTGGGTAAGGGAGGAAAAAAACACTGCGATATCTGCTTCATCCGTTAACTTTGAGGTTCATTAAACAGGACAATATTCGCTTTCATCGGTTTTAAGTGAGAATATAATCCTTACATGTGGCTTGTAAATATTGAGAATACAATACTTACCGCGGGCTTGCGAAGCAGTCTATCCCACTGTTACCAAACAACACCTGCCGATGCTTAATTATTTTTCAAGTGAGTAGACAAGATCAACATGAAACAAAGTTAAATGCCGAGAACCGTGATGCGCACAGCTCCCAAATTATGCGTGTGAGCACAATACAGCTACTATAGCCATTCCTAAAGATGGTTGGGTTGGTTTTGCTTAACCAATTAGAAGAAAATGGTAGTGTAAATCTCTTGATGGTTTACTCCCACAAGTATAGATGGGCGTGGTTTTCAGAATCTTTTTGTATCGACCTTCTTTCACACAGCTTGGGTAGACTCCATACAGATGAAGAATCTACTTATCTAAGGTGTCCATAAAGAAGCCGAGAATATTATGATTGCTAAGCAGCTTTCTTAATTAGAAGATCGTGCGCCGGCCATAGATAATATCATAACGAAATCGGTCACGATATCATAAACAAATAACGGCAACGTTCTGATGTTCCCTAATATATAATAAGATATAAAGATTGCATTGTCAGAAACACAAAGGATATTTGTATCGATTCAAAATATGAAGATGCTACGTATTCTGGTAATGTTGAGCTCATACTAAAACGTGTGTTCACGCATAATTCACCATATTTAAGAGAGCTATTCAAAAATTGTGACCAAGAATTAATGATAACCTCGTTGATTTAAATGAAAAGCATGAAAAACGCAGGAGAATACAGCTGTTAATGAAGTAAAAATATTTTTGTACGACTAGTTATAAGATCTATAGCATCGATATATTATGATGTATAATATATACACCACTCCGTCACTTTCCGTATATACATACATGTATACATGCATATATACATATACACATATATATATATATATATAAATATAAATTAATAAAAACAATGAAGACAGCACATATATGTGTAGATATGTATATTCCCTCTGATGGTTTGTAAAATGTTTACATAGATCTATATGATATACATACCAACACAGATATATATATACTAGAAACGATCGTAAAATGATGAATGTTTTAATATAAGGAAATGTGTCTTTGTTTTTATTCATTGTTTTTTAGTAATTTATCTTGTCTGTTTTCCTGTGATTTTCATCGAAAACATTTTTG
Source organism: Eledone cirrhosa (assembly GCA_964016885.1). Lineage (NCBI taxonomy): Eukaryota > Metazoa > Mollusca > Cephalopoda > Octopoda > Eledonidae > Eledone > Eledone cirrhosa. The sequence goes on along the minus strand of OZ024745.1, from coordinate 38,722,268 downwards.
AATACATCATTTTTTTCATGATAATTGGATTGCATTGAGTTCTTCATAGGGATTGGACACTACCGTATATTTTGGTATATTTATCTACATACATATATATATATATATATATATATATATATATATATATAATAATAATAATAATAATAATAATGTTTTCTTTATTAACCACAAGGGTTTACATAAAGTAGACATTAAGGACAGTACAGGACAATAGAGGACGGTACAAATGGGCATTTCTGCGTGTAAAAAACAGGATGAAATAAAATAACAAAGAAAAATTCCCCAATAGTGGGGAGACTTCCGAGGGACATTTGTGGAGAAAGCCCAGTAAAAGGCCACAGTGACCCTGACCACCAAGGCAAGTGCCCTCTCCCAGTTTTCCACCTTTAATTTACAGATATATACACAGAGTAGTCCCATTCACTCGGGCCATTCTTGCTTCTCTCACCCATCTTTCAACAAAATGCTGGGAAGAGAGCACTTCCCTCTCTACTCTGACTTTCCTTTTCAAATGAAATTTGAAAAAGAAAATCAGGGCATCACCGAAGAGGTAAGTGCTCGTCTTCAGCCCTTTCAAACGTGTCCACCATACTATCTCTTTCGCCATGGCCACCAGACAGATAAAAACTGCCTGCCCTTCCCGGCTAAAGGAGGAGGGCGGGGCAATGCTCACGATGTACCCAGATGTTAGCTGGATCCGTCCTACACGCGACAGCAGGTGTTCGACATAAACCCACAAGTCAGCAATTTTCGGACACTGAACGAGTGCGTGCAGGAAGTTTTCGTCGCCCTGCGCGCATCTCGGACATGCCCGGCTGACGGCACCTCCATGCCTGTAGAGTTTATCCCGACCTGGCAAGGTTCCTCGGTAGCACTGCCAGGCCAGAGATTTCTGGAAGCTGTCCATAGGCCCTGGCCCCAAAGTTCTTCCGAAGAGGTTGGCTAGCTGATTTTCGTCGACGCCTAGAGTTTCCCCAAGTACGTCGTGGCTCTTCCCCTCCACTAATCCTCTATAGAACGCCGAGGTGGAGTTTTCACCGATCACATTGCCCGATTGGTCGAGGGCTGTGAGCGCCTGAAGACATTCCAGTCTCCAGGCGCTCCCTCTCGGTCTTCGCTTGACCCAGGACTGCAGCTCCGTCAAGGAAACGAGCTGGGGAAATACGTGTCTAGCAAACGGCGATCACACCTGATCACCGTCGAGGAAGAGATAGAGATGTCGTAGCCTGAGCGCGTGTCTGCGCATCATCAGCCACGGTATGCCCAGACCTCCACGTAGCGGGTGTTGACAACAGATGGACCGCCTGACCATCGGAGCGCGTCCTTCCACAAAAAGCGAAAGAGCAAACGCGGGGCTTGGGTCAAGGTACGACGGTCAGGCGGTAGCAGATGACGGACGCGATGTACGCGTTAGCCACCTCCGCTCGACCTTTCAGGGATAGCTTCCTCTCCGCCCATTTCTGAGTGAGAGAAGCCAACCTGCTCGTCACCTCGTCCCAGGTTTTGTCCGACTGGCGGTCCGGACCGAAACAGACCCCTAGCAATTTAACCGCTCAGTCCGTCCAGCGCCCGACGACGCTGTTGGACGGCATGGACCTGCCTCTCCATATGCCGAGCTGCAAGCCCACTGACCTTTCCTGGTTGATCATTGCTCCTGTCACCGCTTCGTATTCTCTTAGTGTAGTGCCGATCGCCTCGATGTGTTTGGCGTTCGACACCACTACGGTGACGTCGTCCGCATATGCTGACACGGATCTTCCGCATCCTAGTTCGCGCGGGACCCACCTCAACATCTCCAATTTGTGCAGTAGTGGCTCGAGAATCAATACATACAGGAGGGACGAGAAGGGACATCCTTGGCGGACCGAGCACACGATGTTGAACGGTTCTGAATGGTGATCGTTCAGTCTCACCACAGAGCAGATGTCGCTGTGCATGGCAGCGATCCAGCCTCTGAAGAGGTGCCCAAAGCCAGCCGCCTTCAGAATTGCCGCTAGGTAACGATGGTCGACCCTATCGAAAGCTTTCGTCTGATCTCAATTGATCAAGGAACCACCCGTGCCAGGTTGCCTAGCTACCGTCTCTACGATGTATCGCATGAGGTGGAGGTTGTCGTGGATGGATCTGTCGGGTATGGCGCATGTCTGCGCCGCTCCCACCAGACCACCAACGACAAGTGCCATCCTCTTTGCTAGCACCTCGGCCAAAATCTTGAACTCTGTGTTCAGCAGCGTTATGGGCCTGAAATTATCTGTGTTACCCCCCTTGTTCGGATCCTTTCTCAGCAGCGCCACCGATCCTCGGCTCACAGAGCTGGGAATTCTCCCGTTCTGTTGCCAGTTGCATTAGACGTCTGCCAAGAGGTCTCCGAACAAGTCTGGCATAAGAACGTAAAGTTCATGGGGCAGACCATCCAAACCAGGCGATTTACCCCTTGTGCAGCTAGTCATTGCCTCCCGTACTTCAGCGGCTGTTATCAGCTTTTCGCAACGCTCCGCCTCAGTGGCCGAGAGCCGCGGCAGTCCGTCGAGGTAGACACTAAAGTTGATACCTCGATCCGGCCCACCTCTGCCCCCGAACAGCTGTGCGAAATGAAGCTGAAAATCTTCACACATTTTCCCGGGATCGAGTAGCATGCGCCCGTCGTGGTCCATCAAAGACCGATCGTGGTTTTGTTGCCACGATGCACCTCCGCCACTCGGGCCCATTGAACGGCTTTGGTCCCTTAGTGTCTTAGAGCACGCACCCTAGCTCTGAAAACGCAGCCTTCGTGCTTTGCATTGAAAAATCGGTCAAGGGCCAATTTCGCCGCAAGTACGTCGGTCGCTATGCCTTTGCTAAGCGCCTGGTCTAATTTTCTAACTAGTTCTCCTTCTGCTCTATTTTTCTCTATTGCTAAAGCCTTACTAAACCTAATGGACTCTATTCTAATCGCTCTTTTCAGAGCAAACCACCACTTGTTGTTGACGATGGCCCCCATCAATGCCCGCTTAACTAATTCGCTAATCCGATCTTTGTAGGCGTTGCGCGCTGGTAAGGACGCGTTTAGCTTCCAGTAGCCGGGTCCTCGTCTATGAAGCCTATCTAAGTCAAGCACACAGATCACGAATTTGTGGTCCGTGTAGTTGACTATCTTGAGATGTGGACAGCCTATTCTAGACCTATCTATTTCCCTATAAAATACTCTATCTAGATATGATCTGGATGACTCTATGCGATTTGTCCAAGTCCACATTGGCACATTCGGGAAATGCAATCGGTACCTGTCAGACAGTTCAAAACGCCTGAGCATGTTGGTGAGGCTCTTTCACCCTATTCCCATATCCGTTCATCCCACACAGTCCCAGCGTGTATCTAAGATCCCGTTCCAGTCGCCCGCTAATACTAAAGAGCGGGACCTTCCAAGAAAGGTCTCCAGACGCCGGAAGAAATCAGGCCGCCCTGCTCCTGTCGGGGCATAGACGGCCACTAGCCTGAAAGCTTGCTCGTCTCCGGTGGTCACGTCCAGCACCACCAACTTACCTTCTGGGTCAGGAAGATGGCCCGTATGGCGAGATCCAAACCTCTCCGAAAAAGTACAGCAACTCCTTCCCCCGATCCAGGATGTCTGGGAGATGCGTACGCATCGCAGCCGCCGAAGATCTTAGCGAAGGCTCGTGCTTCGGAGATTCTGGTCTCGCTGATGGCTACTGCATCTATGTTTAGTGAGCCGAGGTCGTTGAGCAGCTGGCCCTGCTTCCATCACGACTCCAAGCCACGCGCGTTTATGCTGCCTATTCTGAGTGAGTTCATGTTGAAATGGAGTGAAAACGATGAGAAAGACCACTTACCTTATTTCTCGTAGAGGAAGGATGGTTTCTCCATCGCTTTTCACTTGATCGTCTGGAGAAGGGACCGTTGAATCGTCCCTTTGGCTGGTCGTCGGCTCTTCTATGAGTATATCCGAATATACTCTCCGGTTGAGAGTCCCTCCTAGGTCTCTGAAATTACCAACTGCGTTGGGGAATTTCGTTTTAATGTTTGTGTATTGTTTCTGTGCTATTCTTACTTATGTTCGTTGGTGTTTTGATTGGGGTGGTATTATGTAGTCGTGCTGTGAAATGACTGTGTGTTCAATTATGTAAGTCATTGGTTTCTTGCTGTGTGTATTTATTGCCGTGCATTTGTTTTTCTGGGGATGGGGTGTGGTTCTGCTATCTTCTTGTCGTTGTTGATGGGTGTGTGTCTTTTGTTGTTGTGTTTGCGATGTTGGTGGTGGTGGTGTTGAAGGTGTTGTTATTGTTGGCGGTGGTGATGGTGGTGCTAGTGTGGGTGGTGATGGTGTCGGTGGTGTTGCTGCTGTAAATCTCTTTGTAGTAGCCTTTACCCTTTTTTCATTTCTTTCCTCCCTTTTCGAAGGCGACGATGCGCTTCTTCTGCGTTTGTGCCCTCTGGCGACATTTTGCCATCCCTCTCCCACCTCACACTCCATGTCTGATTCTGTGAGGTCGGGGAAGGGTACCAGCTCCACTCTTTTACTTGTTCTTGTTGGTGATGTTTGCAGTGGTGTCTCTGTTGCAACTGCAGTTGGTGTTACTGTTGTTGTTGTTAATACTTCCACTGCTGCTGCTGTTCTTGATTTCCGTGACGTGTGTATGGGTGCCATGGACGTATCCCTCGTGCTTGCCGCCTGTCCTGTTGCTGGTAGCAGTGGAGCCGGTTTCGGAAGGAGGGGGGTTTTCTCCTTTCTCAGGGTCTACTCGTTGCTGAAGGCCCTGAGGTGAGTCTTCAACCCACAGCGAAAGCATTTCGGCCGTTTGTCCTCAAAACTTATGGGCAGTTGTGTGCCGTTATCGAAGTCTATCACATCCGGGATAGCTTCGATGCACTCCTGGTTGGTTTGGATTAACATCTCAATGGAGGTGCTGACCCAACTTCTCTTAATTTTGTATGTACTTGCAGTACATTTGTTTTGACTTCGATTCCGACAAGGAGAGACGCGGTCATTGGTTTTTCTTGTTGTTGTTGTTGTCTGTCAGAGCTGCTGTTACTTTTGTTGTTGCTGCTGCTGCTTATGTTGTTTATGCTGCGGCTGATGCTGTTGCGGCTGCTACTATTATTTTCCTTGTCACTGTTGCTGCTGCTGCTGCTGTTATTCAGGATGTCAGACGAATGAAATGGCTTTCCGTATTAATTACAATACCTTACAGAGCCGAGCCTCCGTCAACCATGGCATTCAATAATAATAATAATAATAATACTAATAATAATTGTTTCTACTTTAGGCACAAGGCCAGCAATTACCCAGTGCATTACTGGTACTTTATTTTATCGACCCCGTAAGGATGAAAGGCAAAGACCACCTCGGCGGGATTTGAACTCAGATCGTAAAGGGACATAACTATGCTGGAAAGCATGGCGTCCGACCCACCACTGATACTGCCAATCCTCCGCCCTTAATAATACTAATAATAATGGTTTCTTTATTAACCACAAGGGTTTACATAAAGTAGACATTAAGGAGAGTACATGACAATACAGGACGGTACAAATGGGCATTTGTGCGTGTAAAAAAAACCCTCAAAAAACAGAGGATGTAATAAAAGAACAATGAAAAATTCCCCAATAGGGGGGACACTTCCGAGGGCCATTGTGGAGAAAGCTCATTAAAAAAAAGCCTCGGTGTCCCTCTCCCAATTTTCCACCTTAAATTTACAGCCATATACTCAGAGTAGGTCCATTCACACGGGTCATTCTTGCCTCTCTCACACATCTTTCAACAAAACGCTGGGAAGAGGGCACTTCCCTCTCTACCCTGATTTTCCTTTTCATATGAAATTGGAAAAAGTTAATCAGGGCATCACCGAAGAGGTAAGTGCTCGTCTTCAGCCCTTTCAGACGCGTCCACCATACTATCTCTTTCGCCATGGCGACCAGACAGATAAAAACTGCCTCTCTTCCCGGCTAAAGGAAGAAGGGCGGGGCAATCCTCACGATGGACTCAGCTGATAGTCGGATCCGTTCTACACGCGACAGTAGGTGTTCGACATAAACCCACAAGTCGGCAATGTTCGGACACTGGACGAATGCATGCAGGACGTTTTCGTCGCCCTGCATCCCGAACTGGCAAAGCTCCTCAGTAGCACTGCCATTCCAGGGATTTCTGGAAGTTCTCCATAGACCCGAAATTCTTCCGAAGAGATTGGCTAGTTGATTTTCGTCGACGCCTAGAGTTTCCCCAAGTACGTCGTGGCTCTTCCCCTCCACTAATCTTCTATAGAACGCAAAGGTGGAATTCCACCGATCATATTTCCCGACTGGTAGAGGCCTGTGAGCCCCTGAAGACATTCCAGTCTCCAAGCGCTTCCTCTCGGTCTACGCTTGACTCAGGACTGCAGCTCCATCAAGGAGACGAGCTGAGAAAAGACGCGTCTAGGAAACGGCGACCACACCTGATCACCGTCGAGGATTTTTTGAATACTGCTCCCTATTACAGTCAGCATATATAATGCTATACTCATAGATGAATCATTAGGAATGTTGTCAGTGAAAAGGGCATGACCAAAAAAGTACATTTAGATTTTTTTTATTTATCATTTTCTTTCTTTTTTTGTTTTTGTTTTTTGCTCAATCTGAACCTCTAAAATTCAAACAACATAAAAAGACTATTTTAAAAACCATAAATAAAATAAGAAAATAAATTTAGCATTGGTTTCTTATTGAATGAAGCATTTACTTATTCATTTCTGTAATTCGGGGAAAGTGTATTTAAATGTGTACACTGTATCTTTCACCAATCTTTGCCTCTATGGCAGTAGGATCTTGTTTGAGGGAGATTTATTTTCTATTTCTATTAGCTATACCAACAGTTATAGTGGCTCACATGACATACATGTATGTGTGTAAGACAGTTGTTTATGATTTGAAATGGATTTTGCTAATATGTTTAGTAGAATTATCACCATAGAACCATTCCTTTTTGACTCATACATATATACATACCTGAGAAAGTAAGGTGGGATTTGAAGGAAATTTGGCTGCTATTTCTACCAAACAAAGTCCTCACTTATTCTACTTTATATAGCAGTGGTACTCGGGAATACCTACATATTCTTCCAAAGTAATACTATGCAGTATATTTGCGGCTTCAGAATTCTTTCAAACTACATGACTAAGGAATTAGGATATGTGTGTATTGTCATTGAATGAGGAATTACAACATTGCTCATTCCAAAGCCTCTGGATAAACAATTCTTGGTTTTGCCCTGTGGTGCCACAATGATGAGACAATCAGGGTTCCAAACCCTTGTTGTGCCAACATAGATTTGACCATGTGAATAGACACGATCTGCCAGATCCAACCATACGACTTACAATGATTGCCCTTGTGATTTATTAATGGTCATGGCAAAACTGAGCCTGATCTGAAATTGAAGTCTTTGAAATTTTAATGGTAAATCAGTTGGCTACAGAGGTATTCTGGGAATGAAACAATTGTCACCAGCAAATTTTCCTGACATGATTGCAACGTCTAGAACGTTGGAGATCATATTTTTGATGATGAGTCTTGTGCCATTACCAAGTTTTGGAGGATCCAGATTGCGAAGTAGCATGACCGATGCTCAAGCTTCAGTATCAAGTTGTGTGGAGGAATTCCCGCTTGTTCAAGAATGTTCAAAAATTCAGTTGGATAGTTTACAACCTGGTCTTGAGAAGTGATTGTGTCAACTGATTTGTAGCATATTTTCTCTCCCGGTAATATCTCCAGCAGCCATCTGTTGATTTGTTTCAAAGCAACATTTTTAGGTGCTAAGATTGCTCGTTTACAGAGCCATTTCGGATTACATTGCCTGGTCTGAATGTTTGGAAACACTCTGGCAATGAGTTCTTGTTCTGTGTCAATTATATGGCCAAATGACAACTGAATATGGTCATTGGAGACCTTTTCAAGAAGTCCATTTCCTAATTTAAGTAGTTGGATGGTAAACTCACTGACACCTTCGTCACCAGTTGCGTGCACTCGCATGTTGGTTGTAAGGCTCAGCAGCTGAAATTGGGACCAGAGATAGGATGTTTTCAGACAGGCATTGACCTGATCAGCTCGAGACCCTCGAAGAATTACAGGCAGAGTTTGTCTGAAATCACCAGCAAGAACCATTGTCACTCCTCCCATTATGCAACTATTTTCTCTTAGATCCCTTATCGTCCGGTCCAAAGCTTCAATTGCTCCTTTATGGCTCATAGTAGCTTCATCCCAAATTATCATCTTGCATGTTTGCAGAAGCTTGCCCTTGGGTGAGTTCTTCTTGATGTTGCAAAAAGATTGTTTATGCCGTATGAGATCTATTGGCAGCTTAAACATGGAGTGTGCAGTTCTTCCCCCATCCAGAAGTGTTGCTGCAATGCCACTTGAAGCCACAGCAAGGGCAATATGTTTCTTTTGGCGGACGTTTGCAAGCAGGACGTTTATGAGGAATGTATTTCCTGTTCCAGCAGGAACATCGATGAAGAAAAGTCCTCCCCTGTCATTTTGAATGTTTTCGATGATGTTGTGGTAGGCATATTTCTGGTCATCCATCAATAGAGGTTAATTTTAATCCACAAACTTACGCAATGCTTGAATATCGTAGTTTGTTTCCTAAAAAATGGCTTGTACTACCGCCAGTTCTTCATCTGGCTCTGGCATCCCGCAGTTATCTGATGTGCTATCCATTGCTTGACGTCGATGGGACAGGTCACAGAGAGCTTCATTGTAAAACCTGGGGGTATATTCCATATACATATTGCCATCATGTCTTCGGGCTAGGTGTAGATAGTCGTCCGAGATATTGTTTATGTACTCCTGCCAGAGTAGATGAGCTTCATCAATTCCACATGCTGTGAGCATAGTAGCAAATAATTGTCCTATTTGACTGGCTACTTGAGTGATTCCTGCTTCTTCTAGGCACATATTCCAGTGTCCATTGTCATGCATGAGTCCATGCTGTTTACATGCTTCTTTTTATGTTGCACACTCGTTTCCTCTGAAACATCTAAGATCCTAAAATGACGCTGGTCCTCGAACAGTATGCAGAAGTAGCCGAAAATAAAACCATTCTCTGTTCTTGGGATGGACATTGTAAACACGCCCAATAGCATCATTTGACTTGACTTCACGACCTTCCACTAAACGACCCTGCCCTCTTCGATTCCAGGTCTTGCAAATGGTCCACGTGTAGTATGTTGGGACTTCAGCGTATAGGCGGGGTCGAGCAAATTCATCGTTCTGGCAGAGTTTAAAGAAAGCAGTTAGTGTAGTGTCATGTGATGCTTGTGCCAACTGATGAGCAGTGATCTTAGTGAAGTAGAATCTCTGTCCATTTTCCAGATGGACTGCGAGGTTGATCACTGTTGGCGTTGATGAATATCAAATTCAAAGATTCACCAGATAGCTTCATTGCTGGAGATATATCGACTTGTTTGATACCGTTTGACCTTATCCAGCCCAGCATTATTGAGTTCTTTGTCAGTCATAAAGGTAGCCATGTCACTGCACTTGTTGATATATTTTGTGACATAGGTTTTGTCTTGACGGAGCTGCAATACTCAACATTAATATGAGTTTTTAAACGTTTACACAACAATTTGTTGTGTGGGACGACCCACTGATTGTTTATGGTCAGCTATTCTCCTCGAACTGTTAGGCTTGCAGTATTGCCTCCGTGTGCTGGTCTACGCCTACGATAAAGGGGGTTTCCATTATTGTGAGTCCGAGTTTCCCAAATAAAAGCTCTAGGATAATGTTTGCTGCATTTTTTATCTTTCATGTTGGGAGAGGCAGGATTGATGACTCCACATGGACCATGAATGAGTTTGGACTTGATGGTTTCAAAGAGCTCTGGATCAACACCTTTATCAGGCAACTCTGCCGAAATAATCTTATCAACATCATCTGGTCTAAACTTTCTCTTGCACCAGATTAGCCTGTGGGAGTGAGGAAGACCGCTCAATAGTGGTCATCCAAGCACTAAGCTGACCATAGGTTTTTCCTTCTTTTAGGAGCCAGATGAGTTTTTGTTTGCTTTTCCTGGAAAACCCGAGCAATGAGGTCATGTCGATCCTTTGGTTTTTGATTTTGAAATAATTCATTTTATATTTCTGACCAGTTTGAATTACATGTAAATGTAATGAAGAGATCTGGCCGACGAAATTTTCTTACATAGGCCATTGCATCTTGCGTACGTTCATACATGTAACGTGGTCATCCCGTGAAGCTTGATGGTAGTATGACTGGCTGGCCAATATTCCTTGGGTCAATATCAGAATTGACGGAATCTCTAAGATGGATGTAATTATCTGCCCTCAACTTAATTTCATTCCTTCGCAGACAACCCAATCTTTCTGTTTCAATTTTGGCATACATGTCCACCATGAACTGGCTGGTTACTTCTTTGAATCGCAGAAATGTGCTGTAGTGATCACGTACCATGAAATAATAAGCATTGAATTCTTTGTAGCTGATTGATCGGCCAGTTTCTTGTCCCGTTCCTGGGCTGATATTCCGTAGCTGAAAATGATATCCATCTTGACCATTCCAAAATATGAGCGGATATTGGAGTGAATCATAGGCTCTATGAGTTTCACAAATTCGCTCCAAATGTCCATATCGTTTTTGCAAAACAATGTCACGTCGTTCATGCTCTTCATCAACCATTATGATTGCAACTTCATCAGTGACATGTGCATTGAATCTGCGTTCATGTTCTGAGGCTGGGCGTGTGTCTGCCCTAATGATGATTTTTCGATCTCTGGTGTTGTTCATATGCTCCAGTGCATATTTAAATACACTAACGTACATATGATGTTGTTGAAGCATTTCTTGTAACTTTATGACTATGTAGAAATGCAATCCACCATGGACATTGATACATCTTTGTTGTGCCTGTGTTTCATTTCCACCCATGAAGTAAACCTGCACAAATATGTGAGGCTCTTGTGAAAGTGGCAGAAGGCCATCGATTAAGTGGTAACACTGTCCCTGAATTGTATAAGTTGTACAGAATCTAAAGTCTGTCACATTCCTGTCGGCCCCAAAAGATGTCATTTGAAAGGCAGAATTATATTTTATGATGTATTTATTGAAGTGTCGTGCTTCTGGTGTATGCTGAAGGAGCAGATTCTTCAGAAATTCAGGAGGTTCTTGTATTGCTTTAATGCTCACTCTGCCTTTTGAGCAGCATAGAGTTGGTGTTTCTTGGCACCACAATACTGGCAGCATTTGTTCATTTTCCTAATGTTGATCTGTGGATTACTGCTGTAGTCCTTTTGTGGGTTATACGAAAAAGCACCCATCAGCCAGTTCATTCTACTTGTGGCTTGTTCTCCTGCTCGGGCAGTAGAACGATGTGCTTGATTAGCATTTCGTCTGATTTGCTGCTGCTCCTTAATTTGTTGTTCTCGTGTAGCAGCAGTCCTTTGTTCCCTTTCATCCAAACGGTGTGC
>OZ024745.1:38640805-38705805 GCA_964016885.1 Eledone cirrhosa | reverse complement strand
ATCATTGGCTGGAAAATATCTTCGCATGTACTAGCTACGAGTGAACGTTATTCGCATATAGTAATATTTGCATTTCTCCTTGAGATAATATAATATGTGGGGAATTTGAATGGGCTATGCTTTACTGGATCACGTTCTGAGCATGTTTGCTTAAATATTCAATGTTATGATCAAGTTATACTTCTATTGTCTTTACGTCCGTCAGCTTTTCACTTACCTGTTGATAGATCATCGAAATGGATTTTTTTAAAAAAATAATTCTTTAAATTAATTAGTCTTGCTCATAATTAATATCCTTAAATATAAATCATATTCATTTGGCGTGATATAATTTATAACGAAATATCATACACACATACACATGTAATACATAAAATACACATACACATACACACATAATACATAACATACACATACACACAAAATACATAAAATAGTTCACACAATAACAGTTGAATACGAGAATAGAAACATCTAAGCAGAATATACATCCCACCACCACCACCAACATAATAATAAAAAGCAGCCAGCAAGCCTGTTTTTATCTAAAACAATAATCATTCCATAAATATGAATTCTAAATCCGAAGCATGACAAGTTTGAAAGTTCGCATGCCAGAGGGATATCACTGCTTACTCTGAAGTAGGGAATCTTCCAATAATAAAATAACTTAAAATATAAATGCATTGAATCCTGTTTCTCTTAGAAGAAGTAATGGATGAATATTGATATCATATCCTATCACACACACATATATATATATGTGTTTATATTTTATTGAATTAAGATATTATTACTTATCCCATATCTTTCGTTAAAAATGTTTCATCTTGATGTTTATAGTTACTTATATGTCTAATCAGTGTAGGCTGTTTGCTTACATTAATTTCTCTACTTTTATTTATGTGTTTATATATAAATATATATATATATATATATATATATATATATATATATTAGAAAGTGAGGTTTGTTTTTGTTTTTTTTACAAAATGAAAAATAACCAGGTGTCCTACACGTGTGGAAGTATAAAGAAAAAGGGATGAAATCGAAAATGCAACCGAAGTCATATTTTTTTTTTAAATATATATATTTATTTGGTTCCTTTACCGGTTTCGCAGTTCTTCTGCTTTTCAAAAGGTGAGTTGAGATGGAGGGTCTGTGGTTTTTCTCACATGTGAGAAAAACCACAGACCCTCCATCTCAACTCACCTTTTGAAAAGCAGAAGAACTGCGAAACCGGTAAAGGAACCAAATAAATATATATATTTTTTAAAAAAATATGACTTCGGTTGCATTTTCGATTTCACCCCTTTTTCTTTATATATATATATATATATATATATATATATATATATATATATATATATATATATATATATATATTTTTATATATATATATATGTTTATATATATATATATATATATATATATATATATGTTTATATATATATATATGTTTATATATATATATATATATATATATATATATGTTTATATATATATATGTTTATATATATATATATATATATATATATGTTTATATATATATATATATGTTTATATATATATATATATAAAATATATATATATATATATATATATATATATGTTTATATATATATATATATATATATATATATATATATGTATATATATATATATATATATATGTATATATATATATATATATATATATATATGTTTATATATATATATATATATATGTTTATATATATATATATATATATATATATATATATATATATATATATATATATATATATGTCTATATATATATATATATATATATATATATATATATATGTATATACATAGAGAGAGTGAGAGAGAGAGATAGATAGATAGATATTTATTTATTTGGGTTTGTTTGTTCACCACTGGGTAGAACTGGTCATTATGTGTGGTGAGCCACGATATAATGTTATGGAAAGCACTCAACGTAATTCAACCACCCGTTATCGTTTGTATAGATGGTGGTGCGAGTACGGAGCTAATTATTACAAAATAACAGGAGGCATGTTCTGGTGTAAATCCTTGAAAGGTTTATTTTACTATGACCATTTCAAAATACAACGAAGGAATACATCAGATATATTGGTGATTGTCAAGTTTGTAATTTTCGAAAATTGCAAAATAAAATGAGTAAATCAGACAAAGTTGGAATTCCTTTTATTAATATATTCTTCTTTACACAATCATAAACGCCCGTGTATATATATATATATATATATATATATATATATATATATATATATATATATATATATATATATATATATATATATATATATATATTATATATATATATATATATATATACGTATGTATACGTACATACATATATGCATACAGACGTCCAGTAGTATGTAAGTACATACATGCACATATATATATATATATGCACATATATATATATATATATATGTACGTATGGGTTTACCGAACATTTATTATAATGTTCGGTTTGTTTGTAAACAAACATCCCGAATTAAGCCGTACAGTATTTGGCAACCATCGTTTCCCTTTTGTTCAACACAGACAAAGGAACGATGAACTACTTTCTAGCATATTAGCTGTCATAAGCACCGTATACCTTCCTGTCAGTCGATTGAACGTTTGAAAGTATATACTTTCCTCATGCATATTAACGGCTGAGCAGCCTAATTTGCATAACGAGTGAGTTAGTCGGCCGGGCGTATCGAAAACAATAAATGGAAAAAATGAAATTTCATGTCTCACTTATAATACGGCTGATACTTAAATATAAGTATGTATACGTACATACATATATGTATACATACGTACAGTAGTATGTATATACATACATACATGCATATATATATATATATGTACGTATGGGTTTACCGAACATTTATTATAATGTTCGGTTTGTTTTTAAACAAACAGCCCGATTTAAGTGTTCGGCAACCACCGTTGCCCTTTTGTTCAGCACTGACAAAGAAACGATGAACTAGTTTCAAGACTGTATGAATATATTCGTCTGTATACATATATGTATGTACGTATACATATATGTATGTATGTACGTATACATACTTATATTTAAGTATCAGCCGTACTAAGAGAGAGAAATGAAATTTCATTTTTTCCAGTTATCGTTTTCGGTACGCCCGACCAACTAACTCACTCGATAGGCAAATTAGGCTGCCCAGCCGTTAATATGCATGAGGAAATTATATACTTTCAAACGTTCAATCGACTGACAGGAAGGTATACGGTGCAGATGACAGCTAATAAGCTAGAAACTAGTTTATCGTTCCTTTGTCAGTGTTGGACAAAAGGGCAACGATGGGTGCCGAACACTGTACGGCTTGATTCGGGCTGTTTGTTTACAAACAAACCTAACATTATAATAAATGTTCGGTAAAGCCATACGTACATATACATGTGTGCATGTGTGTATGTACGACTGTATACATATATGTATACACGTATACATACTTATATATATATATATATATATATATATATATATATATATATATATATATATATATATATATATATATATATATATATATATTTATATATATATATACATATATATATATATATAATATATATTATATATTTATCATATCAAATATATTATATATATTGTATATATACATATATGCAATTATATATATGTATATATATATTTATATATATATATATATATATATATATATATATATATATATATATATATATATATATATATGTGTGTGTGAATATATGTGAATATATGTTTTTAAAATCCCACGCCAATAAATACACCAGGATTTTTTCATTCTGATGATTGAACGGTACATATTTTTTGCTTTTAAGAAACCACTGGTAAATGAAATAATCGCGTTCTGTTGTTTATTACATAATATATATATATATATATATATATATATATATATATATATATATATATATATATATATATATCATATAAGAAACGGAGAATCAGTGGTGTAACTAATGAGATTGATTACAAAATAGCAGAGATAAGATATTTTGGAACGCGGTCCGCCAACAGACCTAATCGTGGAAAAACTGCATGCCTGGACAATATATAAAGAAAATAAACCGAATACTCTGATGGCAGGATAATCTTTAAGATTTTCCTCGACGAAACAAGAAAAATGCAGGTTTTCACCTAATGCGGGCCATAGGGGATCAAGAAAACGAATTTTTTCATGTGCATACTATGCCTTGAAACGTCGGGAAAATTGGCTAGGCGTAACGCCTCAAAAAGACCTAAAAAGCTGAAAAGATGAAGTTCTTCACATAATGCGGCCCCTAGGCCATAACAAAAGTTGTTTTTTTTTCTTTGCTCGTGGTATCAAGAAGAGACTGGCTAATACATAGTTACAATTTCAAGGAAATCGTATGACGTAACGCCTCCAGAAAACGCTAATGACCTTAAAAAACGCAGCTTTTCACCTACTACCGGTCCTAGCGGATACAAAAAGTTGAATTTTATGGGCATAAAAATCTCTGAAATATAAGTAATACACATGTAAAGTATGAAAAAGGTCAGTTGGGTACTTCTCGAGTTTTAGGGATTCAAACTAACAGACACACACACATGCAGACAGAAGACATACAAACAGATATTATAAAGGCAAGACGTTATATGTATGTATCTATCTAAAAAGAGAAAGACTAAGAATTATAGAGAGAGATTCTTAATCGCCTTATGCGGTCCCCAGGCATTGAAAATTAGAAATTATTTTTGCTCAGAACACTCCCTGAAACATACGTATTACATATGTAAATATTGAAAACAGACGGTTGGGTGCTTCTCGAGTTTTAGAGATTCAAACTCACACACACACACACACACACACACGCAGACAGACATCCTCAGTTTTATATATATAGACTAGCAGAACACCACCCGGTGGGCGGTTTTCTGCTAGCAAATCTTGTGTATAAACTGATATTGTTGAGATTTGGATGAGAAATTGAACAAATCAAACGTATTAATCAAATCCCGCAGCTCCAGACTGAGGTTATGGAACTCCGCAATCTGATTAATAAATTACCTCATCAGCAGCCACCTTCTTCAAATGGTCCTTATTATCAGCAGCAACAACCACAAATTCAATGGCAGCCTTCTTCAAATGGTCCTTGGCATGGTGTCAGGTCAGAACCGCCTCGAACTGCTTACTTCTGGCTCGTGCAAGGTGTCTCTATAGCAACCAGCGATTTCTTCGGCCTCAGTGACCAACGTCAGTGGAGAGGGGAAGGTAATGTTTCTATAGCGACAGTGTTTCTCTTGGTACTACCAAAGTAGAGAAAGGAAGGGGAAGGTAATATTTCTGTAGCACCTACATTTGAGTTTTAGGGACAGACAGACAGACAGACAGACAAAGAGAGAAATGCCCATATATTTATGTGTGTGTATATATATATATATATATATATATATATATATATATTACACACACAGAAATGTATATATATTTCTGTGTGTGTATATATATATATTACACACACAGACATGTATATATATTTATGTGTGTGTATATATATATATATATTACACACACAGAAATGTATATATATTTCTGTGTGTATATATATACATATTACACACATAGAAATGTATATATATTTCTCTGTGTATATATATATATTTCTGTGTGTGTATATATATATATATTAAACACACACTGAAATGTATATATGTTTATGTAGCACTCCTCAATTCACCCCCTCTCTCCCTTCCGCTATCCACCTCTTGTAGTCTGTCTCTTTCTTTCACTCTCACTCTCTCTCTACGCGTGCGCAAAAAACATTCGCACGCGCGCACGTGTTTCCACTGCCGGACAGACAGACATAGTAATTGCTGGTTATATATTATAAGGAGATATTACAATCGTTTCTCTGCCAACCAGGTCGAGGCATGATCGATGCAATGATCAAATCTGACTCTAAAATCGGATGATCCTCAGATATGTCTCGATTCTACGAAGCAGACTTTCCAAATGTCCAGTTACACTGGCGGGGAGAGAGAGAGAGAGAGAGAGAGAGAGAGAGAGAGAGAGAGAGAGAGAGAGAGCGAAGGAGAGAGATAGAGAGAGAGAGAGAGAGAGAGAGAGAGAGAGAGAGAGAGAAAATAGGCCAGATATAGGTCAGGATTGTACCAGTTTAACCTAGTAACATATTCCCGATTTGCTGTCGAAACTGGGAGAACTGAACTGTCGGGATTCGACCCTAATATATATATATATATATATATATATATATATATATATATATATAAAAGGAACGATCGACTTTCGTCAAAACAATGTTTCCGTTGGTCTTTCCAATTGCTAATACTATCTATCGGTCGCAACTCCAGGTAGAAGGAGCAACATGAAATAAAGTGTCTTGCTCAAGGACATAACGCATGGCCTGGTCCAGGAATCGAACTCACAACCTTATGATTGCGAATCCAATTCTCTAAACACTCAGCCACACGCCTTCACAAATATATATATATATATATATATATATATATATATATATATATATATATATATATATATATATATATATATATATATATATATATATATATATATATATATATATATATATATATATATATATATATATATATATATATATATATATATATATATATATATATATATATATATATATATATATATATATATATATATATATATATATATATATATATATATATATATATATATATATATATATAAAAACAAATAACGAAACGAAATTAAATTTCGTTTCGTTTGTAACTCACTTTTGTATGACTGACGCTTAAACATGTGTATATATGTGTATATATATATATATATGTGGCGTGTTGCTGAGGGGTTAGAAAACTGGATTCGCAATCGTGAGGTTGTGAGTTCGATTCCTGGACCGGGCGATGCGTTATGTCCTTGAGCAAGACACTTTATTTCATATTGCTCCTTCTACCTGGAGTTGCGACCGATAGATAGTATTATCAATTGGAAAGACCGATGGAAACACTGTTTCCTCGGTCCGATTTGACGAAAGTCGATCGTTAGGAATATATATATATATATATATATATGTATATATATATATATATATATATATATATATATATATATTAGGGTCGAATCCCGACAGTTCAGTTCTCCCTGTTTCGACAGCAAATCAGGAATATGTTACTAGGTTAAACTGGTACAATTGTTTCCTCTTTTGGCACAAGGCCAGCAAATAACCAGTGCATTACTGGTACTTTATATATATAATTGTTTCTACTTTAGGCACAAGGCCAGCAATCACCGAGTACATTATTGGTACTTTATTGTATCGACCCCGTAAGGAGGAAAGGCAAAGTCAACATCGGCGGGATTTGAACTCAGATCGTAAAGGGACGTAACTATGCTGGAAAGCATGGCGTCCGACACTCTACCGATACTGCTAATCCAATGAAGACGTAACAGAAAGTGAGATAGAGGGTGATTAACATTTTCTATCAATAAGATCTGTCTAATAATATAGTAGATGCGCCTTAATATCCACAATTCATATTGATTGTGCCTAATAATACTACCGAACACTGTAGGTGAAAAATTGGGATTTTAGACATTTTATTGTCACTTTAGGAACTAGTTCATCCATCGATGCCCTGCAGCAATTGACGTTCATTTCCAATTATTTGCAATTTTGCATGTCTGATTGCCTTTAAATATCGATCCATTACTGTTAATTACACTAAGTGGATTTTGTCATGAGAGGGAATACAAAACATTCCTTCTGGTAATATATCATCGTTGCTGTTGAAATTTAGATAGCATAATTTTGAGGTCAATCACATTTACTGGCATCTGGTGATTAAATATTCACGTTGTTTTTTTTAACTGGCTATTGGAATTCGATAGCTAATCTTGTAATGTGTGTTGTTTCTGACGCTTAATTATATTTCAGTTTAAACACGACTGTTACCCTCCATTTGCCATTATTCATTAACGTATTTGTCATCTAAGCTATTTAATTACTCAACAATTGAATACATATATTTCTACTATCTCAATTCGTCATTTACTCAGCGAAACAAATGTTACACAGCCTTTGAGAATTATCGCATTTGATGGACCCTTTTAAGTCGTAAATGATTGATTTTTCACCTGGAAAATTCCAATTCAAATGACAATCACGGGGAGATGTTTTATGAAAAGCAGAAAGCACCCACTTATGCAAAACCCCCGCTACCTTTCTACACTGAAATATTATTAAAGATTAGCTTGGGCCGAAATATATTTGGTGGTGATGAGAAATTAGTATTAATAATATCTAAATCTACTTTAATGTAATAAAATAATATAATATAAATTTAATGACTCTGCTGAATAGAAAAAAAATATACTAATCGTTTAACTTAGTTTACTTCTCAAGAGAGGGACAATCATATTTACTCATTCGTAGCAGATTTTATATATCAAAAGAAATGATTATATGATCTAATGATCTATGTCATAAATGTTATCCTGTTTGATTTGATATAGTCTCGTTGTTAATCAGTAGTAAATTCATTATAATATTTCCTTTAAAAAGAGTAATTTTACAGTCCATTGTTTTAAATATATACATATATCTTTTAATATAGTTTAGCTCTGCGCCCAAGACATAATTACGTAATAATTAAACAATATTTATTAATGCCCATATATTTAGATAATTTGTAGCAACTGGCATGGATACGTTGGGAGTAATGGGAGCGCAATCATAGTCAGTGGCACTAATATGCTTGCACGTTTTAGCTTAGGTCATATAGATCAGCTGGCAGATAGCAGTAAACAGAGCGACAATTGCTAGCTGGTCATTTGTGTTTTCCGATTAATTAAGAAGTGAAGTGTATATATTTGTAAATTTTATTGATTTATTCGTTTAAAAGGCCGGATATAATTACCCAGTGGGCCCAATCCATTATATCTAACTTGCTACAACACAAATCTAGTACCGCTGCCCCATCCCCCACCACCACACAGACATTATATAAGGCCCAATGAAACTAAGCGACAACGGAACAGACCCAATCCAGACCTATCCTATGGCATAACTCATCCAATTTCCCAGAGTTTAAAACTACCATTGCTCAACTTTTCTTCAATGCGATAGATAAATGTTTTCCTAAATCACATAGATATAACGTATTCAATAGAGACACAATTAAGCTACAATACTCTACTCCAGTGGTCGCCAACCTTTCTAAAACCGAGGAACCCTCTAAATATTTTGAATTCTTCACGGAACCTATACCATACAAAACTTTTCAAAAAAATAATAAAGTATTTATTTATTTTAGTGTTTCATGCGTGTGTATGTAATCGAACACAATGGCTTTTCTGCTGCTGCCCCTCATCAGTGAGTTTAGAAAATCGAGGTTAAACACTAGTTAATGCCAGTCTCATACACTCGTCAATTGCTGACAGTTTATTCATTTTCTTTGTGCAGATTTCCACCAACTGCGAAAACCATTTTTCGCACAAATAGCTAGATGGGAATAAAGTCAAATACTTCAATGCAAGTTGGCTGATTTCATTAAACTACTCTGTCAAGAATAAGTCGATCCATAGTTCTTTCTTTCTGCTTTCGAATATCTCTTTCAGGTCTTCGTTTGAATTCAAATCCATCAACTGATGTAAGCATTGGGCAGGTAGTAAATTTTTACAATTTCCAGCGTCATTTTTCTGACACTAACTGCTCGATCTCGGTGAACGGGTTTTTTATCCATAAATTTCCGCTAACAATATCTTTTTCCATCAAGTCAAAATAATCTGAAAAACCTGTGGAAAGTACATTTAAATGAGAAAGAATAATCTTCTTTAGATTGCTGGAGTCAAAATTTTCTCTCTTTTTAAACTCTATTTCAAGGTTTGAAAGTAATTGTCCGATTCAATTCTTTGTATAAAGATGTTTAATTTTGATTGAAAATATGTAATAAAATTGATTGAAGTAAAAATATCTGCATTGTTACCCTGAAGAAACTTATTTAGTTTGTTCAGTTCACCAAAAATGTCTACTAAATAAGCGAGTTGCACATTCCATTCATTGATTTCTAATACACTTGCTCTTTCATCATTCTGTTTTTTTAGAAAAACTATTATTTCTTCTCTCAGTTCAAAAACTCTCTTCATAGCATCCCCAAAAGACAGTCAACGCACATCACTGTTCAATAACAATCTATTATAATTACTTCCAGAAGATTCACAAATAGATTCAAACATTCTAGAATTTTTTGCTCATGCATGGATCAAATTGATAATTTTGACAATGTCTTTCAGCTGGTCATTTAATATTTGAGCATCTCTGTCTTTGAATTTTTTTTAACATAAAACCTCTCGATGAATCATACAATGATTTGAAATACAATTTGGGGTCTGTTCTTTAATTTTCGCAATCAAACCAGAATTTTTACCAGTCATTGCAGCTGCTCCATCTGTTGTTATTGAAATCAACTTGCTCTATTTAAAAAAAAAATACTCTTCAATTTTATTGAATATATCTTGACCTTTAGTTGTGATGTCTAATGCCAGACAAAACAAATACTCTTCTACTAATTCTTGTTTATCAAGGTCTACAAACCGTACATTGCAAATTAATTGAGCCTTGTTATTAAAATCCGTAGTTTCGTCCACTTGCAGTCCAAAACGTGGGATTTTCTTTAGTGCAGTTAGGATGTGATTTTCTATATCAGAAGAAATATTAATTATCGCTCTTTTTACGGTATTTGCTGACAATGGTAACTGGCTTAATTTTTCTTTGTCCTTAATACTGCAGCTTTCAGAAAGATTCTCTGTAGCAATTTTTATACTTGGCAGAATTAAATGTAAATGGTTTCTTGTTTTTACCAATCAAATGTGAAATCTCAAAAGATGTTCATGTTAAAGCTTTAGTTCTATCTGACTTTTTACAAAAGAAGTCATACATATTAGCTTGTGATTTTTTTATGTTGTTTTTCAGCGAAGTAAAGTATTCCAGTGACTTGTTTTTATCATTGGTGTAATTAGTATCAATGTGTCTTTTAAGTTTTGCAGGATTTAAACAGCTATTTGATAGAACTTTTGAACATAGCAAACACATGGGCTGATCTGGTGTATCTTTTTTAGTGTCAGCTTTTTGAAATCCATATCTAACATAATCATCACACCACTGACTAACCTTACTGCTGGTATCTAACTTCAGCTTCTTTGCAGTAGACATCAGATCAATGTTATTTATCTACAGTTAACATTTTTAATATGACATTAATAAACAAGAGAAATTAACAGTTTTTTTAATTACAAAAAGTACTTAAATTAACTTTAATTTTAGATATTTGGAAAAACTTAACTAGTTAAAAAAAATTATAATTTTTAAAAATTGAAATTTCTCCATTTTAGGATGGCAAACATATTATTTAAAGTCTTATAATAATATTAAAATATTAGGGGTTACTGAAAAAGGTCCAAATTTATGAACAACTAGAAGAAATTTGTTTCAGAGTCCAGCACTTCCTGCATATACTACTTTAGGGTCGTATTAAATATTATTGGTAATGTAAATATATTTAAATATCCGCCATACTAAAAGGTGAAAAAAATGCAAATCAGCTGATAGTGTAGATGGTATTGGAAATTAATTCAGAGATCTTCTATCTATGTTGACTCAAAGTTAGATATAATATAAGAAGGCTTTAGGCTGCGTTAAACATATATTAGATTGGAACAAATAAAGTTTAGTCAAATGTTTGTGGACATATATATTTATTGTATAAAGTAATTTCTCAATTGAGAATGCAGATGTCATCAAATGAATACATAATTGTGTGGCAAAGTTTATAGTGTATGCATGGAATACAAAATTACCTTTGTTAGTAGTCGAAACTTTACAGGCGTTATATTTTCTGTGCTAAGTACAACAGAATGTAACGTGTTCTTATTTAGAATTGTCTGTGGAACTGGATGCATGTTGAAAACGACTAGTAAGCGAGTTCACTCAGTGAGGAAACTTTAGACGACTTTAAAGCTTTTGTGAGGGCAGCAGATTAAAACGTGTTCTCTATTGAAAACATTCTACTGAACTTACGTTGTGAGAACAGCGAACTGACTCTGTCTCTTGGCTGAGAGACCTCGCTGAACTGAAGTTTTCAGTTTAAAGTTATGCTGTCATCGACCAACATTTACTTGTTCGTGATTGGTCAATTTTTTAAGTTCAATTAGTGTATTATCAGTAGTATTCAAATTCTCGGAATTCAGAAAACTATGTCTTTCCAAGAATTGATGTGAAATTGAAAGTATTCAATTTCCACGAATCTCAGAACAGTATTTTTCTGCTAATTCAAATGAGAAACTGAAAGTAGTGTTTTCCACGAATTGGAGTGGAGAACCTGTGTACACTACAATAGTACTTGTTCATTTATACATTGCACCTTTGGCATTTTCTTTGCACCTTTTTCAGAAAACCCAAAATATTAATGGTAATGTAAATATTTATTTTTTTAAGGAATCCGGATTTTGTTTTACGGAACCCCAAGGTTCCGCGGAACCCATGTTGGCAACCACTGCTCTACTCCACTAAAAACCTAGCCCAAAATATAGCCAGGATTAATAAAAAAAAATGTTTTCAAGATCAAACATAGCATAAACACAGATACTACAGCACAGAGCCTAAAACCTTACTTGAAACATATTAAGGACATGATAACACACAGTATATATACACAACTCCAGTAACTAGCAACATATAATCGACAATGCAGATAGATATAATCATAGCACAACACGCAATAATAACATTAATTATAACTGTAAGATTCCAGCCCACTCTTCTATGCAGAATAAATGCTTCCATAGAAATATATTATACGAATGTAGACTTACCACTAGGGATGCAATGTATAACTTCATTGGTTTAATAAAAAACAGTTTAGATGGTACAACCAGTGCTACTCCGCTAACCGGATCGACGAGAGACAGAGAACGGCACTATCTGCGCTTAGATGGAGTCTGGGGCAGGACCGTGTACAATGTTCTCTATCGTTTTACACGCTCGGTCCTGCGTTACCATTTGTGAGCGAATCTTCTTCGGGCGGTTGCGATCTTTGCCCCACTGAAACTCTATATATTTTAAAAAGCAGAGCTCAAGTAATTAACAAACGTCCTGACCTATTAAATACTTGTATCCATAACCTATATAAACCTTAGATTATATACTTGGCATATTGCTTAGACAAAAAAATATCCATCCCACTCTTGAGCATAATCCCTTAACAAAGTAACACTACGTTGCGTCAATATGTAGTTATTCTTACCTCACTTTTCTTACAACTTCCCAGCCCTTCAACATATATTAGACAGTTATACTATCCCTTTCATAATAATGATACTTGCTACATATCCATTCGTTAGTCGATTGAATCATTTGACACCAGAAATTATACACTCTCTATGTGGTCGGTTTCAGGGTCGCAGGTTGCGTAACATGCAATATAAAGGCAGAGTGCACAACCTACCTGCATGGGCTATACAAACCTCCACAACATTACTTAATATAAACGTCCGGATTATTGCTTTTATATATCTATATATTCCATGGTGTGTATATGTGCTTGTGGTGTATACCCGTGCATCTATGACTACTCAACCGTGCTGTGTTGGGTGATATGTTTGTGTATGCGTGCGTGTACGCGTATACATGAATGTACGTTTCACACAATACACGCACACTCACGGCAACACACACCACTGACAAACTTGGCAAACTCCATAGAATATGAATAGGGCGCCTACAGCTAATATGAATAAATAATAAGTAAGAAAATTATTCAGACTAATTATTTAAACTTGGTAAACCAGAGCGACAAACCCACTTGGTAATTTGACACCTTAGTCTACTGACCATCCCAAAAAGGAAGGGTAGTCTTTTAATTACATATAACAGGATTATATAATCGATATAGGATATGAAATTGTGTATATATCTTCTTTGTGTGAGTGTAATTATCAACCACAAAATGACAAAAATTGAAGTTGACCTCGATGGTGTTTGTACTGCCAACGCAAATATTCGCAGCGATTCTATCTGACACTCTAACGGTTGTTATACTTCACCTCTTTGAATATATGTAGACAATTAGTGTGAGAAATGTATAACAGTTTAAAAATCTGATGTCGGCAATTATGAATATAACAATGACGAAAAGTCGAAAATGTTAAAGAATCATAATCGATAGATCTTCCTATTGAACAACGAAAGACCATCCCAAACTTAAACACTAATGATAAAATATTAACAATAATAAAAGAAAATACGTAATGTGAGCCATCGTAGACAGATATGAGCATATAATACCACCAATATAATTCAACTAATAAATTCATCGGCCACAGTAGTAACACAGGAAATTGAGTATTTCCTCAAACCTATTCATCTAAGGACATCAAAGCAAATCAACTGGAAGACGTAAAATAGCAACCTAAATGGAAATAAAGAAAATAGAGGAAATATATCTAAATTTATGTTGAGAAATCCATGAGTAAAACACACAAGATTTCAGAAAAGAAAAAAAAACATATAAAACAAAAAATGTAATATGAAATTGCCGAAATCTAAAAAAGTCCAAGACAAAGAATGCCCTTTATAGATAGCAAAGTATCTGTGATCATGATAATCGACAAATTTCTTTGAAGAAAACAAATAGCTCGCGTATCTCCAATTCACTAAAAATGTTTAGCAAATAAAATATTAACTGACAAAGCATCGCGAGCAGCTGTAAAGAGATGTGGATGTTAAAAGTGGAAGTAGGTTATATGAAGTGGGCATATCACCATAAATTAGACAACAATGCAACATAATTATTTCTACTTTTGACACAAAGCCAGCATATTGACGATAAGGTGAAATCGATAAATTTACCTCTGTGTGTTACTGGCAATGTATTTAATCCAGCCCCGAAGATGGAATGGCAAAACTAGGTGCGGAGGGATTTGAAATCTGAACTTAATGGGGAGTACCAATATGCCGTAAACGCATGTAGCTCGACGTTCTACCGATACTGCAAACGCACAGTCCTACAAATCTGTATAATAATGATAAGAGATATAACCTAGAAATTGTCCCAGACATCATGAAAAGTGGAAAAGTAAACGCCTGTAAATTCTAAAATAATGATATGTGTGTGTTGGGATCTCTCAAATAGGAAGTAACCCCCCCCCCACTCCCCTCACACACACATACACACACCCACAGTTTGTAACCAGCCACATACATTAACAAGCATTCCAATTTATATAAAATTAATAATTGTTTCTACTTTTGGTACAAGGCCAGCAAAGAACCAGTACATTACTGGTACTTTATTTTATCGACCCCGTAAGGATGAAAGGCAAAGTTAACCTCAGCGAGATTTGAACTCAGACCGTAAAGGGACGTAACTATGCTGGAAAGCATGGCGTCCGACACTCTAAACAGACATACCAATTTCAAATACACCTGGGATATGAGGGAAGGTGGAATTTCTCATGTGATAAAACGTAGAATTCTAGAAAGAAACAGGCCCTACATCAATAAATCTATGAGATGTGGTATTTGTATAAGCAACGCATACAGACAAATCTAGGGCATAATATAGTCAGTTGAATACTTACGCTAATGTACTTTCTCTCTTAATGGAAACAACGGCTCAGACACATACAATCTTCACTGGTGGAAGAGTATATCCTGATTTAATAATTATTTCTACATTTTGTCAAGCAGCCACTTTAATAATGATCATATATACCAATAATCTCTTTCATTGTAGTACAATTTTCTCAGTTCCGGGTATCTCACGATGTATCACATACAGGTGCCTTGGGGTATTCTTCAACAACAGAACATATACACAAGCTTACCGCACACAATACCGACTCATCATATTATCTCCATTTTTTCCGTCGCACATCCAATCTATTTATATACCATTTCCATACGCTCGATTCCAGTAAGTGAGACTGGAAAATATGCATCCTGGTGTTATCAATCACCAATTATAATGTCTTGTAATCTCCCATTTTCCCGTGAGACTTTACATAATATACGTAAGATGATTTCGCAAAGCTCGATCAGATATTTTATAAATAGACACCTGATGAAAGGCAGAAAAAAGAGCCAGTGCGGTCATACAATCTTGTCAAACCATGGAACCTATGGTTTCCGCAATTACTTTCGTTTATATGAATCTCATAATTTAGAATCTGATTACCTATATAGGGCTTTATTCTTATAGATTCTTGGATATATATATATATATATATATATATATATATATACGAGAGTCTATGTATGTGCGCACGAGGATTTGGGGTCTATGTGGGTTTATATATGAGTTTGTGTATGTGCACATAAATACATATATGCATATACACATACACGCATACACACACATGCTCACACATAGATTCATACACACACTCACACACGCACTCACACACAAAAACATATATCTATCTCTCTCTCTCTATATATATATATATGTGTGTAACACATGCTAGCGTGGAAAATGGACGTTAAACGAAGATGATGATGATGATATATACACACACACACACATATATATATACACATGTGTATACATACACACACGCACACACACACACACACATATATATATATATATATATATATATATATATATATATATATATATATATATATCTGTGTGTGTATGTATATAGAGATATAGAGATATAGACATGCAAACATACACCTACGCACAGATGAATAGATAAATACATCAACTATAAAATCTGATATGTAAGTAGTGGGATCAATAGATAAGGCAAATGTTTAGGTGAAAAGGAGAATAAGTCAAGAATAGTATAAAAGATTAAAAAACACATATAACCGCGAAGATATTTCGTGACATCACGATAAACTGAAATGATGATACATCATATCATGTCACTATGTTGAAGGACTGACGACATGGCATCAAACAAACAATAGATAACATGTCTGTTTAATTTTCTTTGCATGTTATTTTGTTCTGTTATGTGTAATAGCTACAGTTTCGTTTACAAATATCTGATCAGCCAGTTTAAATGTTCGCTCACTGTTTCTCTTTCTTCCTCAGTCTACCAATCCGTATCTTCCCATTATCTCTCTCTCTCTCTTTCTCGGTGTCTATATAAACACAAACACACACGCACACACATATATATATAGAGAGAGATGTTACACTTTCCTTTGTTTCAGTGTACTGCCATGCTCAATCACCGATTTGTTTATGTCGGTATTTGAAGCCTGGCATTTTATTTGTGTATTTTTCTGTCGAAATTCTACGGTACTGCATACGCATTAACGTAAACAATCGTAAATTAGGGAATGACACGCGCTGACCCGTATGCTCCAGACGCACATTGCCACATGTATATATGTGTGTATACCCACACATTCAGTCGCACGAACACACCCACTCACATACGTACACACGCACTTTTATAATACAATTATAATTTTGGAATTATGATTATAATTATCAAAGTCTCAATATTGTCTCTGTGCGTATATATTTGCATGTCAATATATTTTCAGTTTATATGTTATATGCATTATCCTATGTGCTTTTATAGATCCAAATGTATATAGATTTTGTTTAGTTTATATAAAGTTGGGGTGCAGAATTGTTGATGATATTTGTATTATTTATGTAGCCTATTGCCTTTAGCTGTATTAATTTGTGTGTCCGAGTTTGTATTCGCCTAAGTACCAGTTTGAAAAAAAAACTAAAGGCGCGGAGTTGCAGTCAGACGGAGAAGCCCACGATGCGACCAAAGCAACAAGGCCGTTCTGCATAAACTCGTCCAGTGGTTCAGTGTCTGTGCATGACTGTTCTGTGGAGTTATGTCAAACAGCTGTTATCTCATGTAGGAGGAATCCAGCTATCAAACAACTCCATTGTGAGGTTCGCCCCGCCGCATTCTTTTGGCTGGTATGAGCAAGCAATTTTATTTGGCTTGATAGCTGTAGCAAAAGCGGTTGAGTGGTTGACGAGGCCGAAATGACTGAAGACAGCTGCTTTTCTCTTCGGCCAATCTTTCATTAACTTTTTTCAAGTTTTAGTTCGAAAGGAAAGCGAGGAAGTAGAGGGAAGTGCTGTCCGCCAGCACATTTGTAAAAATGTGGGTGAATGTCGAAAAAATGGCGCGTGTAAATGCACCTACACTGACCATGCACCTGTAAGCTGTGTACTTTAAAGAGGTGATCAGTGCCCTCCTAGAGTGCTCTTCGAATGTTGGGTAGTTTTGGATTTCTGGGGTTCCTATGACTGTCCGGCTTGTCGTCCCTTCTATTGGGATATAGTAGAACCTATTATTATTATTGTTGTTAAATACCTGAGTGTGAATGTGTCTGAAAGAATACGAGAAATATATAATAGCTTCAAATGTGAACATACTTCTCTAAATACGTGAGTAGCTTTCAATTATACAATCTCCCTCTCTGTTTTTCTTCTCCATCTCTCTCTATCTCTCTCTCTCTCTCTCTCTCTCTCTCTATATATATATATATATATATATATATATATATATATATATATATATATATATATATATATATATATATATATAGAGAGAGAGAGAGAGAGAGAGAGAGAGAGAGAGAGAGAGATCATACACGCTCACACTCGGTTTATTTAGAATTAACCGATAAATACACACACATCTTGGGAACAATGGTATGCGGTAGATATACCTCGTATGTATCGCCATAGATTCAGTTGACAAATAATACAGTGTATACTGTACGAAAAAAAGAAACCTTTTATTTGTATCCTAATCTGAATACGATATTTTACGAACAGATTCAGCAATTCGCTTATACAGCATTCAATTAATTAAAAGATATTATTTCGAAAAATAAAAGCAACACATTTCACTAAGGAAAACTCAATGACATTTGATATCGTTGATATAGTATTACCTTCATCTTTTCTCTGAGATACATATGTGCCAGTGTGTAGCGTCTTCTGAGGGGTCTCTGAAAATGTCTCATATCCGTATCTATGTCTGTGTAGTCATGATGTGTAGGTATTATATAGTTGTGTGTGTGTGTGTGTGTGTGTGTGTGCGCGTGCGAAGAAATCTCTGTAAACGTATTATAATTATGGTGTTTGTATAAAATGCGTGTGCGTATGTGTTCAATTGTTTTTATTTTTTTTAATGGTTTTCGTTTTTTGGTTTCTTCATTAGCTTTATGGGAAATATTTTGCGCCACTTAAAGAAAATTTCAACCCATTCCTTCTAATGTCAACAACGTTGTTTTTGTCTTATTAGATGCTGAACTAATTTACTTACCTTACACAAGTTAATCAAGATATCAGTCATCCGTTGAAAATAATAGTCTTTAAGATACAAAATAAGTTCCAAATATTTAGCGAGGCTGTGTAAATTAAGCAACATATGTATATCAATAATATATTTTGTACTGTTTTCTATTGAGTATATGTGGCTGCACCGTTCCTCCCCATTTCGTTATCAAACGACTCAACCAGGCAGCAGTGTTGTTGCGTTAGTTGTTGGATATATATAAATATTAAATATATCTTGCAAATACGACTCGAGTGGTAAGAGTTGGATATCAAGGTGTAGGTTGATTGTGATATAATTTCATTAATGGAGATAATGATGAATTAGTTGTGTAATTATATTAAATACAGATAGGAAATTTAGTTTATTAGTGGAGGTGAAGAATTACACAAAATATGTTTATAAATTCGATTCGCTGAAATGCATTTTTGCATTTCATCCTAATGCATGTCACATTGTATAAGCGTTTTGAGCGGTAGCTTTTTGTTGACCAGGGCTGCAACGATAAGCAAATTTGCCGATTTGCGATTACCGATGTCTGCTTTTCGGCAGACACCGCTTAATCGGCTACTGATTATCTACAATATAATTATGTATTGTGATATGAAAAATGCTCATGTTAATTAGTTGTATACTATAATGTCCCATACTTAATCATTCATAACGAAACTGTTGAATGGTTGTACTTCCGAAATCGCGTATTGTTCAAATGATTATTTGATGCCTTAGCTGCTGGCAGACTGAAACACGAAGATTCAAAATTGAAGCCAACATTCGAACTGTCCTTTGCAAGAAAGAAATGGCAAATATGTAAATTTATTCCTGCTACCAAATAATGAAAGAATGTTTGCTGTGAAAATGTTTTCTTTTCTTCTTCTTTGAGCGATGTTACTTTGAAGTGTTTTAGTACGCCTGCTTTATTGAATAAAGTAAAACAATGTAGAGCACTGGTGGCGACTTATTGTAAGAATGCAAGAAATGAATTATGCTCTGAAAAGGAAGACACGATGTTGATATTGTTTTATGAATTAGGAGATCTTAAATTTGATTATTCATTTTTTAATAAGGTTATTCTTTTGAACAAATAAACATGTGATCAATATATTTGCAATTGAAAAATCAATTGCAATCATATACACTCATGTAGTAAGCAGGGTCTAGTCTCTGATTTGACAAACTTTAACCTTCGAGGGGGTATGCACTCTGTGCAATCACAAGCAATTTCTATTTGTGTACATCAGCGTGTTCAAACAATTTTAGAATTAAATTATATGAAAGGAAATGTTACTTATTCCTTTCTACATGTTGAATCGAATGTTTTCAAAGATTTTCTGTTAACCTATGCTCTGTTAACATATGCTCCAACATATGTGTCTATGAATGATTAAATCAATAACAGTCGATTATTTAAACCGATTAATCGGTAAAACCGTCGCTACCCGCTAATTGACATAACGGCTGATGTTCCCATACCGATAAATGAGTGCACATCTCAGGATGGCCACTGTTTTGATGTTGATATGATTCTCTTAAAGATCTGTTTCACTTAAAAATATACACATTTATTCACACATAATTTTAGTTCCCGCAAACATCTCTCGACCGTAATCTTATCACATGGACCAAACTGTTAGAATACAATTAATGAATGAATCCCGTAGCTCTTTCGACCCCAAACCAATTAGTTGTGAAGCAAAGTTCCTAAACTGAGTCATACATATTAAAGGAATCAATTCTTTTGTGTCAAACGATTTACAATTATAATGGCAGGTCGTTTTCTCAATTAGTGTCAAACGTTGTGGTGGTATTCTTGTAGATTTGAGACAGGATGCCTCTAAACAAATGCATTTTTATAAAATTAATTTTCCGTCCACTTTTATACCTACTATTTCACTCAGAGATTTGCCATTAATTTTTTTAGTAGTGAAAGATTTCATTTGATGGCCGTTTTAAGAGATTTCTTGCAAATCGATGTAACAATTATGAGCTACTTCATATTGAGCCATGTAGTGTGGAACGGATTTACATAAGAATTGAAACCTCTTATAAGGAGTGCGGCATTAAGAAATCTGTAGTGCGCGTTCGTCACCACTAGATATAATCTACAGTGGCTATTGACTAATGGCTATATTGCCTGAGCTTGAAACAGCACGAATGGATAAGTTTCATCATGTTAAAACGTTTCTTAACGATTGTTTGCATGCACGTAAATCCATTTTCTTAATCTGTTTCAACTCAATAAGTTATAATTTACTCGAAATGTAACGTTCGGGTCACGTGAATTCTTAATACAATGTCTGCTAGCAAAGTTCGTAGAGTAAGCCATGACAAAGACTGAATGTTATCTTAAACAGTTAGGATTACAAAGAAGACTTACATAGCCAGCGGTAAGCGGTCTTAAATGAAGACTTGAACAAATTAAACATCACATATGTCTGTAATACTTATGATAAAAGCATAATAGTTACAATATAATTTACCACCTTCCCTTCACTAGAGCGCAGATTTGTGGTTCTGCTATCAGGTGAGGTAGGTCTCAGTTGCTATCAGTATCGGTTCAGCGTGAGCGAATACCATTATGGCATTTAGACATAAGCTTCACTTTTTCAGATTCAATCAAAATCCTGTGGATTACCTCCCTATATTATCGATGAATTACTTTAAATATACTGGATTGAGTTGAATTTATTACCCCCTGTAAAATCGTGGCTTTAAGGCCGGGAAACGATAGTGCTGCAAGAAACGGGACAAGTGTGTAATATATTTTCGGGGTTGTGAATGCCGATGTACAGTAGTCATCGACTTACGGTTTGATATTAGCCCTGGAATATTTAAGACCACGAAACTATTTCAGTTTATTGCAGAATATACTTCACACTATTTCAAGAAATTGAAATCGTTTGGTGGATATCAATCAATAGCGCAACATTTGACAACCTGTTTCTCTACGTTACAACAAAGAAAATGTTATGCGGTCTCTTGATCAATGAAAACGACCAGTCACATTAAATAAATTCAAAGATACACTTTTAAAAAACAAATCATGCGTTGGAAATTAATCCTGGATATATGTAGGATAGACATAGCTAGAAAGCTTTTTTTATTATTTTCCGCTCTAAACTAGACTGGTCTCTTGATACTAAACAATGATATCTAATGATTCTTTAGAGTGTCGAACACATTAACAATAAATAATAGTGAAATAGATTCGGTTTCCGATTAAAGGCACTAATGTGATAACTAACCTATACAAGTGAAAGTATACGGCCAGAAATAATCGAAGAAAACGACGTGTGTGTTTACGTACATGCTTAGAATCTTTCAAAATTGCCTTAGGTTTATATCAAATTCACTATATTTTACACTATTTCAAATTCAGTATATTTCGCTTATTGATCGAGTCTTATTTGGACCAACACTGTGTCAACTGCTATCCGGCTTCCTCGCAGCCAAACAGCGACGGGTAACACATAATTGTGTTCCAACACCATCGAGCAATAACATTCTTGATGATGATGACTCGCAGATCGGAGTCAACATACGCCTTGTCATTCGTGTGTGCGCGCCACACAAATGTAGTAATAAATCATGGTCGATGATTTAGGACTACATTCGTTTTCTAATCGCAAGTCAGTTGAATCGGCACCATGCCCTGCATAATGGTAAGCATCAAGATGATAAACTCCTTTTTCTTAGAGTGGGGTAACTATCTAATCTAGGATTTCACATTCGTTGGAAGATATTCAAATGCCCTGACATCATCAACTATTTTACTTTGTTGCGGTCACAGTCGAGACCTCTGGTTTCTTGGGCTGCCGGACTGACCTTTATCCCCCGCAAAATTGGGAGGAGTTCATCCAATCTCTGCGGCAATGCTTACCCCATCTCATCTGTGTGATAAAGCTGAAATATAATGTCTAGTCTAGTATGTAGATTCGGACAACCTTCAAACTTTCTGTTTATAATTATTCTGTTAGATCGATGAAAGAATATTTCGGTGTTGTTAAACGAAGTATCAGTTCAATACATCATATTGATTCATTGTAACATTTTTTTCCAAAATTTAGACCTATTTTAAAAAATAAATATTATGTGTAGCAGTATAGGTGTCACTCCAAAAATGAATCATTTTGATTAACTGCATACATCCACGATCTGAGTTCATATCCCGCTAATGTCAAATGTTCCCTTCATTCATCCGGGTTCGACAAAATATTTTCTGAGTACTGTGAGCGATCTAATCGTTTATTGCGTGTAAATAAAAATTAATGTTTAAAAGGTAAAACATTTAAAACAAAAGTGTATACTCGATAGAATCGAAACAAATTCATGACTGATGCATGATCTATCGACACCAAATGTCTATAAGCGTCCGTTCTAATTATTTTTGTTAATTGAACTCTGAACGCAGAGAATGCATCTCACGTCGTCCTGTTCTCTACAATCTCTACCACACAATTATTGTTTGATTAAATATATTTCTTTATACGTACAATTTTTAAAACCAAACTTAATGCGGCTGATTCCCATTTGCGAATGAAAGCATTAAGAAGGTTCCAAAATCTCATTACGTCCTCCCATTCACAACATGCAGGGTTTCTAAGAAAACGAGAAATCAATATATTTCTTAATGAGGGAGATTAGAATCACTTGTTCAATATAGTCGCTTGATCAAATGTGTAGTGTGGTGAAAGAATCAGCAATAATATTATATTAACGAAGATTACATTGGATATGTTTTGGCAAATGTAACAAAACCTTATTTTGTTGGGCTTCTTTATTTTTTGGTTTTCTTTTTGCTGATGATCTAGAGAATATCGCGTGTGTAGTATTTCGCATTATCTTGGTGTGTGTGGTCTGTGGTGGTGATGATAATGAAGGTGGTAATGAGGTTGGTGTCAATGATGGTATTGTATGCCTGATGACATTCCTTTTTGCCTCCAATCTTTTATGAGTGAAATCAGAATGTTTCAAACTATTATTTTAAAACTATTATTTTCTCACAAAATATACGATCATAAATATATATTTAGATGGGAATGCGATCTAAAGGATGTAAATATAAAACATATCAATAAGTCAAATAATAAATCAGGCAAATAATAAAAGTGTCAATTTTTCTTCTTTATTTTTTTGGGTGGGCGGCTCTTTTACTCGATTTGTTCTTACGATGAAGCATATTTCTGTTATACACCATATCTTTCTAATGTTCTATTTCTTTTGCAGTGTGTATCAGCGATTGTCGTATTTTTTTCCCCAACAGCCATTATTCAGTTATTCAACTATGCATTTTTTCTCTATTATCTATGTATTTGTTCTTTACTATGACAACTTAAAAAACATATGTTCCACTATTTCTTGCTTACTATGACAAACCCACGATTTACTTTACATTTGATTTTTGAAGAAGGGAATTGTACAAAGTCATTGCATGCTATTCATTGAATACCCGAAACCAAAATTTCTTTCGCCCTACATCAAAACAGAATGCACTGTGAGTATAATAAGGGAAGTCCTCGACTAGTTTAAGATCGGTTGCAACAGAGGTAGGATGAGAGAGATGCAAGTTGAAAAAATTGACTTCCATCAACTTTGAGAGTTGGAGGCAAAAGGCAATACATTTAAAGTATTTATTGCCAAAGAGAAAACACAGTCGTTCGTGCCCATATATTGTGAACGGCCCAGTAGACTGCAAAATAGTCATGACTAATGGTCAGAATGAGTATTAGCTGGTGCGAGAAAACGTCTGGGCATATTGGGATATTTTCAAGATTGATCAACTTGTTATTTGGCTGGCGTGATTGGAGATATGATGAGTGAATCACATAGACTTCGTTATAGCATGTATTTGTGTATATACCTGTCTTTTTGTAAGCTTATATGTTTGTAAGTATGTTTAATACTGCAAAGAAACATAACCTGAATAGCGATAAAAATATATATTTGGTATGTATGTATATATACATATATGTATATATATATATATATATATATATATATATATATATATATATATATATATATATATATATATATATATATATATATATACATATAAACGGAAAAACTGAAACTAAATATCATTTCTCACTCTTAGTACGGCTGTTACTTAAATATAAGTATATATACGTATATACATATATGTATACATACGTACATTAGTATATATATATATATATATATATATATATATATATATATATATATACCTGCACACATATATATATATGTACGTATCGATTCACCGAACATTTATTATAATGCTAGGTGTGTTTGTAAACAAACTTATATAATATATATATATATATATATATATATATATATATATATATATATATATTCGTACCAAATATATATATATATATATATATATATATATATATATATATATATATATATATATATATATATATATGTATATATATAAATATATATATATATATATGTATATACGTAGAGAGAGAGAGTAAGAAAGTGAGAAATAACAATAGTAATAATATTAATAATAATGATGCATTCTTTATTAACTATAAGGGTTTACATAAAGTAGACATTATGGACAGTACAGGACAATACAGGGCGGTATAAAAGGGCATTTCTGCGTGTAAAAAAAGACAAAGGATGTCATAAAAAATAACAATGAAAAATTCACCAATAGGGGGGAGACTTCCGAGGGACATTTGTGGAGAAAGCCCATTAAAAGGCCACAGTGAGCCTGACCACCAGGGCAAGTACCCTCTCCCAGTTTTCCACCTTTAATTTACAGACAGATACTCAGAGTAGGCCCATTCACAACAAAACGCTGGGAAGAGAGCACTTCCCTCTCTACCCTGATTTTCCTTTTCAAATGAAATTTGAAAAAGTTAAACAGGGCCTCACCGAAGAGGTAAGTGCTCGTCTTCAGCCCTTTCAAACGTGTCCACCATACTATCTCTTTCGCCATGGCCACCAGACAAATAAAAACTGCCTGCCCTTCCCGTCTACAGGAAGAGGGCGGGGCAATCATCACGATGGACTCAGCTAATAGCTGGATCCGTCCTACACCTGACAGCAGGTGTTCGACATAAACCCACAAGTCAGCAATGCTAGGACACTGGACGAGTGCGTGCAGGACGGTTTCGTCACCCTGCGCGCATCTCGCACATGCCCGACTGACGGCACCTCCATGCCTGTACAGTTTATCCCGAACTGGAAAAGCTCCTAGGTAGCACTGCCAGGCCAGAGATTTCTGGAAGTTGTCCATAGGCCCCTGCCCGAAAGTCCTTCCGAAGAGATTGGCTAGTTGATTTTCGTCGACGCCTAGAGTTTCTCCAAGTACGTCGTTGCTCTTCCCCTCCACTAATCCTCTATAGAACGCCAAGGTGGAGTTTCCACCGACCACATTGCCCGATTGGTCGAGGGCTGTGAGCGCCTGAAGACATTCCAGTCTCCAAGCGCTCCCTCTCGGTCTTCGCTTGACCCAGGACTGCAGCTCCGTCAAGGAGACGAGCTGGGGAAAGACGTGTCGAGCAAACCGCGACCACACCTGATCACCGTCGAGGAAGAGGTGGAGATATCGTAGTCTGAGCGCGTGTCTGCGCATCATCAGCCAGGGCATGCCCAGCCCTTCACGTAGTGGATGTTGACAGCAGATGCAGCGCCAGACAATCGGAGCGCGTCCCTTCCACAAAAAGCGAAAGAGAAAACGCTCCAGCGCAGTCAGGCGGGGCTTAGGACAAGGTACGATGGTAAGGCGGTAGTAGATGACGGACGCGATGTACGCGTTAGCCACCTCCGCTCGACCTTTCAGGGATAGCTTCCTCTCCGCCCATTTCTGGGGGAGAGAAGCCACCCTGCTCGTCACCTCGTCCCAGTTTTTGTCTGTCTGGAGGTCCGGACCGAAACAGACCCCTAGCAATTTAACCGGTTCGTCCGTCCAGCGCCCGACGACGCTTTTGGACGGCCTGGACCTGCCTCTCCAGGTGCCGAGCTGCAGGCCCACTGACTTTTCCTGGTTGATCATTGCTCATGTCACCGCTTCGTATTCTCTTAGTGTAGTGCCGATCGCCTCGATGTGTTTGGCCTTCGACACCACTACGGTGACATCGTCCGCATATGCTGACACGGAACTTCCGCATCCTAGTTCGCGAAGGACGCCCCTCAACGTCTCCAGTTTGTGCAGTAATGGATCGAGAGTCAATACGTACAAGAGGTACGAGAGGGGACATATTTGGCGGACCGAGCGCATGATGTTGAACGGTTCCGAAAAGGTGACCGTTCCCTCTCACCACAGAGCAGATGTCGCTGTGCATGGCAGCGATCCAGCCTCTGAAGACGGGCCCAAAGCCAGCCAACCTCAGGACTGCCGCTAAGTAACGATGGTCGACCCTATCGAAAGCTTTCGACTGATCTAAATTGATCAAGGACCCACTCATGCCAGGTTCCCTAGTTCCCCTCTCTACGATGTATCGCATGAGGTGGAGGTTGTCGTGGATGGATATGTCGGGAATGGCAATGTCTGCGCCTCTCCCACCAGACCCCCAACTACAAGCGCCAACCTCCTTGCTGGTTCCTTGGCCAAAATCTTGAACTCTGTGTTTAGCCGAGTTATGGGCCTGAAATTATCTATGTTATCCCCCTTGTTCGGATCCTTTCTCATCAGCGCCACCGTTCCCCGGCTCACAGAGCTGGGAATTCTCCCTTTCTGTTGCCATTTGCAGTAGACGTCCGCCAAGGGCATACCATCCAACCCAGGCATTTTACCCCTTGTGCATCCAGTCATTGCCACCCGTACTTCAGCAGCTGTTATCGGCTTTTCTCCACATTCCGCCTGAGTGGCTGAGAACCGCGGCAGTCCGTCGAGGTAGACACTATAGTCCATCCCTCGATTCGGCCCGCCGTGCCCCCGAACAGCTGGGCGAAGTGTGGCTGGAAAGCTTCACACATTTGCCCGGGATCGAGTAGCATGCGCCCGTCGTGGTTCACCAAAGACCTGATCGTGGCTTTGTTGCCACGACGCGCCTCCGCCACTCCGGCCCATTGAACGGTTTTCGTCCCCTCGTGTCTGAGAGCACGCGCTCTAGCTCTGACAACGCAGCCTTCGTGCTTTGCATTGAAGAATTGGTCAAGGGCCAATTTCACCGCAAGTACGTCGGTCGCGATGCCTTTGCTAAGCGCCTCGTCTAATTTTCTAACTAATTCCCCCTCTGCTCTATTTTTCTCTATTGCTAAAGCCTTACTAAACATAATGGACTCTATTCTAATTCCTCTTTTCAGAGAAAACCACCACTTGTGGTTGACGATGGCCCCCGTCAACGCCCGCTTAACTAGTGCGCTAATCCGGTCTCTGTAGGCCTTGCGCGCTGGTAAGGACACGTTTAGCTTCCAGTAGCAGGGTCCTCGTCTATGAAGCCTATCTAAGTCAAGCACACATATCACGAATTAGTGGTCCGTGTAGCTGACTATCTTGAATTGTGGACAGCCTATGCTAGACCTATCTATTTCCCTACAAGATTCTCTATCTAGATATGATCTGGATGACCCTATGCGATTTGTCCAAGTCCACATGGGCACATTCGGGAAATCCAATCGGTACATGTCAGTCAGTTCAAAACGGCTGAGCAGGTTGGTGAGGTTCTTGCACCCTTCCTCCCCTATCCGCTAATCCCATACTGTCCCAGCGTGCATCTAAAATCCCGTTCCAGTCGCCCACTAACACTAAAGAGCGGGACGTTCCAAGAAAGGTCTCCAGACGCCGGAAGAAATCATGCCGCCCTGCTCCTGTCGGGGCATAGACGGCCACTAGCCTAAAAGCTTGCCCGTCTCCGCTGGCCACGTCTAGCACCACCAACTTACCTTCTGGGTCCAGGAAGATGGCCCCTATGGCGAGATCCAAACCTCTCCGAAAAAGCACAGCAATTCCTCCCCCCGATCCAGGACGGCTGGTAGATGCGTACACATCGTAGCGGCCGAAGATCGGTGCGAAAGACCGTGCTTCGGAGATTCTGGTCTCGCTGATGGCAACTACTTCTATGTTTAGTGACCTGAGGTCGTTGAGCAGGTGGCCCTGCTTCCATGACGACCCCAAGCCACGCGCATTTATGCTGCCTATTCTAAGTGCGGTCATGTTGAAATGGAGTGGAAAAGATGGGAAAGACCACTTACCTTACTTCTCGTAGAGGAAGGATGGTTTGTCCAACCTTTTCACTGCTTGTGGCCTCCTCAAGAAGGATGTCCTTATAAATCCTCCTGGAGAGGGCTTGTCGGAAGTCTCCGATGTCTTTGGGGAATTTTTGTTATAGTGTCATGTACGTTTTCTGTGTGATGCGAGTGATTTGTATGTGTGGAGGTGGTGTGAACTTTTGGGTTGTTTTGTAGTCTTTTTCTGTGATGCTGGTGTTGTGTTGGATGTAGTGTAATAATTCGTTGTTGTTCAAATTTAATCCTGTGTAGTGTGTATCGTTTTGGTTGTTTTGTTTTGTTTGTGTTTGTTGTGGGTTTGATTCTGTTTCGCTTTTTGGTGACTTGTGTGGTGTAGGTGATGGTGGTGTTGGGGTTACTGACGGTGATGGTATGGTGTTTGGGGTGATGGGGTTGGTGATGCTGGTGTGGATGGTGGCATATCTGTCCTAACTTTTTTGTTTGATAGTTTATTTGTTTCCCTCTGTATTTTGTTTTTGGAGGGGGAAGGAAGAGATTTTTTTCTTTTTTGGTTTCTTTTTTTCTTTTTTCCTGATACCGTTTCCCACTCCTCGTCGTTACAATCTGTCTCCAGTTGTGATAGGCCCGGGAGTGGAAAATCCTCCACAGACGTTAGTTTTGGTTGTGGCGTGGTGGATGGTGTAGGCGCTGGTGCTAGTTCTGGCACGTTGGGTGGTGGTGCTGGTGTTGGTTTTGCTACTGTTGCTGGGGCTGTTGGTGTTACAGTTGCTTCTGTTGTTGCTGATACAGTTGTTGCTGCCATCTCTGCTGCTGTTGGTGTTAATGGTTGAGTCACTGGGGTGGGTAGGAGAGGTGGCCTCAACCTTTTAGCCTGAGGGCAGAAAGCCGTTAGGTGTGTTCCTTCACCACAAACGACACACCTAGGCCTTCTGCCCTCGACAATTACGGTGAGGTGGCTGCCGTCAGTGAGGTCTATTACCTCTGGGATCTCCTCAATGCTTTTTTGGTCCGCTTGGATCAGGAGCTCCATCCCAGATCCGGACCAGTTCTCCTGCTTGTCTTTCGCTATTTCGATTATCTTGGTGTTGGCTTCGATGCCGGCGAGTACGGCAGCTATTAGCCAGGGAATTTCGATGGCCTTTGGAACGTGGGCGACCCTGATCATTACGAG
Source organism: Eledone cirrhosa (assembly GCA_964016885.1). Classification (NCBI taxonomy): domain Eukaryota; kingdom Metazoa; phylum Mollusca; class Cephalopoda; order Octopoda; family Eledonidae; genus Eledone; species Eledone cirrhosa. Next base: position 38,675,145 of record OZ024745.1, on the reverse strand, counting down.
TCTCTGGCCACAATAGCCTGGGACGAGTGTGAAGTCGTCACTTCTTAATGGGGCCATGGAGTGTTCTCTAGCCTCCTGTGGTGTTCCATACTTCTGCCCACGTCTGATGTGGGGGTTTTTTGCCCACACATGTCCCAAAGCTTTTTTGGATTTGGGACTCGGATGCCCGTTCCACTCGGCGCGATTTTATATTAATTGTTCGATTAGTCACGGTGCATAGGCGCCGATCCTCCATTTTATTAGGTCTGTGTGTGTGACCCTGTACCCATCTTTCTTTACCATTTGTTGGCTTCTTCTAATTCCTCCTGAGTTACCTGAAATGCTTCGCACTGTTTTGCTACTCTGGCAAAACTCAGGGTGGTTTTCTTAATGTCATTGTTGCTGTTGTTGTTATCGTTATTTTTGTTATTATTAATTTTAGTTTCAGTTGTGGTGGTGGTGGCGTCAGTGGTGTTCGGTGTGGAAGAGTTCATTTTGGTTGAATTCATTTCGATATCACGAGTTAATTAATTTTTTTCTTTTGTTTCTGTTGTCGCGGTGGTGTTGGTGGTGGTGGTGGCGGATTTAACAGCTGCAGTCATTGGTAATGGCGGGAAATGAATGTCTGCCTGAGACAAATTTAAAATATTGCTAATGCTTATATTTTTAGTGTTGGCAAACATATTATATTTACAATGGTGGTGTCGGTGTGAGGTGTTAGTTTGTGAGAAAGGAGTGACTCTGAGTCAGCCATGATGTTTCAAAGAAAAATTGTTGTTTGATAATTATAAAAGTTTAAATTTTGGGCTCAAGGCCCCAATCTTTTTGGGTGCCCTGTTCAGATAATAATGTACATGCACTTATATACAGTTAACAATAAAATTGTCCATGAATGGCAATTTTGAAAAACTGAAAATCACAAACCTTTGCGGAGCTCAAGATGATACGATTTACTACGTAGGTGGCCAATAATAATAATAATAATAATAATAATGATAATAATACTCGAATAACGGTGAAATGGAGACTAGAATTTCATGTGACAGACTCTCACCCAACAGGTGCTCCCTGGCTCAGCAGCAGGGACCTGGCTGTCAAACAAATACTGCTGGTATCGGAGGAAGAAGAAGAAGGAAAGGCACAAGAACCAACTGGACGAAAGAATTGAATAGAACTGTTATGCAATGTTACCTGAAGAGTAAACCCGAGGAGAAAGGCTATAGGAAATGGATGCATAACATCTGGAACGAGATTGGTCTATTTAAATTAGATGAACAAAAATTGGCCGGGCAGGCGCGGGTAATAAGAACTAATGGGTGGATAAGCGAGCTGGAACTGGAGGAACTGAGCAGTGAGATTAGCTTGGAGATGGAGATGGATTATGCCAGGCAAACGAGCCAGTGGGAAATGAAGGTGAAGAGGTCTAGAGAACGGAGGAACCAACCGAAGCAAACAATGATCTGAATGCTGAGATAAATAATACCTGGAACAGAGATACGGCCACTGAGGAGATGAATGCTGACGGGCTAGGACAAGATTTGGTTGATATCCTAAACTTAGTGGTAGATGAATTGAACAATGATAGTGGGAGATCTATGACACTAAGATTTGTAGACAGGAAAAAGTTAAAAGAAACAACAGCTAAGGTAAACAAAGTCATCCCATACCTTGAGGCGAGGAGCCTTCACCCGTGCAACAATATCCTCAAAGCAACAGCAAATACGGTGAGGAAACTACTTGGTATAAAAGCGAAAGGAAACAACAGACAAGAAAGAGCAGAGCCTTGGTGGAAGAAACGACTGAGTGGTCAAATCAGGGAAATGAGAAATGACATTGGAAAGCTTGAGTCCCTACTGAATGGGACACTAAAAAGCATACACACTAAAAATAGACTGGAAATAAAGTACAAAACTAGGAGGAAAAAGCTAAATATTATCATAGAGGAACTGAAGCAACGTATTGTAGCAAAGAGTGCAAAAATCAGGCGATACGAGAACAGAGTCAATCAGTATAGACAGAACCGCATGTTCGACAAGAACCAGAAGATGTTGTTTGGACAGCTTGAAGGGAAATAATGAGGCAACGATCCCTGAGGCGGAACAAACTAAAACATTCTGGAGAGGAATATGGGAGCAGGATGTTAAACATAATGACCAGGCAGTGTGGATTGAGACAGTACAGAAGGAGATCAGTGAACAGGCACACCAACAAACTGATTTGAGTATCACAGATGAAACTCTTAAGGGGCAGGCCAAAAAACTAACCAACTGGAAATCACCACGCCCAGATGGTGTGCAGGGGTATTGGATTAAAAATATAACATCCCTCCACCCGAAACTGACAACCATGTTCAATGACTGCTTGATGTCAGGTGAGGTACCAGAGTGGTTGACAAAAGGTACCACAGTTCTGATAATGAAAGACCGAATCAAGGGTAATGATGTTACCAACCATAGACCTATCACATGTCTGTCCGTAATGTGGAAACTGTTGACAAGCATTATGTCTGAGTAAATCTACCATCACCTCCACACAAACAACTTGTTACCGGACGAACAGAAAGGATGCCGAAAGAAGTCACGTGGTACAAAGGACCAGTTACTTATTGATAAGATGGTAATGAGGAATTGCTAGAGGAGACACACTGGTCTTGCCATGGGATGGATAGACTACAAAAAGGCATTTGACATGGTGCCTCATTCTTGGATCACCAAAAGCCTTCAGATATTCAAGGTGACAGTTAACATCAGACAGTTCTTGGGCAAAAGTATGAAGTCCTGCTAAACAGTGTTAACATCAACTGGAGAATTCTTGGGAAGCGTGACGATCAAGAGAGGTATCTTCCAGGAGATAGTCTGTCCCCTCTGTTGTCTGTCCTTGCCCTGATGCCCCTGACCAGTGTACTGCGAAAAGTGAGAGCAGGATACAGGTTGGGAAAGGGAGGGCTTACCATCAATCGCCTCCTCTTCATGGACGATCTTAAACTCTTCGGGAAGAGTGAGAAGGAGTTGGATGTGCTTGTTGACACTGTCCGTATTTTCAGAAATGATATATGTATGCAATTTGGTATTAGTAAGTGTGGAGTCATTGTGATGAGGAGCGGTAAGTTGAGCAGAAATAACGGAATCCAGATACGAACAGGTGAGATGATAAAGGAAATTGACTCTGAGGAAGGATACAAGTATTTGGGCGTTATGGAGGCTGATGACATTAAGAACAGAAAAATGAAGGAATTGATAAGAACTGAATATCTTCGGAGAGTAAGGAGCGTATTAAAGTCACATCTGAACAGTAGTAATGCCATACGTGCAGTAAATTCCCGAGCTGTGTCTATTATTAGGTACAGTGCGGGAATTCTGAGATGGAATGTTGCTGAACAAAAAGAAATGGATAGGAAGACTAGGAAGCTATTGACTATCTACAACATGTTCCTCAAGAGGAGTGATGTCGATAGACTCTACTTAAGGAGATCTGAGGGTAGAAGACGTTTTATCAGCATAGAGGACTGTGTTCAGATGGAGAAAATCAACCTACACAAATACGTGACTGATAGTAAGGAGCCAATGCTCAGAACTGTACTGAAGGAGGGGACAATAGGCCAAGGGATGTCCAAGGAGGAAATAACATCAAGGAGAAAGAGTAGCCTTCAGGAAAAATCCCTTCATAGTACATTCTTTGAGAGAACTGAATTTAGAGATCCACAGACATGGAACTGGTTGAAAAGAGGAGACCTAAAAAAGGCTACAGAAGGAATGTTAATGGCTGCGCAGGAGCAGGCCCTCAAAACGAAGTAGTTGAAACACCACATTTACAAGGAGGAGGCTAGCCCACTGTGCAGGATCTGTGGAGAGAGAGAGAGGAGACTGTGGCTCACATTGTTTCCGAGTGTAAACACCTAGCCCAGACTCACTATAAGGGCTGGAGACATGATGTGATGGGCAGGGTGATCCACTGGCACCTATGCAAAGTAATCAATTTACCACATTCTGAGAAGTGGTATGAGCATAAGCCAGAGGCGGTGATAGAAAACGATCAGGTGAAGGTGCTGTTGGATTTTAGGATACAGACGGACAAGAAACTGGAACACAATAGACCTGACCTAGTGGTTTTGGACAAAGAAAAAAGATCGTGCCTGATTGTGGATGTGGCCTGCCCATTCGACACGAGAGTGCAAGAGAAGGAGAGGGAGAAAATTAACCGATACCAGGACTTAAAGTGGGAGTAAAAAGGATTTGGAACTGCCATGAAGTCAAAGTGATCCCGATTGTCATAGGCGCACTAGGGACTATCTCAAAAAGTTTCCAGAGATGGTTAAAGAAAATTGGCCCCTTCACGCTTTTTGGAATGCTTCAAAAGGCATGCTTGCTGGGAACCACAAGAACCCTCCAATACGTCCTGAATATCTGAGGCTGCAGGTAGTGGCTTGATATTCATTTCAACAAACTTCCAGTTAACTAACATCAATGACTGAGACTCAAAGAGTAATAACAATAATAATAATAATAATAATAATAATAATAATAATAATAATAATAATAAGGGAAGAATACGCACATGGTGATGGAGTGTTATGGAATCGCTCCCGTAAGCTTTTGATTTTTTACATATTCAAAACAATTGTGATAGAACAATTCTTATACAAATGGGTCATAAGACACCAATTTTAACTTTCGGGAAGTGACAACGCATAACACTATGGCATAGGGCTCCAATATTTAATATTTAATTTTGTATCAGAAAATGTATAGTAAAAAAAGAAAAGGGTTACAAATGGTCACAAATGGGAGAAAACAACAGCCAAATAATTTCCCTACCAACACCACCATCTCAGCACCACCACCTCTACCACAAACAATTTAGCTAGATACAAACGAACAGCAGCAACAACACCATCTCTACAGTACTACTATCCCCGCACCACCGTCACCACTGCATCATCGCTACAACCACTATTCCCTCACTACCTCCTCTTAAGAGAGGGAAGGTAGTAGTTCCACTACACTTGACTTGAAACGAGGGAGTCACCAAAAGATATAAATAGACTTTTTAGTGACTCGATCGAACAGCTAACAACAACACCATAATAATTATTGTTGTTGTATATCTAAACGCTCTAAAAATGTTTAGTTTAACCGATGTCAAATAATAATAATTGTTTCTACTTTTGGCACAAGGCCAGCAATTATCCAGGGCATTACTAGTACTTTATTTTTTCGACCTCGTAAGGATGAAAGGCAATATAATAATAATTGTTTCTACTTTTGGAACAAGGCCAGCAATTAACCAGTGTATTACTGGTACTTTATTTTATCGACCTCATAAGGATGAGAGGCACAGTTAACCTCGGCGTAATTTGAACTCAGACCATAAAGGGCCGTAACTCTTTGCTGCATTTGTGACCATTTGTAACAGGCAGAATAATAATAATTGTTTCTACTTTTGGCACAAGGACAACAATAACCCAGTACATTACCGGTACTTTATTTTATCGACCCCGTAAGGATGAAAGGCAAATTTAACCTTGGCGGATTTGAACTCAGATCGTAAAGGGGCGTAACTATGCTAGAAAGCATGGCGTCCAACCCTCTACCTATACTACCAGAATAATAATAATAGTATGCAACAAGTCGAAAAATTACAGAACAGAACACAGACAAAAACAAACGCAACACAAAAGAAAAACAAATTTCAAAAGTTTTGAACGCAATAACCCCTACTTCCCTCGTAGCTCAAATCAATAACAGCAGCAGCAGTAACAACAACACTAGTACCCGATGTTACTGGCCTTGAAAAACAAAAAGGAAAAAAACGAAAAAAATAAGTCAGACATTCAAACATTACAATGAAACTTATGTTTATTTTTAAAAGTTGTTATCTATTTATTTGTTTATTTATTTATGTTCGTCTACAGCGTAATGGTGCCACGCTAAAACACCGGGGGTGATGAAATCACCGGTAGTTATGTAACCATACATTCACCAATCCTCGACATGAGTGTTTAAATGTCGAACCTAAACAATTCGAATAACGGTGAAAAGGAGACTGGAACGTCATGTGAAAGCCCAGCAACAGGGACTTGGCTGTCATCCAAATACTGCTGGTGTTGGAGGAAGAAGAAGAAGGAAAGGCACAAGAAACAACGGGACGAAAGAATTGAATAGAACTGTAATGAAATTGTTACCTGAAGAGTAACCCCATGGAAAAAGTCTATTTGAAACGGATGCATATCATCTGGAACGAAGCAGACAATGATCTGAATTCTGAAATAAATAACATTTTGAACAAAGCTACGACCATTTAAATGAATGCTGACGGGCTAGGACAAGATTTGATTAATATCCTGAACTTAGTGGTAGATGAAATGAACAATGATAGTGGGAAACCTATGAACCTAAGATTTGTATACAGGAAAAAGTTAAAAGAAACAACAGCTAAGGTAAACAAAGTCATCCCACACCTTGAGGCGATGAACCTTCACCAATGCAACAATATCCTCAAAGCAACAGCAAATGTGGTGAGGAAATTACTTAGAATAAAAACGAGAGGAAACAACAAACAAGAAAGATGGGAACCTTGGGGGAAGAAACGATTGAATGGTCAAATCAAGAAAAATGAGAAAAGACATTGGAAAGCTTGACTCATTACTGAATGGGGCATTACAAAACAACGACACTAAAGATAGATTGGAAATAAAGTACAAAACTAGGGGGGGGAAATCTAAATATTATCATAGAGGAACTGAATCAACGCATTGTAGCAAAAAGTTCACAGATTAGGCGGTATAAGAACAGAGTCTGTCAGTATAGACAGAACCGCATGTTTGACAACAACCAGAAGATGTTGTTTGGACAGTTCAAAAGGAGATTAGTGAAGAAGCACACCAACAACCTTATTTGAGTAGCACAGTTGAAACTCTTAAAAGAGAGGCCAAAAAACTAACCAACTGGAAATCACCAGGCCAGATGGTGTGCAAGGGTATTGGATTAAAAATATAATGTCCCTCCACCTGAAACTGACAACCATGTTCAATGACTGCTTGATGTCGGGTGAGGTACTAGAGTGGTTGACAAAAGGTACCACAGTTCTGGTAATGAAAGACCGAATCAAGGGTAATAATGTTACCAACTATTGGCCTGTCACATGTCTGTCCGTAATGTGGAAACTGTTAACAAGCATTGTGTCTGAGGAAATCTACCATCACCTCCAAATAAGCAACTTGTTACCGGACGAATAGAAAGGACGCCGAAATAAGACCACAGTTACATATTGATAAGATGGTAATGAGGAATTGCAAGAGGAGACACACTGGTCTTGCCATGGAATGGATAGATTACAGAAAGGCATTCGACATGGTACCTCATTCTTGGATAACCAGAAGCCTAGAGATATTCAAGGTGGCAGATAACATCAGACAGTTGTTGAGCAAAAGTATGAAGTCCTGGGAAACAGAGTTAACATCCGGTGGAGAATCCTTGGGGGCGTGATGATCAAGAGGGGTGTCTTCCAGGGAGATAGTTTGTCCCCTCTGCTGTTTGTCCTTGCTCTGATACCCCTGACCGTTATATTGCGAAAGGTGAGAGCAGGATACAAGTTGGGAAAAGGAGAGCTTACCATCAAACACTTCCTCTTCATGGACGATCTTAAGCTCTTTGGGAAGAGTGAGAAGGAGTTGGGTGTACTTGTTGACACTGTCCGTATTTTCAGCAATGGTATATGTATGAAATTTGGTATTAGTAAGTGCGGAGCCCTAGTGATGAAGAGGGGTAAATTGAGCAGAGCAACGGAATCCACGTACCAACAGGTGAGATGATAAAGGAAATTGACACCGAAGAAGGATACAAATATTTAGGTGTTCTGGAAACAGATGACATCAAGAACAAAGAAATGAAGGAATTGATAAGATCTGAGTAAATTAGGAGAGTAAGGAGCGTATTAAAATCACATCTAAATAGTAGGAATGGCATAAGTGCAGTGAATTACCGAGCTGTGTCTATTATTAGGTACAGTGCGGGAATTCTGAAATGGAATGTTGCTGTACAAAAAAGAAATTAACAGGAAGACTAGGGAGCTATTGACTATCTACAACATTTTCCACAAGAGGAGTGATGTCGATAGACTCTACTTAAGGAGATCTGAAGGTGGAAGTCGTCTTATCAGAATAGAAGACTGTGTTTAGATGGAGAAAAACATCCGACTAAAGTACGTGACTGACATTAAGGAGCCAATACTCAACATTGTATTGAAGGAGAAGACAATAGACCAAGGTATGTCCAAGGAGGAAGAGCAACCTACATGAAAAATCCCGTCATAGTACCCTCTTTAGGAAAACTGAATTTTTGAGATCCACAGACATGGAAATGGTTCAAAAGAGGAGACCTTAAAAGGCTACAGAAGGAATGCTAATGGCTGCGCAAGAGCAGGTCCTCAGAACGATGTGGGTGAAACACCATATTTACAAGGAGAAGGCTAGCTCACTGTGTAGTATCTGTGGAGAGAGAGAGGAAAGTGTGGCACACATTGTATCCGAGGGTGAACACCTAGCCCAGGCTCATCATAAAGGCTGGAGACATGATGTGATGGGCAGGGTGATCCACTAGCATTTATGGAAAGTAAACAATTTACCACATTCTGAGAAGTGGTGTGAGCATAAGCCAGAGTCGGTGATAGCAAACGATCAGGTGAAGGTGCTATGGGATTTTAGGATACAGACGGACAAGAAATTAGAACACAATAGGCCTGACCTGGTGGTTTTGGACAAGGAAAAAAGATCGTGCTTGAGTGTAGATGTAGCCTGCCCATTTGACACGAGTCAAGAAAAGGAGAGGGAGAACATAGACCGATACCAGGGCTTAAAGTGGGAGTTTAAAATGATTTGGAACTGCCAGGAAATCAATGTCGTCCCGATTGTCATAGGCGCACAAGGTACTATCTCAAAGAGTTTCCAGGGATGGTTAAAGAAGATTAGTCCAGCCCCGCTTTTTGGAACACTTTAAAAGGCATGCTTGCTGGGAACAGCAAGAACCCTCCGATACGTCCTGAATATCTGAGGCTGCAGGTAGTGGCTTGATATTCATTTCAACTAACTTTCCAGTTAAATAAGATCAATGATTGAGACTCAAAAAACAATAATAATAATAATAATAATAAAAATATTAATAATAATCGTTTCTTTAATAAATAATAACAATAATAATAATAATTACAAGTACTGTAACACAAACCTATTGAGCGGTTGAGTTGAATCAGTGAAAAGAAAAAAAATCCATTGAAATCCTTTCATAGAGATAATGAATAGAAAAAAGCATTCGTAGTCTCTTGCTATTTTGACATATTGTATATTGTTGACATTTTGATATTGATACTTTGCTCTGAAATTTTTTCTGTATTTTATTTGCTAAGGCAAAACGTAATTTGAGCAACGTTTTCAAGATGGCTCCTATTTTATATCTTTTTTCTATTTATTGTTATTATTATCGTCTCTATTTTTCTTATTTTCATTCTATAATATTGCCTGATTTCATTTTATTTTGTTTTCTAATGATATTCATACTTGCTGATGTCTTATGTTACTTTATATTCTCTTATATTTATTTTTTTCTTTATTAGTGCGGTAGTTTCTGCTGTTGTTCGATGACTGGGTGAACACTTCTTCATATATATATATATATATATATATATATAAATATATATAACTGTGGCCTCAGATCAAGAACACATGATATAAAAAATTATGTGTGACACTTACTGCAACGTAGACGATACACTGCATCACTGCCAGCATCGATAAAATGTCAGACCAGAACAGTCAATACTGTACATCTAGTAGCTCATCTATTTCTTTTGTAACTGATAATAGGATCTATCAGAAAGCTTTCATTTAGCTCCGTAACTAATCAAAATTACCCACATACTCACAGTCATGCACACATAAACACACACACATAAACACACACACACACACGCAGACACCCATACACACACACACATAAGCACTCACACATGCGAATATATATATATATAGAGAGAGAGAGAGGGAGAGAGAGAGATAGGGAGCGAGAGAAATATACACGTATAAAACTAATCTATGTAAGAGGTACTCCAGCATGACCCTAAATGTTGACAGATAAAATGGTTTCCACCATAAGGCTAACCTTATATGTATTCATATATATATATATATATATATATATATATATATATATATATATATAGAGAGAGAGAGAGAGAGAGAGAGATACTCTGGTAGTGTGATGAGGGCATTAACAAAAGCACGTGAACCAGTTCGTTTTCACATTAATTTATTATCACTTCCCAGTCGTTTAGTTTAATAGCCAGATGATTGTTTAGGCCTACTCAAAGCTCTTTCGTCACACATTCTGTGACCTCCTCATAGACTACTTTTGTTGTTATTTTCGTCTCTCCTTTGCTCTGTCATACATCTTCTTGTATTCGCGAGCTGTTTCAGTAAACAGACAGCTGTTAATCTAATTTTGGAAATTATAATAATCAGGTGAAATAAAATCCAACAGTTACGTGTTTTTTTATTGACAGCATGTTCATCCAACGTAGAACAAGATCAGTTTCAAGACCCGAGGATCGGCCTTTACTGAGACAAATATTAGAAGCTGCCCAAACCTTCTATAATGCACGGAGACACAAAGATCTAAAAGTGTTATTTACAAGTAAACGAAAGCCGGAACAATGACTTTATATACATTTAGATATTATAGTGGTAGTTAATTCAAGTGTATATCAAATTGTGCAACAAACATCTGGGGTAAAATATCATTATATATCTGTTTAGAACACTATTGTGTTCTAAACGTGCAATGCGTAAAGAGAATTCAGATACATAACTAATAAAAGCATATACCCACTCCTGAAATGTTGTAATCATTTAAACATTTTTATTTACGTAATTCTCAATAAATTTATATATATATATATATATATATATATATATATATATATATATATATACATGTGTGTGTGTGCGTGTGTGTGTGTGTGTATAAAGTTAAAGGAAACGTCACATCATAGGTACACAAATCTTATTATTTTCAAGCTTTATATAGAAAATGGTAAAGTACCTCTTCTTTAGGAGTACAAAAACAGGAACAAGATCACAAAGGAGAGATACAGAAAAATAAAAGGCAGTCCATATATATTTAGGTTTCCACCTATTATGTTGGGTCGATAAAGTTGTTAGAACTCAATGTGACCTTGAAGTGATAACTTCATCGAGATTAGGCGGTCACTCCTCTATTTTTGTGACAGATATCTTCACGTATGTTTTGTTTTCCTCGAAGAATCTGCTCAAGATACAGTCATTTGTATTTGCGAAGGCGAATTGAACAACGAAAAGAAAATAAACGCCGGAAATATGTAGTTAATTAGTTCATTATTTTCATTGTTCACACACACTCACACACCTACACACACGCGCATATATATATATACATATACATTTTTTTTTATATATATATATATATATATATATATATATATATATATATATATATATATATATATATAGAATAAGGAAAAGCGAAGTAGTTTCAGATGTTCAAGTCCTTTAATAATAATGCTGTGATATATATTTCAATGGCGACACTGACCACTCATGGTGGGTTCCTCTCTTCTCCACTATATCGGTATGTGGAAAAAGAAAGTACTTTGACTGCTTGAATTGAATTGCATCAATGTTTACCCTAATATATATATATATATATATATATATATATATATATATATATATATATATATATTAGGTATAGGATTACCCTGCATGCAGCAATGGTTAAATACTACACTGGATAGAGTTGGCGTACGGTGAGAGGTTGCTCAACGAATTATGAAAGAATTGTTGAAGAAGCTTAGTTCCTGACCCTTCTGTATTCCGGAGTGTAGATAAAAAATGGATAATAACAGGTAGACATTATAGAAAGGTAATTTATTCTGTGTGCTCACACATGTTCCCACGGTGGTTATACAGCCTAGTTATGCTATGTGCAAATTTATAACTATTTGCAAAGCTCAATTATCAAATGCTGTGACCACTGTATCATCAGAGCAGAATGGTAAAATGTATAATGTAAATACCCTTAAGTGAGGTTATTGGGGAAGGTAGAGTAGAAAAGGAAGAGAGAAAAGAAGGGGCAGAGAGAGAGAGAGAGATATGCAGGGGTTGGAGAAATGGGAGAGAGTGGTTTGTAGATATCTTAATCAAAATGTTGTGGTGGGGGTTTTATTATACTGGTTACTCTTAAAGCGACCACCGTAAGCGATGCGTTGATAGTCAAGGTTGGAATTATTTATTGCCCCAGAGGGCAAGTTCATACATGTGGAGAGGGAGGGAGGTGGACCTAGGGCGATGGAGAGAGAGCGAGTGGACAGACGGAAGATATGGAGGGGGTGTATATTGGGTTCATATTAATAATCTACGAATTGCACTAAGTTTCCATTTAGTCCTGTAGTGTGGGGGAAGAGAAAGTGGTTAGCTAGAAAGCAATGTTATAGTTACGGGTTCGAATGTTAAGTTATTTTATAGTGAGAGAATTTAGCTTTCAGTTTGTGCTCGCAGTATCATGATCGTTCGATTCTATCATTTAGTAATTTATTTTGGGATTATAGATGTAAAAGAGTTCAAGGTTACATAACCTTATATATATATATATATATACATATATTATATATACACACAAACACCCACACACACAATCACACACATATATAAATATTCATATGTATTTGAATATATATGCATGTATATATGTGTGTGTGAGTGTATGAGTGTAGATACATATCATTATTTAAATATGTGTGTATGTATGAATGTATATGCAACTAAACTATAATCATATCTATGGCATTAGGTATTGTTATTTGTTTTACCTAACCGTCTACAACTGTAAGAAGATAGTGTCTTTCAATTTGAGAAGGTGAGCGTCGGACACTTCACTGCTTCTTATCACTAATGAGCCTAGTAATTTTTTTATTGTCACAGGTTCTGCATCTACTGCGAACAATATTGTCCATTTGTAACCTCTCTAAAAGAACAAAAAATAACGTTAATGGTATGATTAGCCAGCGATTGCCTTAGTAGATATTAGCGAAATATAAACCATTTCTCAAATGTGATTAAGACTAGTTCACTTATATGAAGATTACGCGCTATTATTTTAGCTACAGCGTTTCCATCGTTTCAATGGGATGAATTAGCCTGACTGTCTTGCTGCACTTAAGAGTACGCTTCTTGTGAATAGATACTGCTTTATTGTTTCAATTCAGGCTTCAATGCTCTTAATGTTTAATTTCGCTATAATATAATTTTATGTAAGGAGTCGCGACAGGAAAGTGGGTTCCGACAAACAAAAAAAATGTGTATATTATGAAATTATATAGTTAATTAGAAAATTTACAGATCATATACTTTTCGAAAACTCATGGTAGCCGCATCATCACTAAAATCTAATAACAACGTAACACCGTCTGGTAATAAATCAATATTGCTATTCAATGATCTGATTTTTTGTAGGTCAAAAGCATTATCTTTGCCTCGAGAGAACAGGAATTATTGTGGTGCTTAATAGACCGAAATATCGAGAAGAGTGCATAAATGATTATCCGTTTCTAAATTTCATCTCAAATTTACACTTAATCAACAATTCTATAAAGATTTCAATGATATTCTATTCATGCCCAATATCCTTAGTGGAAATCGCTTAATATGATGCAAATGAGTTTATGTTAATTGACGCTTCAGATCACTAGTTTTCCAGCAATCTTGCATCCAGCTATTTTAGCACCGCGTGAGTGGTGTTATTGATGTTGCCAAGGGCGTGTGTTAATAGTGACAGATTCAACGTCCATCTTGTAAAATGATTTATTCCCAAACAGACGGCAAAAGTATTGGCAAGAAACAAAAGAAATGTTATTCGCAATGACTGAAAGTTTTCTATATCTCCTTTCAAATTGTGTTCTTTCTTTATCTCTTTATATACTCGAACAAAAGTTCATGCAAAAACACGAACATACGCACACCAGTCCACATCACCACACGCATAATACACATGCATACATTGGTATAATGCTGGTTAACGCACCGATATCAATAGTACCACAATATCGTAACATAGAAGCAATTGAACATTTTGCTGCTGGAATGGTCAGCCTATACATACGTACTTATATAATTCTTAATATAAATGACCGGTGTCACGTTTATTTGCGATTCTCATAAACTCGTTGAAGTGACACATACAGGATTCCACTGAATTATTGAGAAAACACTTTGAAATCAGGTGTTGTATTACGAGCCCACAGTTGATATAAGCTCTAAGTATATTTAATATAAAATATATGATAAAGTATATAAGGACCACTATCACACACATACACACGTATTTATACGCACAACACATGTAGGGAATTTCATGTGATAATGTAAATGAAAGAATAGAACATCGGATAAAATATATGAAAACTTTTGGGTACTTGCCATTCGTTCAAATTATTTCAAATTACCTTTCGTCGTTTTTCATTCTAATATGTATGCAACATTTTCATCTGATATAGTGTAATTCGACTTCCCGCATGCCGAATAAATCAAAACAGAAATTTCTATTGGGCAAAGTTTAAACTTATGAGCATATAAACACATACTCATAATGCAATGTTCAACTTGAGACTTTGAAGTTAATACGTTATGACAAAAAAGAAACATTTCAATACGTAATATATTATCAGTCTGAAACAAATTACACTGATTATTTTAGGGGATCAAAGAAATACAATTAATTCAAAATCTATAAAGTTTAAAGAGAGTGTGAAAGATTAAATACGTTATTGATTAAATATCGTAGTCCAATCATCATCAGGTATTACTCATTCTCTCCTGTTAGTTCTCTCAAACATGTATCTAGCGCATTAACATACATTTCAGTTATGAAGAGAAGAGGATCGAATTAAATTCATTTAAAATATATAACTATATCTATGTATATATCTGTCTATCTATCCATCTCTCTCTCTCTCTCTCTCTCTCTCTCTCTCTCTCTCTATATATATATATATATATATATATATATATATATATATATATATATATATATCATATATATATATATATCATATATATATATATATATATATATATATATATATATATATATATGGGATAACAAGTTATCGTTATAGGTAATCCAGGTAGAGGTTGTGAGTACTCAGCGTCGTGTATAGTTTTAAAGGAACCCTTTTTTTTTACCCAACAAGATGTTTCCATAGTTATGCAGCGAGATCGCGGTAATGTCTATGCAGGTTATACTTGGAGTAATAATAATTAAAGAATGAAGAGTAAAATGCTTGACTGTACAATAAGGGCTTTATTTAAAGTACTGACAATTCTTTCATTGATCAGGGGTGTCTAGAGTAGTCTAATCGCTTGAGGTTGCGTCAATCGACTCCAATACATTGTTTGCCACTGGTCAACACATTAGAGTACGTAGATATGAAAATAATTCACTCGAGGCAAGACTTATATAGAAAAAGACCTTAAAACCAAAACAATAACATCAATAATAAAATAGCGTATAATTAAAACAATAACATCAATAATAAAACATGTATGGTAAATAGATAGATAGATAAGATGTAAAAAGTAAAAAGTAAAATATAAGATAGGGTACATTAAAAAATAATAAGAAAATGCGGAAATTGAAAATATAAAGAAAGACATGAGTGAGAGAGTGCAAGTAGATATTAGTAGTTTTTGAGTAAGTGTTCTTATAAGGTGCTAACATGAGAAACCAGATTTGAGATGTAGATAAATACGTGTAGAGGGTCCGATAAAAGAAAGGACAATAAATTAGAGATTAATTCATGTAAACATGTATTATATTTATGGGCTAGGGATGACGGGACGTTTGATAAACGCTTGTTGTAAATGTTTTGCTGATTGTTCTATCTTAATGGGGTTGATGGAGAGAGGGTGGAAGAAAGGGACAGAGATTTATGGTCCAGTGACCAGTTGGCAATTTGATAGCTAATAGCAGTGCGATGCTGTTATTTCTATATGTTAAAATCTAGGTGGTTCAGTACTAAATGTGGAATTGCTGGTTCAAATCATGGTGGTTTGAAGTTCGTAAATCTATCTTATGCCTACAGAAAATAGATATTTATATGTTGCTGTTAGGCAGCATACTATCGTACATTAAAATATGTAGTAGTTCTAAATTACAAAGCCCACAGTGGGACATCCCGTTATAGTATGCTTTTGCTACCGATAATTTCAACCATTCTAGGTTTCTGTCCTTAAGTAGCCACATTTTATTGGCGAGCGTTGTAGAGTCCTCCAGTGCACGATTCTTCATGCAGTGTCTGTGGACGTACCACCTTTTCTTAAACTCCCCAGCTGTGGAACCTATGTAGTGCCAGGTAGAGTTGCCTGAATTCACAGTACACGAATCCTGGCATATATTCCGTAGTGTGCACTTATCTGGTAGGTGGCAATTACAATTTGAGGTTTTATTTTGTGCAGGTTCGTCGTTGCGTTTTTGTAAGTTGTTGTGGGTGGGTTGTGATTTAAGGCCTATTAATGTTTTGTTGTGATGCGTTCTGATGCGTTTGTGGTTGTGATGTTGTTATGTGTTTGTGCTTTGTAGTTGGTGCTATGCTGCGCGTTTGTAGGTTAATTTCTTTAGAGATATGTTTGTGGTTGATCTTACATATGTGCGATTCTATGTTGGCTGCAATAGAGTATGAAGGTTTTATAGTTTTTCTATTGAAGATGTTATGGTATTTGTGTAGTGTAGGGAAGTGCTTATCTATTAGTTTAAAGAATGTATTTTCTTTTATCGGACCCTCTACATGTATTTATATACATCTCAAATCTGGTTCCTTCTCATGTTAGCACCAACGAATCCTTATAAAAACCCTTACTCAAAAACTACTAATTTCTACCTGCACTCTTTCACTCATTTATTTCTTTATATTTTCAATTTCCGCATTTTCTTATTATTTTTTTAATGTATCTTATATTTTACTTTTTACTTTTTACTTTTTAACTTCTCTATCTATTTACCATACATGTTTTATTATTGATGTTATTGTTTTACTTTTACGCTATTTTATTATTGATGTTATTCTTTTGGCTTTAAGGTGTTTTTCTATATAAGTCTTGCCTCGAGTGAATTACTTTCATATCTACGTACTCTAATGTGTTGACCAGTGGTAAACAATGCATTGGAGAACGACTGACGCAACCTCAAGCGATTAGCGAAATCTAGACACACATAATAAACGAAACAATTGCCAGTACTTTAAATAAAGCCCTTATTGTACAGCCAACCATGTTACTCTTCTTTCTTTAACTATATATATATATATATATATGTGTGTGTGTGTGTGTATGTGTCTGTGTGTGTGTGTGTGCATGTGTATGTATGTGTGTGTGTGTGTGTGTGTGTGTGTATGTATATATATATATATATGCATACATATATATATATATATATATATATATATATATATATATATATATGTATATATATATAAATTCTAAAGTCTGTCTTAGGTTAGAAGGCTCATTTGGTCGGTGCTTATCCCGGTTTGATGGCGTGAAGCGACTTAGTAAACAAGAGTTCCCCCTGGACAGGACAGCAGTCCATCTTAGGTTTTAACCCCCAGATACTGCTGGTACTCATTTTTAACTGAGTATACTGGGGCAACGTGAAATGAAGTTATTTGCTCAAGAACCAAACAGGCAAACCCGGAATCGAACCCACGACTAGGTTACGTGCCTTCAATATATATATATATATAGGAACAAGTAAGACGCCCACGGCAGAGCTCAAGCCGTTTCGACGGCTAATTCTGCGTCCAGAATTAGCCGTAGAAGCGGCTTGAGCTCCGCCGTCGGGGTCATACTTGTTCCTATTACCCACACTACTACCCTAATAATTGAGTACTTTGGTGCGTTATGGTCCATCTCATTCCTTACCACCATTCCTTCGTTATATATATATATATATATATATATATATATATATATATATATATATTTATATATATATATATATATATATATTGTTAATAAATCCATAATTGAGAGAATGTATTTAAATTCGATTCCTTGATTATGAAGTTTTGAGTGCATATTTAGTCACACAAAAGTCAAATAAAAGCGCACATATGTACACAGAAAAACAGCTACACACACATTTACACACACGCACACACCCATACATATATGTGTAAGGGTATTTTTGTGTATATATGTATTTATATACATGTGTGTGTATGTAAATATATATTAGGCATATATATATATAAATACGTTATTCCGGGTTGAATCGGAGGTAACCACATTATTTCTAAAGAATGAAACAGTTCTAGTCCTGTAGAATCTCATATATATTAAAACATATATATATATAAATATATATATTTTATATATATGCATATATACAGACACATATATACATATCCACGTATGGGTTATATCGAACATTAATAATAATAATCGATTTGTTTGTAAACATACGATCAGTTTAAAGCTGTGTCGTGCCGGTGACAAATTGTCATCCGTTTGTTTAACTTTGGCATTGAGGAACAATCAACTTGCTTCCGGGCCATTACCATTCATCAGGACTGTATACCTCTGCCAGTTTGTTGAATGGGTGAAAATATATAGTATTTTCTTACGTACATCTGCTGAGTAGCCTCATTGCATACCGAGCGAGTTACGGCTGACCGTAATAGATATATATGTATATTGACCGTCTATATATATATGTACGTATTGTTTATATCGAATATTGATAATAATATTCGTTTAAAGCTGGGGGGGGGGCGTATGCATGTATGTATGTGTGTTGCATTTGTGCTGGATGTGATTTTGTAATTTAAATCTATTTTATGTATATATTAATATATCAAGTGGCTGTCGATGCCAAAGTTTTTTTAGATAAAGGTCTGGAATCCGAAGAAATGCATTTAAACACTCCCGATCCTCTTTTTGTTCAACTATTTTCGACCATCCTATATACTATCCTGCGTTTTAAGTTTGAATTTATATCATCTGATGAATATTTGTCTGCTATATATTATTAACCGAATTTGTTTTATATATTAAAATATTTTATATAATAATTGAAATTTATTTAAACGTGATAAAGACACAGACCGCAAAATAATGGCTCATTAACAAATTTGGTTTCGAAAATCATTTCATTTCCGTTTATTCTGAACGTTACATATTATTCTGTTATGATCTGCCTCATCAATCAAATATAGATTATTAATATCGTTTTTTAGAAATTTCCTTGAAAAATATGACTTCGAATGTTAACACATTTTTATGCGAATTTTTCAGTCTCTAACGACAGGGATTGTTTGATTATAATCTATCATGTTTGGAGCGATTCTAATCTGATTTTCGTTGCAGTCTGTTTCGAAGCATGTAAATATCATAGTCGTTTGTCGTATTCGGTGGCGGATACTATAGACCCTATTAAATCGAGAATCTAACGGAATTAGCGAAAGAATGTTCCAGGTCAATTCCAATATACTACGTAAATTCTATTAATTTCTATATGTCCTTAATGAAAATTACTATCAATTCAAACATTAAAATATTCAAATTGATTTACGTTAATTAATTTTAATCTATATGAATAATAAATTTCGTTATATATTAATAGGTAAATATAGAACAAATAAAGGGTTCTACATATAAAGGACCTCTAGTGTATGTTAGTTGTTATACTCGTGTTTAAAACGCTGGTTTTGATATAACTGTAAGGGGTCGCAATGATCAGCCTTTGTCCTCAAAGATTTAATTGTTTGATTTTTATATTCTAAATTTGCGCCTACATATTGTTTTTGCAAATCAAGGAACACACCTCCTCCGCGCCACCTAAAGATATTTAGCTCAAATTAATTGCAATACCACCAACACCTCCCAAATCCCAATAAGAACACAACAGACATCATAAACACGGGTATTAATGTCGATACCAATATCAACAACAATAAGAAGAATTATTTATACTAAAGCACAAGGCCAGCTATTTAGGGAGAGGGGATAATCGATTTAATCGACACCAGTGCGCTACTGGTTCTTTATTTTATTGACCCCCGTAAGGAAAAAAGGCAAAGCTAAATAAATCAGAACGCAATGGGCCGTAACTATATGCCACGAACGATCTTAACAGATGCTCTACCATGGTAATGATAATAAGAATGGTTTCTGGTTTAGGCACAAGGACAACAATTTAAGAGAGGGGAAAGTCGATTAAATCGGCCGCAGGGAGATATTCAGTACTTTCATTCATCGAGACCGTAAATAGGAAAAGCTAAGGTAACCTCGGCACAAATTGAAATCAGAACGCATCTGGCCGTAACTTTATGCCTCGATGCATGTTAACCGAATGCTCTACCGTAATAATTGTTTCTACTTTTGGCACAAGGCCAGCAATTAATCAGTGCATTACTGGTACTTTATTTTATCGATCCCGTCAGGATGAAAGGCAAAGTTAACCAACGGCGGGATTTGAACTCAGAATTGAAAGGGCCGTAACTCTATTCGTCAAAGAAAGGCGTCCGACATTCTACCGATACTGCCAATCCACCGCTCCACCGTAATAATAATAATAATATAATTATTGCAACCCAAGTAACTTCAAAGGAAGAGGAGACATCAATCAGCTTATAGATTGATGTTGCTAACATTGGGCCGATTAAAAATGTTGTCGGTATCATCAAACAAATCCCATGAACAACAACAACAACAACACAATACAAAACCGAAACGCCAACCCGAACAGTCGCAATTGCATCCACGCCACCAGCTATCACTACGACAGAATCATTTGAAAAAGTAACAATTTTGAGAAACACGTCCTTCAACATCACCGCTACAAACACCGCTACCGACTACAGCACAATATGCAGTTGTTGTTGATGATAATATTGTCGTTGTTGCTGTTGTAGTTGCTGGTGATGTTGTTTTGTCATTATTATTAATGTAAGGGTGGTAGATTGGCAGAATCGGTAGAGCGTAAGACGCCATGCTTTCTAGCATAGTTACGTCCCTTTACAGTCTGTGTTCAAATCCCGCCGAGGTTAACTCTGCCCTTCATCCTTACGGGGTCGATAAAATAAAGTACCAGTAATGCACTGGGTAATTGCTGGCCTTGTACCAAAAATAGAAACAATTATTAATGTTGGCGGTGGATTGGCAGTATTGGCACAGGGGGGGACGCCATGCTTTGACGTATAGAGTTCAGCCCTTGCCATACTGTGTTCAAATCCCGCCAAGGAGAACTTTGCCTATAATCCTTACGGGGTAGATAAAATAAAGTACCAGTAATGCACTTGATAATTGCTGGCCTTGTGCCTAACGGATAAACAATTATTACTGTTGGTAGTATCGGCAGAGGGTCGGACATGCTTACAAGGCATAGTTACGTCCCTTTATGCTCTGAGTTCAAATCCCGCCGAGGTTCACTTTGCCTTTCATCCTTACGGGGTCGATACAATAAAGTACCAGTAATGTACTGGGTAATTGCTGGCATAGTGCCAAAAGTAGAAACAATTATTTCTGGAGTTGTTGTCATTGTTGTTCGTGCTAATGCTGCTGTTCGTTGTTGTTGTTGCCGCTTATTTTTTCAATGTTGATTTCGTTGTTGTTATTGAAGTTGTTTCTGTTTTTCTTGTTGGTCGGTCTGTTTTAGTCATCTTTGCCGATCATGCTGTTGCTGCTGTTGTTGTTTTGTTTCTGTAATGGTGGTTGTGACAGGGGTGACATTGTTGGGGGTGGTGTGTGTAGGCTACTGTCATTTGGATTATTGTCTCATATATGTTCCTTGTAGAATTTTTAAAATATATTCCTCAATTGTATAATCAAACACCAAACGTATCATTCCGCTGAATTAGGAATACATGGTAGGGTTTGAAATATGATGTGCATTCTATATTTGGCATATAAAATCACTATATAGCATATGTCACATTGTTCTGAATCATATATGTAGAGGAAATGTGAAAATCTAACAAATGTGGATAACTGAATATCCTTTCAAGTGTACCTGTTAGTTTAATGTAGAGTGGTATCTTTAGTGGTGCTAACGTTATCAAACTTGACATGGAAACCACCGAATATATTCCGCTATTCTGCTATTTTGAAATTATGTTTCTGCACTTCGAAATATTACAATAATGAGAGTTGAGCATAACATGAATGAAGACGATTTACGTATCTTATGTAATTTATATTTCAGTAGCTTCTATTTGTGATTGTGTCCAATGTATAAGACGTTTCGTGTTATTTTCTCCTCATATGTTGTGCTGTGGTTTGTTTTATTTATTTTTGACAGCATCAATTTTCCTTTTACATGTTCTGCCTTCCAAAGTCTCCTCCTGTCGAGCGTTTTTCCTATCAGTAATGATATGACTACAAAAGTCAGATGATAAAATCAACCGAAAGTTTACCATGATTACACGAAGGAAGTTTAAATCATCATTCATTTCTGTGTTCATGAAAGGATGAAGAATGTGACCAGGTCTGGTGACATATTGTGATAAACCCTACACTATCGATTTTCACATTCCAAATGCTGATTTACATTCCAAGCTCATGGTGGAATTACATACAGATCTGTTATTCTTGTCCGTTCTTTTGTATATATATATTACTATCCCACAGTTTTAGTTTTCTGTTCAGATGCCATTTATAAAGGAACTGGCATAATATCAACTTTTTTCTTAGCTTGACATAGAATAAAGAGAATGGGAAAAGGATTACTTAAGAAAGCAGCTACGACGAGAAGGATAATTGTAATGATAAATAAATAGAAACATTAATACACATATATCCACTTGCATGCACCTGAACATGGACATGCATATCTAAATGTAAATAGATAGATAGATAGATAGATAGATAGATAGATAGATAGATAGATAGATATATAGATAGATACTTACGTATATACATAGATGGATTTCTATATTTGACACAAGGGTCATATATATAGATAGACAGACAGATAGATAGATAGATAGATAGATAGATAGATAGATAGATAGATAGATAGATAGATAGATAGATAGATAGATAGATAGATAGATAGATAGATAGAGAGATAGAGAGAGGAATTTGAAGGGTTGATAGATAAATATAGAAATGGGTGTGTAGATAGATGGATATATGGATGGGTGTATAGATGGATGAATAGATAGACAGGTAGAGAGACAGCTACATCCTGATTAATATGCATACACATTTATGTATATCTAGATAAATATAAATCAACAGAGAAAGAAGGATCGATTAATATGCACATATATTAGTTTATAGAGATGTAAAAGCTTACGTGGATATATACTTGCATGAATATTACTACATACATACGTGCATACATACATACATGCATACATACATACATACATACATACATACATACATACATACATACATACATACATACATACATACATACATACATACATACATACATACATCGTACAATGCAGTCCGTGAAAAAGATAGCCCCGATAATAAACACATTAAATACTACAGCAATGTGGAAGACATCCACGTACATACTATGAAAGAGTACCGGTGGAATGTTCCAGTAAAGACCCCATTGAAATGCAGGCATAACAGACAAGATACTATGATATAGGACAGGGAGAAGAAAGCATGCACAGTAGTGGGAGTTAGCTGTGCAGCAGATGCCAATATAATATCAAAGATTATCGAAAAGGAGAATATGTATGCAGAACTGATGAGAAATCTGCAGATATTCCACCCTGATTACACCTCAGTTTTATGCCTGTGATTTTGGGGGCACAGGGGTATGTTACTAACTGCCTCAATACAAATTTGAGAAGCTAGGCTTCACAGCAACAGAAAGAACATGTAGCAGGAGTTGCCTACCTTGTTGTGACACTCACTCACATTAACGCTCTCTAGATAGAAAGTAGAACCCTTTCTGTAACTTCCGGCAGAACCCTATAAAACAAATAACTTTCAGCTCCCTTTCTCACATCTGCCTTTTCGGCCAGGCGTCGTCGCCCAGACGCGTTCGTCTGGCAACCAAACGCCCAGTAAATTGTTATAAGTGGTGACCCCGAAAAAAAAAAAATAGCAGAATCTGGTGTTGTGTGAGTGACATTACGAATACGCAGCAAATTTTATTGACAAACTATGAAAATACGCAGACACAGAAACGAACACACGCACATGTGAAATTCTCGTTCAGACAGACTCTTTTTCTCTCACACATCGACCCTGTCGCATTTCACTGTATATATATATATATGTTTTTCGTTGCTTTCTTACAACGAACACTTTAAAAACAAACAAAAAAAAAGGAACTTGATTTTCTTTTTTAAACATTTCAAAATGAACATTTATTTTCGATGAATCTCAACTATTACTTTTTTTCATCGTTTTCTTCATCGTTCAAGTTTTTTTCATCGTTCACAAAAAAAAAAAATGATCTCGCCATATTTGTTATACTAAGTGAAGCCTTCCTTTCTTTTTCATCATATTGTCACTTTCACACACACACTTTTTCAAAATGGCTGCCAAGTGACTTGTTGAACTATCATTTTCGCGCCATTTTCTCGCGCAACAGAAATTTTTTTTTTCAACTTAACCTTGTATTGGCACGTGTAGGCTGCACAATTCTCGACTCACGGAGATAACCACACGCCATGAGATAACGTTTCTCGCCAAGGATTCTCCAGCCGTAAGCTATATTCTCCTATTTGCCGATTTAAAAATTTACCACGTAAATTTGCCGTTGAAAACTGCGCATTTATTCAGAATTCTTATTTCTTTGGTCGCTGGCCTCTTGACCGTTCCAGGTCAACGCATTCTCAACATCGACCATCAACCTCGGCTGTTATTTCTAGCACTTTGCGCAACTCATTTTTTCTTTAAAAATTTTTTTTTACTGTGAATTTAAACATCGAATACGCTCACTCTGCGAGACAACAACATCTACAGCAACACAGCTTCATCAAAAACCGCAACCAGCAGAACAAGCCAGAGAATTTATTTTTGCAGCATTCTTCCTGTGAGAAAATCCATTCGGAGGTTGGAAATTTCACGTTATACCACAGAACAGAAACCACCTGCATTCATTCTCTGGAACACACTTTCTTTCCTGCTGTCATTTGATTGCACACCTGTGAACTGTATTTTGAACATTTGAACTTTGAGCTCTTCTCTTACTTTGATTGTATCTTCGGGTGATGGATAGATAGATGTCCAGTCGTTCTCTGGCCAAGAGCGGTTGGCTACCTTGATATATATCATTGATTATTGCAAACATAAGTTTTTTAGTAGTTTTCATGCCTGTTACAACATTCTCGCCAACTTACTACATACATATTTCATTCGATTTTTATATTTTACAAATCTGGCGGGAGATAATGTAGCAGGAGTTCCCTCCCTTGTTGTGACACTCACATCATCAATAGATTAACGCTCTCTAGATAGGAAGTAGAACACTTTCTGTAACTTCCGGTAGAACACTATAAAACGAATAACTTTCAGCTCCCTTTCTCTCATTTACCTTTTCGGCTCCTCGCCTTCGGCCAGGCGTCTTGGCCCAGGCGCGTTAGCCTGGCAAGCAAACGGTAACTAATAACTTTGCTTCATTCTTTCATCTATTCATTGACATGACAACTATACTATTCTATACATCCACAAATTGTTAATTAAATATTATACACACAAACAACGTCTCATGTTATATTTACACACACCAGTATTTTGTTATAAACACAACTAGTTAGTAAATTACAAGTACAATCCATTAATGGAACAGTAAAAATATGTAAAACATTCCAAAAATGGTGCATCTAATAACTGCATATACACATGTACAGATACAAAGCATATACACATGCGCACAAACAACTCAAAACATACACATCCACACATACAATAACATCCATACCTACACATGCATGCATGCATATTTAATCTACATAGTTTATGTGTAAATTCCAATGAGAGAGTCATGTATCTATGTTAGAAACCGACTCTCTCTCTATTGGGAACACATTTGTGAAATTATAAAACCAGAAGAACATACGTACATATATGCACACGGGCATAAACTGGTGCCTACAGAAATAGAAAACTCGGAAAATGTCAAAATCATGTTCATCATCAGTAAATATCTGATGAATGCACATACACGCACACACATACACACACACACACACGCACACACGCACATACACACACACACACACACACACACACACACACACATACACACACACACACACATGTTTATATGCACATATATATATATATATATATATATATATATATATATATATATATATATATGCATATATTCTTTAGTATAAAGCTGGTGATAATGACAATCAATGTATATATGTATACAAGCACATAATTGTGTATTGACAAGCTAATTAGAACACTGGATTAACCCCTTTACTTCCCTCCGAAGAAGAGATATTATCTCTATAATTAAGGGTATTCAAATAAATTTAAGGTAAAATACTAATTGTCAACAATATATTTTGCATTTGTATTTATATTCTATCCCCATACCTGCATTGTCTTGGCCTTCCAACTCCAAACATTTATACCTCATTACGCAATGCTTCAGGTGAACTACAACTTCCTCCATATATATATAATAAGCTGACAGACCCAGCATTGGTATCAATGCTAGGACCGGTTGCATCTCAGCTTACTCATTAGGAAATGTAAAATAGACTCCACATAATAGATTATACACATAGTTATTCGCTTTGAGACGAGACACCTAAACGCATACCTATAGTAGTTGCCGAACTCGAGTTTCGGCCACACTTATTGCAGCAGTAGTGTCCACTGCACCCACTGTCCACATATATTATGCAACAATGCATAATCGGCGCATGTGGCTTCATCAGCGGTTTTCGTCTAATCAATAACCAATCGATCGAAAGAATTCGACTCCAGTCCATCACTGCTATGACTGTTTGTGACGGCCAATACATTAAAGTGATTAGCAACTCGGATCTGACATAATGCGGTCCACCGACCGCCCACCGATTTATAAATTTACGTGATGGCAAGAGATTAGAGATCAAATAGTTCTCCTCCCGACATAAGCTCTCAGACAACGTGTCTCAAACACAAATTAATAAGTTAGTAAACATGTTTTATTAGAAAAGGCAGTCTCACATCGCTGTATAGTAGAATGGTAGCATTCGGCTCTAGTCTCCAAGTCCCATGGCGAGAAGATCGCGATAGTTATATATATATATATATATATATATATCAGGGGTAGTAGAAGCATTTCTAAATTAGGGTGGGGGCAAAATCGGTCAATTTAGCTATACGGATTAGTTTCGCCTTTTGTACATTAAAGGCGTCAGAACAATTCGATATGCCATAAACATAAAATGTACATAAATTGTAGCACATGTCCAAATAGATGTGTGTTTTGGTATTTTGGGGAGAATCTAAGAAAACACACACTACTACACGGAACTCTATTCAAATCCTCCTCTCTATATCAATTAACACAAAATAATCCCTCTCTCTATATTTACTACAAGGAACTCTCTTCCAATCGACTTCTCTTTACCAATTTACACAATTTACACCGTAACTCTCCCCCTCCCTATATAAATGCAACTCTCGTGCAATCCTCCTCTATATACCAATATACTCCCTCCTCTATATCTACTACATGTAACTCTCTTCCAATAACCCTCTCATTATCAATTACCACCAAACACTCACCCTCTCTATACCTACTAATCGGAACTCTTTTCTCATCCCCCTCTGTATATCTAATAAATAAACATCAATCTCTTCCCCACTGTATATCTAATATACAACACACTCGGCCAACTCCTCACACTATATCAATAACCTCAAAACTATCCCCCTCTCTATATTTACCATATATTAATCTCTCTAATTACCTCACACTCTATCCATTACTACCAAACTCTCCTCTTCTCTGTATCTACTACACGGAACTCCCTTCCAATACACCTCTCTATATCAATAAACATCAAACTCTCCCCCTCTCTATATCTACTCACTATTCCTATTACACGTAACTCTCTTCCAACACCCTATCTATATTAATTAACGCCAAACTCTCCCCCCTCTCTATATCTATCAATATCTATCTCTATCGATTCTCTATCTCTATTCATTGCCACTAAACTCCCCATCTCTACATCAAGCATGCGACACTATCCCCCAATATCCCTCTCTATATCAATTAGCCCCACTTTGTCCACCTCTGTATATCTACTACACGGAGCTCGCTTCCAATCCCCCTCTCTATACCAATTTACACCTGAACTCTCCCCCGCTCTATATCTACTACAAAGAACTTCCAATCCCACTCTCTCTAGCAATTGAGACGAAACTCTTCCTTTTTCTATATCTACTACACGGGATACTCTTCCATTGCCCCTCTCTATATATTCTACGCGGACTCTCTTCCAAAACCCCTCTGTATATCAATTATCACTAACATTTCTCCATCTTTATATCTACTACACAGATAACCACCAGCCTCTTCCCCTCTGTATATCTAATGTAGAACATACCCTCCCAACCCCACTCGCTATATCAATTACAACCCCCTATTCCCCTCTCTATATCTACCATACAAAACTCTCTCTTATTCCCTGTCACTCTATGCAGCACTATCAAACTGTCACCCTCTCTATATCTACTACCCGGAACTCTCTTTCAATCGCGCTCTCTATATCAATTAACACCAAACTCTCCTCCTATCTATATCTACTACACGGAACTCTCTTCCAATCGCGCTCTCTATATCAATTAACACCAAACTCTCCTCCTCTCTATATCTACTACACAGAACTCTCTTCCAATCTACTATCTATATCAATTACCACTTGATATAGACGTGATTTACTTTGCTCCGGATTTTTACCGATTGTTGTCAAAAAATCTGTGAGTTTATTGCTTAATTAAATAACATTGTTTAGTTTAACCCCTTGCCTGGGCCGTCAGACGTTGAGTCAACCAATTTTCGCCCCTTTCTGGGGCGGAATTTTTCAATTTTCATCTAAAAACTGTAGACTTGGTGGCAATGGATGCCATTTCCACCTCGCACACTGTCGTGAGTGCCACGCCCACTAAGAAAAGAGGTGGAGGGAAGGTAGGAGTACAAAGCTTGCAGCCTTCCCCCCTCGCATCATCGAAAAACGTGAAAAATATCGAAACCACGAAACCAAACCCGGTAAATAATACCAGCACCAGCAACAAGAACAATGACAATAACACCACAACCAACAACTGCAACAATAGTAACACCAATATTACCAACAGTGACAGTAACAAAAAAGACAACAACACTAAAACAACATTCGCACAGACCGTAAAAAAAACGAACTATACACGCCAATAGACATAACAAATGCTAAACAAATATTACAAGACGCAAAATAATTCGTGACTTTTGGCGAAAACGGTGCTTTTAGCATCAATTCTCCACAGGAATTGCGTAGGGAGGCTGTCCTGAAAACTGTGGTTTTCAGGACAATATCGAACGAAACAAGAACACCAGCTCAATTATCACAAAATGAAAATACGCTGGTTCTAAAAGATGCAATGAAGAACTTAACCTTCATACAAAAAGGTAAACTGTTTGGTAGCATTTCGGTGCTAATGAACAACCAGTCAACAGCTCAAAAGTACTCGGTAGCACCCATTGTGTCCTCCCGCTTCACCTTTTACCACATATACAGGGGAAAAAGGACACGATAATTTCAATAGGAAAGTCCTCCGGAGGTGTATTTGGTGGGACCACCGTAGAAGTTCTGGTGCAAATGAGCCCAGAACGAATAGCGAATATCCCACAACGCGTGCCTCTGGACGGGCTAACTTATATAAACATTTCAGTGGAGGGAAGGCGGCCGTCATGTTACCACTGCTTAAGCAGGGGTCACCTGAGGGCTGCCTGTCCTCAATTAACGAGTAAAAAAAAAAGGCTCTTCTGCCAACCCCGAACACAACAACACAACCACCACGACGACCACCACCACCACCACAACAACAACACGGAAAAATAACAACACAAAACACTCTTCCACCCAACCCCTCCCCACCTAAAACAAATACAAAAGCAACCACAACAAAACCACAAAATATACCCCTCCCCAACAACACGGAAGAGGACTCCGTATCAACGTCACCCAGTGACGACGAGTGAGAACCCTTTCAACAGGTGAAAAGGAAAAAAAAAGGCACCACATTAACAAAAATGCCACAAACACACAACCACCCGCACAAACAGAACAAACATCACAAATAAAAAACCCACCCTCCCCAAAACATAACACGTACTACAAAACGCAAACACGCACAAGAACAACAAACAAAAATAAACACAACACAACAAAAACTCTATACATGCATTAACAAGAACAATAAAACGTTGATGAAAGCAGTAGAAAATAACCCTCCGGTGGAAACCGAAGGGATCACTTTCACCTACGCCGCGAACAAACCGCACCTAATGGTGATTAGGGTCCCAACGGAAACCTATGTAACTTTGAAAAAGAACCATCCAATGCATGTGGGGACCAACTGCACCAAACCACATAACAGCGTCCTATTGAGATGTTTCCCCACCTCCACACCAGACACCCACACCCCACCAAACACCCTAATCCCACCACACCACAAACCACCACCCCACCAAACAACCCTTCCAACGCCCCCATGGAAATTGTGCAGCCTGGTCCCCAGGAGACGAAGAGGTAATTTCCTTTCCTCTTCCTTTTTACCTCTTCAGCACCAACATGGCCAATATAAGAGTTGGATGTGTGAATGCACGCGGCTTGGGGATGTCCTGGAAACAGGGCAAACTCTTAAATGACCTCAGGTCGCACAGAGTGGATGTAATGGTTATTTTAGAGTCCAGGATCAGCAGCGAGCGCCAACTGGCCCCCATCTTCGACGACTTTGAGATCTACGCATCTCTCTGTCAGCCGAGGGGTGGGGTTGGGGTTGTCGTTCTGCTGCGAAAATACCTGGGTCTTGCCACACAGAAGGTACACCTGGACCCGGAGGGTCGACTGGAGGTTTTAAACGTCGGCAGTGGTGAAGGTGGAGCTTTCAGGCTGGTGGCAGCGTATGCCCCATCTGGGACACCGCGACCGGACATCTTCCGACGCCTGGAGAATTTCATGGGAACGTCTCGCTCCTTACTTTTAGTGGGGGACTGGAATGGTATCCTGGATGCACGTTGGGACTATGTAGAGGCATGTCCCGATAGAGGGGGGGGGTGTAACAGCCTAAAACGATTAATCGGCCGATTTGATCTGGCCGATAGATATCGACTGGATTTTCCGACTGTGCCACGGTGGACGTGGAGTAATCGCAGCGGAACATCCAGGTCGTACCTAGATAGGTTCCTAGTTAGAAATAAGGATAGGGACATATTAAGCTGTCCACGAATGTTCATGGTTGACTATTCGGATCACAAGTTGTCGACCGGAGTGGTCAACCTTGATAGAACTCATAGACAGGGACCCGGTTACTGGAAGCTAAACTTGTCTTTACCGACAAACAAAGCTTAAAGTAAGCGGATTACCACACTAGTTAAGCAGCGTTTGACCGGGGCAATTTTCAACAATAGGTGGTGGGGCTCTCTCAAGAGAGAAATTAGAATAGAATCGATAGGTTTTAGTCGGGAATTAGCATCAGATAGGAATAGAACTGAAAGGGAATTAACAAATAGAGTAGAAGAGGCGATTAGGAGTGGCAACGTGGCCGGCGTGCTGGCGTCAAGAACGGCCCTAGACCAGTTCTTGGATGCGAAGCACGAGGGCTGCGTTGCCATGAGTAAAATACGTGCTCTGGGTAACGAGGGAGCCAAAGCTGTTAGCTGGGCCCGAGTGACAGAGGCAAAAAGTGGAAACAACTCCACGATTCGGTCTTTGAAGGACCAGGATGGACGCGTGATCCTTGAACCTGAGCGGATGAGCGCGGCCTTTCAACGGCGCTTTGCACGACTGTTCGGGAGGGGCGGCGGGCCGGGTGGGGCCATGGATTCCGGTCCATACCTCGACGGTCTGGAGCGGCTCTCGGACGGGGAGGCGTAGTCCTGCGAGAGGCCGATTTCAGCCGCTGAAATAGGGGAAGCGCTGAGTCAATGCGTCAAACGCAAATCTCCGGGTCTCGATGGTCTATCATGCGAACTTTATGTAGCGATGCCGGGCTTGTTCTCCGGTCTCCTCGAGGCGGTCTACTGCAACTGGCAACAGAACGGGATAATTCCCAGTTCTGTGACCAAGGGCGTAGTCACGCTGGTGAGGAAGGACGAGAATAAGGGGGATGACATAGATAACTTCAGGCCCATAACTCTGCTAAACACAGAGTTACAGATTTTGGCCAAGGTGTTAGCGAAGAGGTTGGCGCTTGTCGTCGGGAACCTGGTGGGAGAAGCGCAGACATACGCAATCCCGTCCAGGTCCATACACGAGAACCTCCACCTCATGCGATACATCGTAGAGAGGGTAGGGAACGAACCCGGCTTTGGTGGGGCCCTGATCAACTTGGATCAATCTAAAGCGTTCGATAGGGTTGACCATCGGTACCTGGATGCGGTGCTCGCGGCGGCAGGCGTCGGACCCGTTTTCAGGGGCTGGATTGCTGCAATGCACAGCAGCAACACCTGCTCGAGGGTCAAGGTGAACCGCTACCTCTCGGAGCCGTTCCAAATCACGCGATCCATTCGACAGGGATGCCCTCTCTCCTCCCTCCTGTATGTGCTGGCTCTCGAGCCACTACTGGGGAAGCTGGAGCTGTTGCAGGGAATTCCCTTGGAACCGGGATTGCGGAAAGCGGTGTCGGCCTACGCCGATGACGTGACAGTAATGGTGTCGTGCGCCTTGGAAATCGAGCAGATCGGCACCTTACTGGAGGAATATGAAAGGTTCACAGGAGCCAAGCTGAACCTGGACAAGTCCGTCGATTTGCAACTCGGGACGTGGAGGGGCAAAACGCTGCCCTCCGACGGCATCGTCGGACGCTGGACGGAGGAACCGGTGAAGCTGCTCGGTGTCTGGTTCGGACCGGACCTCCAGGTGGAGAAAAACTGGGACGAGGTAACGAGCAAGGTGTTTGCACTCGCTCAGAAGTGGGCCGAGTGCAAACTATCCCTGAAAGGTCGAGCGGAGGTGGCGAACGCTTATATAGCGTCCGTCATCTACTACCGCTTGACCGTCGTGCCTTGCTCATAGAAAACACTCCCCAAAATGGAACGCGCGCTCTTCCGATTTCTTTGGAAGAAGCGGGCTCCTTTGGTGAGAAGATCCATCTGCTGTCAACACCCTTCGAACGGAGGGCTGGGGATGCCGTGGATGACGATGCGTAGACACGCATTAAGGCTACGGCACCTCCAGGTATTCCTCACCGGTCAGCCGGTGTGGGTCCTGTGTGTGAGGCGAGCCTTTCCGAGACTCGTCTCACTCACCGAGCTGCAATCCTGGGTCAAGCAAAGACCGAGAAAAGTGGGCGACTGGCACATTGAATGTGCCCAGTCGCTCACGGCCCTCTGGCAAGCGGATCTGGCAATCAGTGGAGACTCAACCTCAACATTCTATAGAGGGTTGGTGCGCAGTAAGTGCGACGACGCTCTCGGAGAGGCTCTGGGCATGGAGGAAGACGAGCTGGCCAGTCTGTTCGGTAGGACGTTTGGCCCGGGACCGATGTACAACTTCCAAAAGTCCCTGGTTTGGCAATGTTACCGAGGAGCTCTACCCGTTCGGGACAAGCTCTACAGACACGGGCGCCCGGGTAGGGACCCCTCGAAGAAGATCTGTCCAAGATGCGTGCGTGACGAGGAAACCGTCGCACACGCATTCCTACACTGCCCGGGCGTTGCTGACCTGTGGGGCTATGTAGAACGACTACTGTCGCGGGTGAGACCAATCCGGTTGACCACCGAGAACATTGTCACAATCAAACCGCCTCCCCCTTTCAAAAACGAAGGAGAGGCGGTTTTCCTCTGTGTGATAGCCATGGCGAAAGTAGTTGTATGGTGGACAAGGTTGAAAGGGCTGAGGTCATACACCTTTCTCTCCGGCCAACAACTGGTCTTTTTTTCAAGTACCACTTTAGAAGAAGGATCAAAATGGAGAGAGAGGTGCTCTACCCCAGAAAGTTTTATGAAAGATGGGTGAAAGTAGCGAGAATGGCCCGAGTGAATGGGCCTTCTCTCTATATCAGCCTGTAGGTGAGAGAGGAGAAGAATGAGGAGAGGAAGGAAGCACCCGCTCTTTGTGCTCCTGAAGAGGAGGGTTGCACATTTTTT
>OZ024745.1:38600805-38635805 GCA_964016885.1 Eledone cirrhosa | reverse complement strand
CTTTCTGAAAAATCTACATAATCTTTGTTTCTTTTATTCTACTTCTTTCTAGTTTAATAGGCCATCACCAGCTCTCGCATATATTTGTAATATTTGCATTTCTAAAGGTGTTATTTTGGAATAAATACATTAACCCATTTAGTTTCATCGTTCAACTTTAGGAATTTTAAATTGCAGACAAAATAGATTCGGTTTTTAATCAATTTGGAATCGATAAATCACGTGCTAGGGAATATTTATGCTCAATATGTTCAATAAAACTTGTCCCCTACAAAGTAACATGTTTTTGTTAGAAAAACCATAGAATCAATATTGTCTATTGTCAGTTTTCAGTTATTATCGTCTCCATTGATTTCAAGTTAATGCGTCCTCGACATGAAGTTACCTTAAATTAGATAGAAGGTGTTCACTACGAGTCGCCTGTGTCTTTTTATGTAAATGGATCAATCGAATTTGTCATTGAGCGAGAGAGTCTTAAACCTGTTTTGCGTACAATGTCATCAGCAGAGTAAACGACTAATAAATCATATTAATCTATATTATGAAGCCGTTGTTGACTTTGTCTTCAAATGACAGTTTTATTTGCTAAATAGCGAATTTGTATAATTTAGTTGCCATTACTTTCCGTATCGTTGAATCCTTCCATTGAAGATACCCGATCCTTAATTTCAGAAGTTGCATCAAATGTTGAATATACGGTAAGGGGATGTGTAGTGATGATGGGTTAGCTTTAAGAAGCACATTTGAAACGCCGTATAAACGATCCTCCAGAGACCTCATACCAATCTAAGAAAATGCGATAATATGAACACAATAATTCGGCGTATAATTTGGTATCTTATGTGCACTAATCGAAGCCATGAAATGTGAATCTAAATAGAATTTAACATAAAATACGCGAACAAAATTTCATATAACGAAAATTTTAAATTGTCTTTTGTAAATATATCAATAAAATTGTAATACTTGAAAGAGACCTGGTAAATATGAGCTTGAAACATTACGCCTATATCTAATAACTGTTTTTTTTTAGTTCGTTTTTATTTTGTTTTGTTTTATTCACTAAGCACTTAAGTGGGTTGGGAAATAAAAGAAAAACCAAACTGTCATTTTATAACTTCGAATATAAATAATTTTAAAAGAAAGAAATGTTTAATTAACGACTTTTGTGAAAAGTGTAGAATGTATAAACAATATCTACTCTAGGGAAATAATTCATTTGTTTCTTCTCTAAAGGAGATTTATTTAACATTAAGGTGGAGTCGTTAATAGCTAAATAGATTCTAAACATACATATATATATGCCCGCACAGACTCGCACACATATACACATGCAGGCGCGTGCAAACACGCACATATACACACATACATATACATACATATATATAGATATGCACACACCCATATATATATATATATATATATATATATATATATATATATATATATATATATATATATATATATATATATATATATATATATATATATATATATATATATATATATATATATATACTTGAAGGTGTCCGACCGAACTAGAAACTGCTAAATGTGTGGCCGCCTTCTTATCTCCCTGCCATTTAAGCCGCATGGATTGTATTCCTTTGTTAAATTTCGAATACCTGGTGATGTCACCGTATCCATACTGAACCCGGTCATTGAAATGTTCATAGCATAATAAACCTTTAAGAAATTACACCAATCCAGCCTCCTGTTGTTTTATAATAATTAACTCTGTACTCGCACCACCAACAACACAAACTAAGACGGGTGAGTTGCAATACGTCGAGTGCTCTACCTAATACTACATCGAGGTTGACCATACGGAATGACCAGTTCTATCCAGTGGTGAACCAACAAACCTAAACGTGTATATATATATATATATATATATATATATATATATATTTCGTTTCTGAATTTGTTTAGCAAGATTCTTTATCTGAAATCGTGTGTTGAAACCGATATTGTTATACTTTGGGAGGGTCATGTTGCCAATAAGAAACACACGCACCAGTTGCTTTCACTTCAATTTATTATATATTTATAAATTTATAAATTCATAAATTTCTGGTTGGTTGGTTGGTTGGTTCCACAACCAGATAGTTGTTTATATATAGTCATAGTTCTTTCGCCACACACTCTGTGACCTCTTCAGTGACTGGGGATTCCTTTCTTTGTTTCTGTGCCTTTCCTTTCTTCTGTCCTACGCCATTTTGTTTCTGTGTGTGTGTTGTGTGCTCAGTCTGCGCATGCGCCACATCCGGGTGTCTGTGTGTGTTTATGTTCATTTATTTATTTGTTTATTTACATGTTATTGGTTGGTTGTTTGTTCTATGTGTGTGTGTGTTTTCATTTTGTCCTTAATTGTAAGTTGTGATGTTGCTGTTCCACTCATATTTTCTATTTAATTTTGGTTGTAATTCTTTTATGTTTATTGCCTCTGTAATTTGTCTAAACATTGCGTCTTTTCTGTGTGTAGATTCTATTTTTATTTCTACGTTCTCTAATCTACCCCTGTGTTCTATCTTAGCATGTTGGTAGAGTACAAATGATTCTTTATTATCTTGAAGGTCCCACCAGTGTTCATTTATCCGTTCCCCTACACTACGAGCTGTCTCACCTATGTACACTATATTTTTGTCTCTACATTGTCCTTCAGTACAGCTTATGCTATACACTACATTTCTAGTTTTACAGTTAATATGGGGGCTTATTTTACAGGTTATACATTTCTTATCTATACATGAGGGTCTTTGAAAAGGGTATGTCTTGCTAATAAGTGTTTTTACGGAGGTACCTGGTCTTTCTACTATCTTAATATTGAGTTTATGTTTATTTAGGGCCCTTCTAAATTTGTAAGCTAATTCACCTCTAGGGGTTGTATTGATGAACATTACACTCTGGTATTTATTGCTATCATACCATGAGTTTATTCTATTAGCCTTGTTCCTAGTTATTTCTATTCTATTCCGAAATTTGCTCCTGTACAAGGAGAAGGTCCCATTTATGTCATTATTTACCATTTGTTCCCATTTGGATCTGGCTCCTCTATACACTCTGATTTTATCTCTCTGATTGTAGCCAGAGAACTGCATACGGTGGATGAAGTGTTGTATGTGTCTCTCTAGTTCTTCGGGGTTGCACATGCGCGACACATTTCTCATCACCCGTAGCAAATCCGCAATCAGTATGTTGATTTTTGTATGGTCCGAAATGGCCGAGTTTTGGTGGATCAGATGTTTGGAAGTCATGGGTTTGGCATAATGGGAATGGAGGATTTGTTTTTTGTTGTTAATGGTATCTAACCAGAGCTCTGTGTCTAGTACAGGTAATCGATGGTTGGGGTGTTTACTTGGGTAGTCTATAGTAACTCTAATGCTCTGGTGGATGGAGTTTGCTATTTGCTGGATGCTTTCCATTGTGCTTTTCTCTAGTTCCTGACTGTTCTCTAGTGGGAGTGTCTTAACTACGATGTTTATATCATCTACATATAATAGAAAGAGAAGCTTTCGTCGTATTTTTGTCTAAAGATATTTTAGTGGAGTTTAGAACACTCTAATAAATGGAAAAAGATGTGTATTGCCGTACTCAATAGTCAACATTTTCCATTTCCTAGAGGGTTCTAAACCCCACTATCGGACTAAAACATCTTTAGACAAAAATATGGCGAAATCTTCTATTTTCAAACCCGCTCGCTGTCTGAAAACAAATTTAATTGTAAATATATATATCTATACATGTGTGTGTGTGTGTTATAACAAGTCAGGGCTTAGCCGCTGAGCTCTGGACCTTTCATATATATATATTTATAGAGGGAATTGCTAAAATTGTGGATGAAATGCTTGGTTTTATTCTCGCGGCTTTCTTTCTAACTGCTGAGTTTGAATACATCTAATGTCATTTTCACCTTCCATTTCGACGCGACTGATTCCATTCCAGTAATAGTTCGAATCTCTCTCTCTCTCTCTCTCTCTCTCTCTCTCTCTCTCTCTCTGTATATATATATATATATATATATATAATCTCTCTCTTTCTCTCTGTTACTCTCCCTCTCTCTCTCTCTAGCTCCTTCGCTCTCTCTCTCTCCCTCTCTCTGCATCGTTCGCTTTCTACACTCATCTTTATTTATATTTCCATCTGAATAGTTAAAATATATATAATCCTTCTCAGTGCATGTAGCAGATTATATTTATTTGTATAACTCGACAATTCTTGTTCTACTTATGTGGAGTTTTATTTGATTCCCTCGATCATAATGTATCGTACTGAATGGTTGAATAAAAGCTAGGTTTCTAGATATGGGTGCCTTGATTCAATGTTTGGTGTAGTCTTGCTTATGACTTTCGGTGCCCTATGTAAATCAATATTTGATACTGTACTGATGTAAATCAATTTTAGATGATAAAGTGTTTCCAGGAAATTGTGTCTGTCATAGCAAAACTAGCCCGGTTTGCAAATCAACGTTGTTTATAAAGTATTTTATCCAGTGATGGCAATGTTACTACATTTAATATCAACACTATTTTTTCAGTGGTCAATGTTCGATCCACAACGAGGTGAACTGTTCCAATAAACACCACGCGTGCCTTACTCCATTTATATACATATTTCTAGTATGAAAGATTATACCGGGATATAGGGCCATAGAGACAATTTGTTTTATTTCTTGCGATGCATTGAATTTATAACGAAAACTAATTGCAATAACAGTGAAATATAAATAATTTAACATAGTATGTTATGACATCATTATATCAGTGCCGTGGTGGTGGTCATTATTTCTCTCGAAAACGCAACTAATAGTTTTCAAATAACTACAAAGTGTACTATCACCATGAAAGGCTGTGCGCATTGATTAAACCAAAGGAAGATCCTCTCGTGAGAACCGAAACCATGACTTTCAAATTATCGATGGACACATTGCTTTTCTACGTATGTAAATTGTTGGGCAACACATAACATTAACTGAAGAACAGAATTGTTCAAAGGTAAAGAATGTGAAAGAACAACAATTTCATAAGATAAATAAAAAAATAAACCAATGATTTACAGTCTGGTAAATGGATATACAAACAGATACAAGGTTTTAACCACAACTCCTATACGTTGGCGGATGTGGTATATTTCAATACTACTCAGTTGAAATAAATATATATTTCATGATTCACATTTAGATCATAATCTAATACGTTAGATCAAAGAAACGTGTCCGATATCTAATTATTCATTATGCATCAAGGGCAAGTAGTGTAGAAATGTCATTGTTGCCATGTTTCAAAATCAGTGATGCTTAAAGATTATTATTGTCATTATTATTATTCTTATAATTATTACTATTAGAATCATCATCATCTCCTTTTCACAGCTGTAGGTATTGCAGCTGTGTAATATGCGATCCAAAATCAGGCTTAAAATAAAGTTCATGGAGGGTGACTGACTCTGCGCACATTTAATAGAGAAAAAAACTTGTTGAAGAATCTGTGTTATTCTTAAAAGTACTGACTTCTGAAGGGTACTCACAGCCTCGAGTATGGTGAGTTTTTCCAAGTTGTTGTAGAAACCTTTAAGTATTGATTTCAAAGCATCAAGTATAACGGGAATGAGGCTGATCTCTTTATTCCACATACTTGCTATTGACATCCGATATTAGAACTTATTTCCTAATATCTCATTTCTATTTATATCACACAATCCAAGAGTAACTCGACAATCAATGGTTGTACATGCGCAAACATGCAGTGAAGCTACGGCATTCGCAGACATTCCTTGGTTTTCTCTGTGTATGGTTGAATTTTATTTTTTCAATGCGAAACTCGAAGGATGCATTGTCAAAGCTGAGGCACCTGTTATAAGAAATGGGGAAACACAAGTTCTTCTATGGGTACGAGCGAGTGGCAGATGCTCAACGTTGCTCAAAGCCACAATTCAGTTTTTACGAACCATAACGTCTGCCTACTGTTCGATTCCAGGAAGATATGTCCGGCTTTTCAGCAGCATTTTACACAGCTGTTCGAGGCGCGTAGCAGTGGTGGTGGTTGTGTTGGTGGTGCTAGTGCTGGTGCTGGTTGTTGTTGTAGTAGTAGTAGTAGTAGTAGTAGTAGTAGTAGTAGTAGTAGTAGTAGTAGTAGTAGTAGTAGTAGTAGTAGTAGTAGTAGTACAGCAGCTCAACAGTTTCATGCATATTTCTACAGCATCACAATTCACAGAAATGTGTTCCTTACATGTGTACACAATTGTTTATTGTGGTGTACAGTAATATATACTTCTGCTGTTAATGTACTGCATCGGCCTTGTATTCTTATTGGGTTATAATAATGTTTAAGAGATTTTGTTAAAATTGTTACTTACAGTACTTGCTGCTACTGCATTACCGAGTATTGCTCTGTATAATTTGGGTATGTGCAGTTATATTTTGGTGTTGTAGATTCTATTGCATTGAACAAAGTCACCGGATTATTTAAGCAGTTCTTGATGTTGCTGTTTTCCATTTGTTGTATATATTCTAAGTCATTGGGATTTGGTTATGTACTTGGTTGCAATTTGTTTTTATAATAGCCAAAGCATATATTAACATAATTGTTTCTGTTTCAACGCTCCCATTCATGTTTTCTATAACACCAATCTTTATATTTGGATAAATAATCCATTTCTTTGTGAGATGTATATCATCTGCAAGAATATAATATGTAATATCATTTATTCCTGTTTTTCTGATTTGGGGTTTGTTTTTTTACTACAATGCTACATCGAAAAGCCTTGATCTCCCTATCGGTCTATTGTGAAATATCCAAATTCAGGTTTGTTGTAGAAATATTTAGAATATATTCGTGAGATTCTGCAATGTATGGATATAAATCTAAAATACTTCATACACGTAATGTATATGAAAGGACATATTAAGGCATATAATACAGCTTCCATCTTTTGGTTTATGGCTTCCATTGATAGATTTAATTATATTTACAAAGAAACCATATATATGTGTGTCTCTCTCTCTCTCTCTCTCTCTCTCTCTCTCTCTCTCTCTATATATATATATATATATATATATATATATATATATATATATATATATATAGTGTGTGTGCATTTGTGTATTTTTGCATACACATAAACAGACACACTCACACATACTTATGTATATATGTATGTTCTATATATGTGTATGTATGTAAGAAAGAATGTGTGCTTACAATGTAAAGTGGAATAAATGTAACATGTAAATATCACAACGTGAATAGCAACACAAAATATTAAATAAAATGTTAATCTATTATATATATATATATAAACTAACCGTGAATAAACTGAGTGGACGAATGTTCCTGCGAATATCGAAATCTCCTATTCTCTGAAATGTCAGGCGAGTACGTTCACGTCTGCGTTTAAAATTATTCTCGCCCCATGACCCATGTTTATACAAGATTTCCTACGTGCCAACCCACATGATAATATTAAACCTCAATTCCTATAAATAGGTCAAATGATAACAAATATAGTAAAATAAATTAATTTGTTGCTTGTCCAATCTATGTCGTCATAACATTTTAGAGTTATTATCATTTTTTTCAAAAGAAAAATTAAAAAAGATCCACACAAAATCAATATTTTCTTCCTTAATTCGTCCAATTTTCTGGATTGCACATCCGTGGACCAGTCATAGTTGTCATTTGGTCCCACATAATTCTGATATATTGTTGATGTGTAGCTTCTGATGGTAAGAGTTTATATAAATATTTGATTCCCCACATTACTTTCCGACTCTTGTATGGTTACCGCAATATCTTGTTTGAGGCATCTGTCAAGGGGTTTTTTTTTAGATAAGCTTTCGTTTTCATTTACTCATTGGTCTGCATGAGCAGCATCAGGATGCACATCTCTGGAGAGGCGTTCATGATAGCAGGTGTGGTTGAGGCATGTTTATTACGCAGTCGAGACAGTCAGGCACGAGGAATAGCAGCGGAGATAGTCAGCCATTAAGATCGCAGCAGAGACAGTAAAGGCGTCAATGGGTACGACATGGGAGGACTTTGGGGTTAAGTTGGAATGCGACTTCAGATCAGCAAATAAAATGTCCTGGTATCATGTTTGTAAATAAAATTATTCATTTCATTGAACTTACTCCAATCTTTCTTTACTTTATTGGCAGCAGAAGCTTTAATCTGGGATTATAATTAAACTAAGGTGTATTAGTTTGTTCATGGAAATATAGTATAGAAACTAATGGGTAACAAATAGAGGTTAATGGGATACATATATGGGTAAATGCAGAGCCAAACTTCTTTATTTTAGAGCGATATTGTAATAAACAGAAAACAGATACAACATTACAGGATTTGGGAATCATTCCCACGGTTAAGTGTTTCACCCAGAAACATTTTATACAAAGTTAACGAGTGTGCTGGAAGTTTAGCAAATATCAAAATAGATTCATCAAAAGAACGAAATTACAGTTCAGGTTTGTAAATTGGGCACAGGTGTAGATATGGGTAGGATATAGTTGTCAGATGATATAACAATCTATCGACACACTCTATGCTGATGGTCAATGGGAAATCCAAACCATAAACCCAATTTGTACCCATAACGTTAAAAATATATTGGAATGTTCTATGTCTGTTCCAAAACACCGTCATCTTTCAAAGTAATAATGAATTCTACATTTGGCACAAGGTCTACAGCAATTTGAAGGGACGGGATAAAATCGACCCCAGTGGTTTGTTGAGCACGTAAGGATGAAGGTTTGGAGTTAACCTCGAGTAATAACAATTACCACAACCCAACAGTCACCATCACCACTACAACACAAATCTTAACACATCACGGAAAACAATTATATTTAAAACAATTCCTTTAATGGTGATGATTATGATTATTTTTTTATATATTGATAATGATCACTTACATTAGGCTCTCAAACCTTAACCGGGGTTTGTTATATTTTTCCTTTAGACGGACGCTGCTGGGATGGTGGCCAGCGCAGATAACCACACCTCAATGAGGACAGACACGTCTAAGCTTCTGTAAGCAAACCTGTTTTGTGCAGCAT
Organism: Eledone cirrhosa; assembly: GCA_964016885.1. Taxonomy (NCBI): domain Eukaryota; kingdom Metazoa; phylum Mollusca; class Cephalopoda; order Octopoda; family Eledonidae; genus Eledone; species Eledone cirrhosa. The sequence continues at coordinate 38,626,750 of OZ024745.1, read as the reverse complement.
ACGAATATAAAACACCTTGCCATAATATAAAACCTTGAATATAAAACAGAATTAATTCGTTCAAAATACCTAAATCTCCTAAATTATACTGCATCATCCATTACGCAGGTTACTATGGATCGAATCTCCCATTAATACAGCAGGCTAGGATAAAAAAAGTCAACATTTTAGCCGTTCCATCTAACAGTAAAAGGTCAGCAGAACCTGGAAATCCCTAGCCAGTAGAACAAACACTAACAAATAACACTCGAAATCAGAAAAAATAGAAATGGGAGGGATATAAATATGTTATGACAGCATTCTATATGGCATTAAACAACCCAAAATCAAATGTTACAAAACAAACGTACACAGAATGGAGGAAACTGGTCAGCAAAAATGTCTGCCTGTAATAGGATACACATATAAATATTTGTACCGGCAGTAACCATTGATAACATATCTGAAGAAAAAAAAATCAACAAGAAAATTGACGAAGTCGAACAGAATAGGAGTATTGGTGAAGAAAAACTACAGGGAAAAAGCTGCTGTGGATAATGAAAATGATAATAGAATTCTAGTAGGCAATGCACAAGACATTGCATAAGACATTGTCAGCGAATTAAATAAAACTTATGTAACAGCATGACAAATAGAGACAAACTACCTAAGTTTCAGAAGAACAAAATGAATACATTTGGGATTAAAATGTACAATGCTGCAATGAAGGAGCTTGTTAGAGAGTAGAAAAACTTGATAGACCGAGGACCGAGCGAATGATGTTGAAGGATTCTGATAAGTAACCGATCACTCCTACCACATTGCCATTTGTATTGCACGGCCTCTGAAAATGACCCTGAAGGCGGCTGTCTTGAAGACTGCCACCATATATCAATGCTCGACGATATCGAAAGTTTCAATTAATCTAAGTCGATCAGGGCCCCAACTCTGCAAGGCTACCTAGCTATCCTTTCTATGATGTATTGCATGAGGTGGAGGTTGTATGGGTGGAACTATTTGGGACACATTAATATAATAAAAATAAGCATAACAAAATAAACATGAAATTAACAACAGTTATTCCCCTTCAATCAGAAAAGACTAAATAATTAATTAACACGTAGACTTCTTCGCCTTGCAACAAACGAAATATCATGTAGATAATGTCAGCCAACTTTGGTTTTTATACTTGCCCGAATAAACGCTTCGCATAATTCCGTGAATCATTCTATCTGACCTTCTAACGATTCTGCACGATGTGCGGTCTAATTGTGAGGCTGAGAATGTACAAATAATTATGTCCATTATTTTCTTGCAAACGTGAGTTCCAATTTTCATTCGAAACCAGACGGTGACTCTGTGTCGATGAGTATTGCTTATTTCTCTCTTTTTAAATACATTGAATATGATTATAGAATCATTGTTTCTCAAGAGATAACGTCTGCACTAATTGATAACCGGTATTAATGTTGTTCAACTCTGCTTTCAGTAGCCAGGATCTTACACTATTTCTCTGTAATGCAATTCAAAACTACTCATCAAAATATTAACTTAACATTTAAAAAATATATAAAAGGAATAAATTCAAAACGAAAACTAAGCCACTCGGAACGAATTTGATCGCTGTCGAACGGATGTCGTTTTAATATTTTCAGTCGATTTCATTTCAAAGAAAATTTAAGTTGTTATCTGCAGGTGATGGGATATAACATAAAATAATGTCGTTATCAATTAATGTTGAGAGTATAAAAAAATCGTTTTAATGTCGTGTTATATCAGTTTTGTTGACTGTTACTCTACTTTTATAATTTATTAGATATTCATATTTTCATTTTTAGAAATTGTCACTTTTCTATATTCATATAACGTAGTATGTTGTTGATGTCGTTGGTATGTTTTCAACATGTTAATTCTATGACTTGCTTTCAATTCCAGTTAGAACTGATTTAGATAATATTAATTGTCAAATGGTCATCGTTATTTTGTTCATCACCTATTGTGTCTGTATGCATGTGTGTGTGTGTGTGTGTGTGTGTGTGTGTGTGTGTGTGTGTGTGTGTGTGTGTGTGTTTGTGTGAGCTTCTTTTTTCGTTAAGTGATGATGTTCTAAATGTTGTAAGTAAACCACAATTTATTGACATTTCTTAGAAAACTTAAACCCCAGTGTCAATTATGTGTACCTTTAAAGAAATGGAGAGATAACTTGTTGAAATTAAAAATCCATCGCTGAAATTAATTTTCAGTTAACCCTGTTAATTTGCAAGTGGGCGCTCTGGATATATTTCGTTTTAATATTGTTCATCGACTTAGAGCGGTGGATTGGTAGTATGGGTAGAGAATAGGACACCATGATGTACTGCATAGAGTTACGGACCTTTACGCTCTGAGTTCACATCACGCCGAGGTTAACTTTGCCTTTCACCCTTACATGGTCGATAAAATAAAGCACCAGTAATGTACTGGGGTCGTTCAATCGACTTTCCCTTCCCCCAAAATTACTGGTATTCTTCATCGGCGTAGTATATTTAACTCAAATATGTCTCGAAATTCATCAAATATTGCTACATATAGAAAAAGTAATGCGTATTATATTTGTTTATGTATAATTTGTATAATTAAGAAATAACCTGTGACAAGTGGCATAATTCTTATAGGCAATGATCATGAAGCTGCATAATTTATTTACGGGGTGTTATAATATAATAGCCCGCTCAAAAATATTATTTGTAATCGAAAGTTTCCTCTTACTCTTAGAAAGGTAACACAATCCTACTAGAAATAGTTAATGACACTGAACGAGAAGGGTAGATTTTTTCGGATAAAAAGAATCATTGAAAGTTAATATATACGGGTAGAGGCAATTCTGAAATACATACGGATGCATGGGAAAGGTGAGGACATTATTAGCATGATATACTTTTAATACATCTTTTATATCTATTGACGCATATATTTTCTTGTTGAAAAGAATTGCACATCATTTTAAGTCAGTATAATTAGTTTAATTAGATAATACTATGTGCTAATTGAAAAACATATTTTTTTGTATAATGGTATAAGTGGAGATGTATTGAATACCGTACTTAAAAAAATAATTTTCTAAAACCTGTCTCCTAATAGGAGAAATAAAACTTAGCGGCAATTAGTAGCGACACTGAAAGAAAATTTGAGGCAAATTCAAAATATTGTGAATTCCTCTCCCAAAGTTAATTCATTCATTTAGGTGAAAGTCAAGATTTCAAAATATAGAAAAAAGACAATCTCCCCATTATTGAATCTACATTAGGAACTCTAAACAATGTATAATTTCATGTGAATTCTCTGTAGAAAATATAAATTTAATTTTCTAACACACCACTTTAAATTTTGCTAAGAATTAAACTGACGCATCCCAAGAGTAAAGCAAAGGAATTTAATTTCAATATTATATTGTATGTTGCTATAAATATTCATACACTCGGGTTCACTTCAAATTATACATTATTAAACTAACCACTTAAATACTATGATTTAAACCATATGAATGTTCTTCTTTAATTCCATCTGCTGCTTAATCTATAATCTCTAGAGTGATTTTGTTTAGAAGAAGGTAATGGCTAAATTGCATTGTATGTCTATATCTTGACATGACAGTGACATTATGCATAAGAAGCTTGTAATCGTGTAGTCGGATAAATCATGTCTAGATAAATCTTGTTCTGTGCGACGGTTCGAATAGGTCAGTGTGTAAACGTGGCAATTTTGAGATAATTTATTTTCCTTAGAACGTTTAACAGCAAAATGGAATGTAATAATTTTTTTAAATAAACGATGTTAGCAAAACTGAAGAAAAGGAGGTGATAAATTATAAAAAATGGAAGCTTAGTTCCTCAAATTGAATTTATATGTTTACATGAAGATCAGAGCGACGTTTGATATTAATGATCAACTATGATTATTTGTTGCTCAATTAGAAATCACCAGCATACTATGGATTACTCTTGCCCACCTCATCAGTTGTCAATGTTTGAGCACCTTTGCGAGGTCGAAAAGCAATTGTTAATGAGTGCTGCATTTTCATACCCAAATATCAAGTTTTAATCAAACTCCAAATATGTTGAAAATACATACAACAGAGTGGACTCTACTATAGGCACACAAATGCTAGGTGCTGGAAATGAAGCAGTATATAGAATATGTGTTCCACCCAGGATTAGAGGAGGGGATGTATAAATGCAAGCATCGTTAAGTAGCTAAGAAATTCACACAAAGTGTAAGCAACCTAAGTATCGTGTGTGAAATTTGCTAGACGGAAAAAGGAATGTGTGGATCTCGAGGGGAAAACCGTTTCATGCTCATCAAAGTTCAAATTAATTTAATCAATGTCTGCCTCACGTGATACCTTATTGGAAGCCGCGTCTGTTAGTGGATGAATTAACAAAGCTTTTACAGAGTGTTTATTGCTCCATCAAATATCAAAGTTTTGAGAAAAGAATAAGGGAAAAGATTATGACTAATTAATTATTAATAAAATAAACGAATACATTTGTCAAATACGATACATTTTAGATTGTAGAATTAAATAGCACACAGCTATAAAATTAACCTGATCAAATTAAGTATATTAATTTGTGCTTTGCTATTATCGTTAAAGACAATGCTTAGCAAGACATATTTGCGTTAATGGGTGCTTTAGTCACGAATTAATGAATATGTAACAACTTTAGGCTATGTTCTATGCCATGGAACCAATCAAATGACGTCCTCTCTGTTACTGTTACATATTTGTTGCAAAGTGTAGCCAAATATACATAAAAACACATGATACTGCCTAATGATAAGCCAATTCGGAATATGCTTTTCTTTTCTTTCTTTTTTTTTGGGGGGGGGGGGGGGGGCACACTAATCGTTTTATAAAACTGTTTGCTTTAGAAGGCCCGAAATATTTAATTGAGAAATGCTAAAAATGTAATTCGTAAATGCTGGATGACACATCTCAGCTCCTGCACCAAGCAGAGAATATGATGAATGCATTGACGCAAAGAACAGTTACTGAGATATACATCGGTGTTTCCAACATATATTTGATGCACCTCACCCAAGATTTGTTGCAGCAACCCGAGGACAAAGCACAATTGGAATTATATTTATTGGGAATATGCTATTAGATGCAACGTAAATTGACTTCTTATCTTCTTTATATTGTATGGGTAGTGAAACATAGTTTAGTTATGTTATTAAAATATTCTCGATGGCAAGTGTGCAGAATCCCATCTAATATGAGTGTAATGGTGTGTATTAGTGCGAGTTTGCTTTATATATATCTGTCTTTTTACGTTTTCTCACTGTTTATGTTTTCCGTAACTTATCAGTTCAACAAACAGAATTCGATAAATTAAGTGTAAGTAATAAAGAAAACATGTACTTCTAAATCCTCCGACGACAGTATGTTTGCGAGGTGGCAGATTCTTATATGAAACTAGTAAAAGAGTAAAACTAAATAAAATGATACCCTCTATCCTTCCCCGCCTGTTAACAAATATTATATCGTACTTAGACTCGTCAATCAATCAGTACGCACTTCTTTACTAACACTTTTGTTTGCTCTCATCACAGGTATTACAGCGGTGACACTCACGTAGTATTGTACTATCTAATATGATTAATGTATTTTTTTAATTTGGCAGGCTGGGATTTGACCTTTTATTCAGCAATTGAAGAAACTAGGTACTGACGCTTCCTAGAGATTTTTAAAGGCGATTCTCTGAAAATGTTCTCATAGACGAAAATTTCAACAGTTAACCATACATATATTCACATACTACAAGAATATCTAATGGATCATCATGAATAAACTTATAAGTGGTTGCCACCTCTATGATTAAACTAATTGTAAAGCTGAATCGCAATGACACAAAGTAAAAACAAGGACTATTAAAATTAAGGTACAATCCATCCGACGGAATTTTATACAATTTGTGTACCGTTAAACAATAGACTAATTTAAAAGCACCTCTCAAAATGCCATGGATCCATGATCTCATGATTGCTGAGCGAACATCTTCACTATTCAGCCATTTCGTCATACATTTTGAGAACATAATGCAGTAACTAATTATATTTAAATATTTAGCACGAATATAATTACTCAGAAGGTAACGAATTATACAAGAGAGTTAACGAATCGTCTTGCATTTTAAATTGCATGGGGAGGAATTTTCCCATTGTAATTACTTGCAATAACAGTTTTTTTTTATTCTCATCCAAATCATGTTCAAGCATCGTCATTTTTATACAAAGTACGTAGGCATACACACGTATATACATACTTGCTCACACATGCAATGATTCATCTATACACACATATGTATTCATACACCAACACTGAAACACACATACATTCATATATATGTCGCTATGAATGAATGACATGTTGAATATACATTACTAATGCAGTATATATTCAATTCATACATACACTTAAACGAACACATATGAGTAAATAAATGTGTTTGTTTGCGTGTTACAATAAACAATATCATTTTACCACTACTAGTAGACAACTGGATATATATTCTCTGCAAATTGCATGCATGCATGGTCCCGTTATTCCCGAGGGAGTCGTAGGGGTGTTTCTTATCTACTATATGACTGGTGAGGCCCATCCGGCTGTAAACACAGCAGATGTCTTCCAGAATAGGAGAAAAGTAGGAATCTAGAATTGAGAGAGATGGAAACGTATCGACCCCAGTGCTAGACTGGTACTTTTTTATCGACCTTCAATGGACGAAAGTTAAAGTTGACTTCGGTCGAATTTAAGTCAACTAAGTGGAATCCTGAAGGAAACCCGCAAATAATTCCATGCGCCATTCCAACGATTCTACAAATTCAACACCCCTCTGTTAATTACAGCGATTATAGTAAACTGTCGTCTCATTTTTGAGGGACTGAGACTGGTTGACGGCAAAATGTGAATCACTACAAAATTTCCGAAGTCAGAATGCTGAGGGCAAAAATAGATACGCTAAGACAACAAATAAATGTTTCTAATGATTTCATCATCCTCCGCCTTGAAATCTTAATTGATTTATCTAACTCTGAAGTATCAACGCCAAATTAAACCTCGGTCGCATTATAAATCTGAGACAAAATAATTTTTTCTGATGTATATCCGACGCTATATCCTCTCTTTAATTCATAAGAAAATTTGCAACTAAATATAATAACATTAAGCAATGACCTGTTCAGCAGGTCAAATGTAGGCATTAATATGGGAACAGTAAAAGACTTATGGGCAATATGCTTCTTGTACGCTGTGAATGCTGATGATCATTTGACTTTACTCCCTTGAGGCTTTCATTCCTGGTCTTTTCCTTATATATGGGTCTATTATACGTGACGTTCGCAAAATGTCAACGGACACTATAATTGTTAGATAACTGTTGAGATTGTACCGTCGGTGCTCATCATTAGATTTTCAGGTGAGGGTTCGTATTTTCCACTTGATATTGTCAAATATTTCATTCCCATATCTGTAGAATGTTAGGTAATGGGTTCGAGTAGCATTTTGATGTGATTGATATTGGGCCCAATCAACTTCAGGGCAGCGACAAAGAAAAGTTGGGAGATATTTCTGGACATATTTTTTTGTGAGATCAAATTTTAGTGAATTTGTGAATAAGTATGCATGCCTGCATGCATGTATGTATATATGTATGTATATATGTCTGTAGTATGGATGGATGGCTGTATGTATGTGGCTTCCGGTTTAATATGTTTTATTTCCCACGATTAGACAGTGCCGATTTCTACGATTGCAACTAACCTCTTTCATTAGAAAAATGTTAAAATGAATTAGGTACATATCTACGTATGGGTTTATATGTGATTGTAAGTATGGATGCCATTGAATATGTGGATCTGTATGTTTTAAGTTTCATGTGAGAATATACATATATTTATATATATACACGTGCTAAATATATATATATAGGTTCTATAGATGTTTAGGGTTTCATTAATGGAATCTACTTGAAATTTCCTAATGTACATACATGTATATCCTGAGTCGATTATTTCATTATGTACATTTGTTGCTATGTGAATACACAGCAACAATGTGAGATCATATGATGTCTTCATATGTAGATAGATTTGTGATATCAGTAGAGTTAACTCCTCAAATAGGAACAGACAATATACTACAATTACATTTACGCAAAATTGTAATGACTTCTTCACAGACAAACTGTTTATCTTCTTTGTCTCATCCATTGCTTTTATTGCAAGACTTTATCATTCGACCTGGTTAATTAGTTAAGATGACCGCTTTGCAACTACGAAGAATAAGGTTTTGTTTCATTCCGTAGAACAGAGGCAAATATTTCACCTTAACCTAAGTTAGGTAATACGTTCCTGAGTAAAATTACGTAGATAGACACTGAGTAGAAGCACGTCGCACGGGGCATAATTACTAGAATGTCCGGTGTAAAATCCTTTATAATGACGTCCGCTAATCTCGGCCTTCCAAACATATTACGATCAGAAGATAACATTATTTCTACTCTGATAGTTCAGAGACCTCGAAAAAGTGAGTGAATACTGCATATACATATGATTGAACAAAACAATATATATTTTCAAACCTTCAAGGACACTATACATCTTCTAATTGCCATCCCTGTGTTTTGCAGGCTTTTTTTTTTTTTTGAAAAGGGGGCTAATGACTGAAAATAACTCCTGAATTAGGATATTAGAAATGTATGCGTTTTAAAATACGTGCGTAATTTCCTTTGTTATAATAACCAGTCATTTCACCAAATTCATTGCAGATGTGCTTGTTATAAATATCATGAGTGCAGCAATTATATTGTCTATCCAATCATGCTCACTTCAATCTGTTTCACAAACATTTAGGAAACGAAGCAAATGGATTACACTTCATCATACAACATATATACACACATACACAGATGTATATATTGTTTAGAAATCAACAGAAGTTGTGTTGTAAAGCGATAATACAAATCAAATTAATTACAGTTCTCCTCGCTCATTCAATGAAACATGGAATGAACTTTTGAATGAACCGCAAGGATGTTTTGCGAATTTTGAAGATCCCAGCTATCGTGGTCATTTGTAATTAGGGAGCTGCGCTCTTTGTCCACAGATCCTAGTCCATTCATACTTTGGTTCAAACAGGTTGATATATAAATTGTATCTCCAGCAATAATGGGAATGAAGCTGAAGGTGTATCTTGTATACTGGAACTGCAAACTCCATATCACTGGTCCGCAGATATACTCCTTATTTTTTTATTACGTTGACATTAAGTGGGCAGTTGATCTCTACAACAGGGCACGTTTTCAACGAATGGTTCCAAAACACAATATCAGGCCGGTTGTTCTTTAACTTTAATGGCAGTTTTTATTTTTATGTTCCACAAGTATTCCTTAGTGCCATCTATCTCAACATATCCCACGTTTGTTTTTAAATTTGTTTTTCTTAATGCACGTATCGGTTTACCGAACATTTATTATAATTCTCGGTTTGTTTGTAAACAAACAAAAACACCAAATTACGCCGTACAGTGTTTAGGCAACCACGTCAACTTTTTGTTCAACACTGACACAGGAACGATGTACAAGTTTCAAGCTTATTAGATATCGCTAGCATCGTATACATCACCCGGTCCGAGAATTGAACCCACAACCGATTGCAAGCTCTAACTATTAAGCCATGCGCCTTCACTATATATATATATATATATATTTATATATATATATGCACGTATTGGTAAAAAATCGGCAAAAAATCTTCTACTTCACTATCAGGCTTACTCTGGCAACTTAAACATAATAACGTTGGATATTCGTTGTTTTGGAATATAGTCTCAAGAGGGATTCCTTTTAATTCCTCATCTGAGACATGTGACCTCTTCGTGGAGGAGATATTCTTTATATTAAAATCTAAAAATTCCCTTAATCTAAGGAGCAATTTATTCAGTTGCTGCAGACATAGATTGAACTCAACGTTTAAATATAAATATAAATTTAAAATATAGTATATTTAGTTAAGATATTTAATTAATTATGAAACCTGACGATAAATCTTTCGATTCCTTCAACTTTTTCTTTTTTAAACCTTCTTCATAAATATATACTAATGATGTAATTAAACTACCCTAAAATGTTGATGCTCCCAATCTATTGAATAAATTTTACGCTAGATAAACTTCTATACTAAATATAAGAGCATCTGTAGAACAACAGGGTCTCCTAAATCTTTTTAATGATTTCTGCTAAATAAGTCTTGTTGAATAATTTTGGTTTTTTGTTTGTTTTTTGGTTCTGATTGCTTCTAATGAACTTGGCAATATATTGTCAGATAAATTGGAAGGGTTGATTTCTGTGGTTGATATGGGGGGCATACTGTGTTTTTTTAAGGCCCTAGATACTCTAGGGAGTGATGAAAGTATTCTTAGCGTTTTGATATATTGATATCTGTTGTCTATTCTATACATGAACGATAATCATGTATGTGAGGGCAGGAATATTAATATTAATATATATTTGTATGTATGTGTATGTATGTATATATATATATAGTAAAATATTTTATAACGCAAGGGAAAATTTTTTCATGTGAAATAAGAAATTACAGAGCTGATCACGTAAGTTCACGTGTATATCTATAGTGTCAACTAGAACTTGAGATGACCTTCTCTTTTTCTCTTTCTTTCTTTTTTCCGGAAAGTACATATATACTTATGTATTTTTGAAGTTTTATCTCAGTTTTTGGTATATCGACCTAAGAATGTTTAAACTAAACATATGGTCATTATTTTTCACACATTATATATCTATGTCTCATTCATGAATAGTGATATATACATTATAATACCCAATTCATATGAATTGATAATTCAAATTGATAGGACATAACGTAAAGTTGTAAATCTGTCATCCTCCTCTCTAGATATAGCTCTTTCTTCTCCTCCCTCTATACATGATGAAATTTAAGTATCGCTGTTTTCTCTTTATTTATTTTTTCTCTCCGTTTCCTTAACACTATAACTAAATAAATAAATAAATAAATAATTACTGTACTCCCTCCCTCCTAAATCTCTCAATTTGTATGATGAATTATTATTATTCATCTGTTGCCTCAGCTGCCTCTCATTTTTCACCCCCTCACTATTTCTTTCTCCCATATCTCTCTCTATCTCTCTCTGTTTTTCTTTACATACATTTATTCCTTCTCTCCGTCTTTCTTTCTAACTGTGCTTAACACTAAATATTTACAAACATTTCACTACCAAACCAACTTTTTAAATGGAAGTTGATCAATGTTTATGGTACGTCAAATTTATTTATAAAACTGCTTATATATTGTATTTTATCTGAAGAAGGCATGCCATATTTTTAATATGGTATCCCTGAAATATGTATAATGAAATAAATATGGTTTTATAAATATAGTTTCCATTTGTTTAAATCGTATATCTACTCCAAAACGTGTTGAGTGCTTTATATCAGTTATAAAATATTTACTCGTTGTAACCCAACAGTTTTAAATAAAACTTTTGCATGTATATATATATATATATATATATATATATATATATATATATATATATATATATATATATATATATATATATATATATATATATATATGTATATATATATGTATATATATGTATATATATGTATATATATATATATATATATATATATATATATATATATATATATATATATATATATATATATATATATATATATATATATGTATATATATATATGTATATGTATGTATATATATATATGTATATGTATTTATATATATATATATAATGTATATATATATATGTATATGTATTTATATATATATATATATATATATATATATATATATATATATATATATATATATATATATATTCAGGTTTGAGGTTCGCCACTGGATAGAGCTGGTCAATTCCGTATCGCCTTGTAATCTGAGTCGCTTCACGCCATGAATCAGGGATAAGCACTGGCCGAATGAGCCTTCTGGCTTAAGACAGTCTTTAGTCTTTTATATATATATATATATATATATATATATATATATATATATATATAGTATATTTAAATATTCATACACGCACACCAACACACTCAATCGAAACACAGACTCGCACAAACACACGCACATCCATTCTATTAAGTGTTATGTAACAAATCATAAAAATTACGAAACATTAAATAGTATCATATTTGGAAAATGTAAGAGACAGTGACAGAGAGAGAGAGAAAGAGAGACAGAGAGAGAATGTGAGGAAAGGAGAGGGAATTATTTTTTTTTCATAAATATCACTTGATATTAGATTTAATATTTAGGGTTATTTTGTTTCTTTCTTTTGTCGTTATTTTTTGCTAAGTAAATCTTAATAGAATGGATGATTGTGAAACTCATATATGTTAGCCTCTGGGAAAAAGAATATTGACGTTTCTCTGAATTTGATTTAGGAAATATATTAAGGCAATACAGTCGACTATGAAAACTTTCAAGAGCTGGCAAATATTTCTCAGCGATAGTTTCTGATTGTGAATTGGTTCAATGACTTCAAATAAATCTAGTTGCTTTAGTTAATGTGCTCCTGTCGGGAGAATATAAAACGTTGTTGAATTATATCTTGACCAGGAATTTAAATAACTGTTTCTACTTTAGGCACAAGGCCAGCAATTACCCAGTGCATTTCTGGTACTTTATTTTATCAACCCCGTAAGGATGAAAGGCAAAGTCAACTCAGATTGTAAAGGGACGTAACTATGCTGGAAAGCATGGCGTCCGACCCTCTACCGATACTGCCAATCCACCGACCAGGAATTTAAATAACGTTATTTTCTTCTGGTTATGAGAATATTTAACGATCCACATGAACTAGATAATAGATAAAGTTAAATAGAAATGTAGTGTAACATCTTCAGACTGTGTGAAGCATCAGTATCATTAGGGCAAATTAACAATATATAGGAGAAAAGAGGATCTAGCAGAATTATCGAAATTATGAAATTAATCACTTTGTGAATGATGTATATAGTTATAAAAACATAGAACACATTTGTAATGATTATAAAAGTGTTGATGTTTCTGTGACATAACATGATGTTTCTACCTCACATCAAACACATAATAACACACACAAACTATATATATATATATATATAGCATGTATGCTGAATCAGTGTGACTGATAGATGCTGGAACAAAGCCCTGACTAACCATTGTTGAAAGCGCAATTCTCTTTTGTATTAGACGGGTACCAGGAAGTGAGAGGTTTTATGCTTCAACAATTTCGTATTACCGAAAAGGTTTAACGAAAATGCAGTAACATTTCTGAGATTGAAATAGCAGGATGATTAACTATTGCACAGAAGCATGCTGAAACATACAAAAATATGAATTATGAGGTCCATACGATATATAAGTAATATGTTAACATGCTTTGAAACATATGGCTTTGAAATAATTCCATATTTAACCTGAATACATAAAGAAATGAGAGTAGATTATTCTTGTAAGAGCTGGAATGTATTGAAAGTATCTTTAAATAAATCTCTGCAAGGAATACAAATTAGAGATCAGAGAGTTATGAGTGGTTCACTCATACATATTACCATGCGGCAGACAGATGAACATTTCCATATTAAAGAATGATACATTTCCAACCGGCGCTTAAAATATGTATCATACATGCAACTGATGTACATTTGTGTGTATATATATATATATATATATATAAAAGATTTAATAATAGCAATATACAGATGAATAAGTAGCTAGATATTTGCATCATATATAAATGTACACGTTGGTTAGGTAATAGATAAGGCAGGGAGAATGTTTTTGTCCTCATCGTTGTTGCAAAACCGCCTCAGACATTTACATAAGTTATATATTAATTTCAGGTCATAGTACTTAGTTATAAATTCCAAAACTTTCTATAGTTTTACGTATTATTTATCCATATATATTTTACCGATTTATGTTTAATTATTTATGGACATTTTTGTCTGTACTCCCGTGTTTACCAGTATTTATATAACGAAATATGTCTGAGATTTCCCCCTTCAGCTTTAATATTCACTCGTAAGATTCGTCTCTCGTTATATATGAATGTTTTGTGAATATATCTGCTACTATGGCATTTATTATTTATTTAATAACTCTAAGACTCTGTTAGCATACTATCTCCTGAAAGCATTAAAATCTAACATGATATAATTATACACGCACATATATATATATATATATATATGAACGCACGTATGCATATATATATATGTATATATATATATATATATATATATATAGAATTTAGTATATCTACTAACATATGCGTACAGATGTACGCTAATGCCAGCAAATACACAGGTTATGTCATAGTACCTAGGTGGTTCAATGCAGGAGGATGCAGAACAATAATATAAAAGACGTAAAATAAGAAAATATAAAAAAAATTTTAAAAGATTAACTTACTTTCTAAAATTTTCACTCCAACTAATTAGTTTCTGCAATGGGATAAAGACAGTTACGAAATAAACTGTTGAGAATTCATTGCGTCATCAGGGAGGTCTATTCTCAGCTAAGTCTCCAGGAAATGCGCGGACACTGGGGACTCATATAAAAATAATAATAATTCAGTAAATGGAACAGCTAGCGGGGACTGGATTCCATATACTGAAAATCTCGCTGTCACTGGTCAAATGGCAGATTCTAAAGAATCAATCACGTGACACTGAGGCTAGTCGGTAGGAGTGGGATGGTAAGATGACAGAAGCCTACTAACACAACAGACAATTAGTAGTGGTTTTGGCAGGTTTGCTCGACAAATAAGTGATTTGGAGATAAATATAGAGAATTTAGTATATCTACTAACATATGCGAACAGATGTACGCTAATGCCAGCAAATACACAGGTTATGTAATAGTACCTAGGTGGTTCAATGCAGGAGGATGCAGAACAATAATATAAAAGACGTAAAATAAGAACATTTAAAAAAAATTTTAAAAGATTAACTTACTTACTAAAATGTTCACTCCAACTAATTAGTTTCTGCAATGGGATAAAGACAGTTACGTAATAAACTGTTCAGAATTCATTGCGTCATCAGGGAGGTCTATTCTCAGCTAAGTCTCCAGGCAATGCGCGGACACTGGGGACTCATATAAAAATATATATGTTAGTAGATATACTAAATTCTCTATATTTATCTCCAAATCACTTATTTGTCGAGCAAACCTGCCAAAACCACTACTAATTTGTTGGTGTGTTAGTAGGCTTCTGTCATCTTACCATCCCACTCCTACCGACTAGCCTCAGTGTCACGTGATTGATTCTTTAGAATCTGCCATTTGACCAGTGACAGCGAGATTTTCAGTACATGGAATCCAGTTCCCGCTAGCTGTTCCATTTACTGAATTATTATTATTTTTATATGAGTACCCAGTGTCCGCGCATTGCCCGGAGACTTAGCTGAGAATAGACCTCCCTGATGATGCAATGAATTCTCAACAGTTTATTACGTAACTGTATTTATCCCATTGCAGTAAGTAATTAGTTGGAGTGAAAATTTTAGTAAGTAAGTTAATCTTTTAAAATTTTTTTAAAATTTTCTTATTTTACGTCTTTTATATATATATATATATATATATAGGAACAAATAAGACGCCGACGGCAGAGCTCAAGCCGTTTCGACGGCTAATTCTGTACAGAATTTGCCGTCGAAACGGCTTGAGCTCAGCCGTCGGGGTCTTATTTGTTCCTATTACCCACTCTACTACCCTAAGTATTGAGGACTTTGGTGCGTTATGGTCCACCTGGTTCCTTACCACATTTCCTTCGTTATATATATATATATATATATATTTATTAAAATAACAGATTAAAGTTTAAGCAAACTTTAATCTGTTATTTTAATAAATATTTGACTACGGTTCTTATATATTTGATATATATTTATCCTTATCGAGCCCTCTTTGGAGTTTAGTCTTCAAATTTATTACTATATATATATATATATATATATATATATATATATATATATATATATATATATATATATATATATATATATATATTAGATGTATGTATGTATATGTATATATATTTGCATATTTCCGCAAATCCAAGATGTAGCCATTGACACATTTCCTTGAGTAATGTTCTTATTTCATCAGCAAACTTCAATCTTTCTCAGCCGTTTTGACTGACGTATGTACTTTTTTATTATTGTTTACAGTACTCTCCTGGACTAATGTTTGCCGTTTCTACTATTGCTTCAGATCGATCAAAACCTTGTAAGGAACGTGTGGAAAATGCAATATGTGAGAATTTGGGTCGGATAAACTTGAGTGTGTGCCTGTGTGAGTGTGTCAGTGTTTGTGTGTGCGTTTGTGTTTGCTTATATATATACATATATATATATATATGGGGGGGGGGGGTATGTGTGTGTGTTATATTATTTTTTAGTGCCAACAATTTACTTACTTATTTTCTCCCTATGATATTACGAAATCTATATCGCTTTCGGGGTATAGAACTTCTAACAATATTTGTCTTTTCTACTGTTGTTTATCTCATCGATTAAATGAAGCAGCTGACTAATTTTTGCATCCATATAAGCTGTTAAATCCTCGTATACTGTGCTCCAGCATGGACTTCGTCTGCTGAAATAAGCCAATAAAAAAGATATAACGGGCAATAAATTGGATGTTACAAATGAGTAGCATCTCACCCGACTGAAATCATAAAAAAAAAACACAGCAAAATTGATGCATTCAAATTTCCATGCAAAATATATTTAGCTTCAAAGGTTTTAGTGTCAATACAGTTTATTCAATATTGATTTACATTGTATAAATATTATCGATTATATTTCTACCATCAATTTTATTATTATTATTATCATCATTATTATTATTATTATTATTATTATTATTATTATTATTATTATTATTATTAATATTATTATTATTATTATTATTATTATTAACATTATTGTTATTATTATTATTATTATTATTATTATTATTATTATTATTATTATTATTATTAATATTATTATTAATTATGTTGTTATTATTGTCAATATCAAAAGTAAATAGTCGAGTATAAAATATTCACTGAATTGTTAACAGATGTCTTCAAGTAAAATACGAAAAAAAGTTTGTTTTGTTTCTTTTATTATCCACGCCAGTGATGATTTTAATAAAACAAACAATACTTGATTTGTTATTTATTTTTTCATATGAAATGATATTAAATTTAACAAGCCAAGATTGCGGCTAACAACATTTTTATAAATAAATAAATAAATCTATGCTTCAGACGATCATTTAATTTGTTTTTGGTTTGCTTATTTCTGTAAAAGAAACGAACGTGTGTCAACGTGTGCATATGACCTAACAATTTCACACTTTCTTAATCTTTAAATGTTACCGCTACTTCATTATTATTATTCGACGTATTCTTTCATTTGTACGGATTATTGTTGTTTTCCTATCTTTTACCTCAAAATTGCACTTTGAACATTGAAACAGCTGCAGCATTTAATTAAAACGAACGCAATATCCACGATTGTTGCAACAACATCGGATGAAATTTCATACAAATTTAGAATTTGCACAAAAACAAAATACAAACGCACATACACCAAACAATACGAAGAAACGGATGTAATTTCATTTCATAATATTTACTTGATTTTACAAAAAAGTAAACCTAAAGAAGTCTATATGTCGAAATAAATATCGAAGAGGACTTATAACATATCTTAATCCTTCGTCGACTGTCACACTCATTACAGTTCAATCAATCAAGTGTAGAAGAGTATTTCAGAGTTTAGGAAACAGGATTTACCTAACTTAAATAAAAGCAACTTAGGTTTTTTGTTATGTTCGCCTCATCATTATTTATGTTTTTAATTCAAGTACAATGTATCTGATACTGACAGAGACACGAATACAAGTACATCTGTATGTATGTTTATATATATATATATATATATATATATATATATATATATATATATATATATATATATATATATATATATATATATATATATATATATATATATATATAAATATATATATATATATATACGCCCTCACATACACACATACACACATATATGGAAAGAGAGCTTTATATAAATATGTGTGTGTGTGAGTGTGTGTGTGTGCGCGCGCGTTATGTGTATGTGTGCTTGTTGTCAAAATGTCAGTCGTTTTCTAAATTTCATCATTGATTTCTTGCATTGGAGTTTTTTTTTACTTTTCTAATTTTTCTAATTATGGTTCGGATATGTTTCACATTGTTTCCTTACTTCTTTCCTTCCTTTTCCTTCATCTACCACTAATACTTCATCTAGTTAATTCATTCTTCTTCTTCTTCTTCTTCTTCTTCTTCTTCTTCTTCTTCTTCTTCTTCTTCTTCTTCTTCTTCTTCTTCTTCTTCTTCTTCTTCTTCTTCTTCTTCTTCTTCTTCTTCTTCTTCTTCTTCTTCTTCTTCTTCTTCTTCTATTTTACGACACGTACTCCCGCTTCCTTCATTTCTAATATATCATATTTTCCGTCTACTTCGAATCTTCGAGTTCTTATACTCCTTGGTTCATTTATATTTGCTTCTCTTTCTCTTTTTCTTCTTCATATATGTTCCTTTTTTTTTTTTAATCAATTTACATTTTACATTTCTTTTAATTTTCTTTAAATCATGCTTTACTACATCGTTCTGTTCACACTTGCTCTAGTTTCAATCACCGCTGCCTCTCATATTTACATATTTTCCATATCCATTATTCATTCCACATACTGCACAAAAAATTATTTTGTTTTTCCTACTTGTTGTCATCTCCTTGATACCGATGTCTTAATTTCACCCATTTCCCTTCTCTCGCCTTACATCATTAGTCGGGCTGTAATATCCATATTTCCAATATCCCTTATAAACAATATATTTCAAACCGTAATATGCAATGTATTATTCACTTAGTTCACCACAAAGGACGTATGAGACTGTAATTATATCAAACATTCTGGTCTAGGTTCATGTTTTCAAATCAACTTGTAGTGCATTGTTGCATTTCTCAATAGTAGGTTTTCCCAAGCTTCCGGGATCTAGTTTTATGCAAATTAATTTTCCCACGCAGCACCTTATACGATGCTCACCTTCCAGATTAATTCACAGAGAGAATAATAATCTAAAGGGAGAAATGCTTTGAGTAGAGAAGAATGTTTACATATACACAAAATATATAAAATATATGTATATATAATATATGTATATATAGAGAGAGAGACACACAGCTAGATGATGTAAAACGGAGTATTTGTATCAAAATAAAGATCCGAAGGCATGGTATAAATTTCCAATCAGTTTAATCACTACACATGTTTCAATAAAATATAAATCGATCGTGTAGCCATGATCGATTATCACTGACCTCGTCAGGTGGAAATGAATTGTCTTCAAATCCTTGATAAGAGGGAGAAAATTAACAGTCTTCACTCACAAAGTTTAGTCCCGAATATGAAGATCAAGCAGTCAAAACACGCCGACTGCTATCGTCCTCAGTTAGGGTCATAAAACTATCAAGTCTCTATCTCCCAATAGCTGTAAAAGACGCTGGACATCAATCAAATCTGTAGAATTACAGTCGGTCACAGTTAATGTGGGTGGGTACACACACATACACACACACACACGACGCGAGGTCGAGGTTCAAGAAAAAAAATATGTATACATATACCAACATAGCATCAAATCTGTAGAACTACAGATGGTCACAGTTAGTGTGAGTGAGTGCACACACACTCACACACACCGACACGAGAAAAGAAAGAAAATATATAAAAATATATACAAACGGTACTCGGCCTGTTTCCACAGATTTCTCACAGCTGAGTGCACATTAGAATACCTAGTTAGTAAATAGTTAGAATGATTACACACTCAGGTAAGACCGATTACGCGCATTCACCATTACTTTAAGATACCCTAACCATTGAGTTCTCTCGGTTAGGATATAGCTAGACGTATTACACACTCAGTTAAGACTAATTACGCTCTCTAAACATAATTCTACACACAGTACCCGGTTTCTTTAGACACTGAGGTCCCACAGATATTACTGGTCACGTTCCTATCGATTGAACACTACACTAGGTTTTGATCCGTGATCATCTAACCATGGAGTGCTCACGGTTACAGATTTGACAATAATACTTACACACCATTAATGGGCCTACACACATTCTCTGGGGTTTTGCTATTCTTTGTTATTTTATTTTGCCTATTGTGTTGGATAACATACTTCCACCACTCAAACACCTATCTTAAAAGCCCAAGGGCCCACATGACGGGAAATCGCACATACTGACACCTTAACCCAAATACCCAGCCCTACACAGAGCCCCTTGGTGGCCTACATAGAGGTTGCTTGCACGCACAGATTTGGGTACTCAGATTCTCAATGGGACAACGGCACATACTGAGTTCGATATGAGCTGACTACTTGCTCTTCACATGGATGTGTATATACCTAAACATACACTTTTTAGGAAGATACGGATGTTACAATTAAATCTATACACGTATAGCAGAACATTGAACTGAAAATACATGAGTGTGTATAGAGTTGCGGTTGACCCAATTTTTCGAATTTATATCGTCAAATCTCAATTTTACCAATATAACATTTGATGTTTTGTAAACTAACTTTCGGTGAATACTTTGTTGGTATATTTATATTTTTTCTTTAACCTCGTGTCGGTGTCTGTGAGTGTGTGTGTACTCACTCACACTAACTGTGACCGTCTGTAGTTCTACATATGTGATGCTATGTAGGTATATCTATATATATTTTTTTCTTTGACCTGGTGTCGTTAGTGTTTGAGTGTGTGTGTACCAACTGTGACCGACTGTAATTCTACAGATTTGATTGATATCCAGCGTCTTTTACAGCTATTGGGAGATAGAGACTTGATAGTTTTATGACCCTAACTGAGGACGATAGCAGTCGCCGTGTTTTGACTGCTTGATCTTCATATGAGGGACTACAATCTGAGGGAACACCGTTAATGTTCACCCGCATATTAAGGATTTCAAAACAATTCATTCTCAGTGATAATCGATCATGGCTACACGATCGATCTATCTTTTATTGAAATATGTGTCGTGATTAAACTGATTGGAAATATATACCATGCCTTCGGATCTTTATTTTGATACAAATACTCCGTTTTACATCATCTAGCTGTGTGTATGTGTATATATATATACATATATTATATATACATATATTTTATTTATTTTGAGTATATGTTGGTTGTTTACGGAAACCTCAGTATGCAGATTGGAGTACTCGACGAAGTACGAAGGTTGGTTTGTTTACTCCGAAGTAATGTAAAATAAAATAAGTAAGTCAAAAATGTAAAATTTGGTTTCGTATATTAAATATTATAAATTTACTGCTATATATGTTTCGGTGTACACATGTTGTTGAAGTGTGTTTCACTTTGTCAATGCATGGATATGTCTAGCTTCTGGGTGTGTTGTTAGTCCGCCGAGGAACTGGAATCAAATGGTTCAAATAATTTATTTAGCTGAGAGGATGGTGCTATGTGAAGTAAAGTACAAAGTATTCATAAACGACATATTTACTCCGTAGAAGTTTTGTTTATAAGGAAATTCAGGTCTAAGAATTACAGAAGTTACATATAAATTCCACAAGTGGAAGTTGTAAAATATTAATCAAGAGGTTAAGTCAGCAATGTAATTGATGAAAATTAAGCGTGGCAGAAAATTAATTTTCTAAATTTGAAGCGTACAAATTACTTGACTGCAAATTAATATTTATTTTACATCTTTGAATTCATTTAGATTGTTGATTCTCTAAAGACCAATAGTCACATCCAGTCACTTACGTATAAGCAAACACACACACACACACACACACACACACACACTAACACACACACACATACACACACGCAGACCCCCCCCCCCACACACGCACACACACACACACACACATATATATATAATGTGTGTGTGTATGTTTGTGTGTGAATGGGTGTGTGTGTATATGTCTGTGTATGCCTAAATATTTGTGGATTCCGCATGGATATCGATTGGTAGACACGGTTAAGTAACGTAATCAATACGTAGATGCCATTTGCAGGAGTAGTACTACCACACACACACACACATAGATGGGGGTGTGCATGCAAACACAGAGTAATCTGAATGTGAGTCATCTTTGGAGATGGTAGTCTATTTGGATATACTATAGTGATGTGTATTCCGATAATCCTTGATTTCTTGTCCAATTCTCCTAGCTACACTTGCATCCTCTATGTACATGTGTATGTTTGTATATATAAATGTATGTTTGTATATATATATATATATATGTATGTATATATGAATGTATATATATATATATATATATATATATATATATATATATATATATATATATATATATATGCAGAAGTCATATTTAATTTGTTGGATTCAACACTATCCAGCGAACCATAAACCGTCAAGGTTGTTTTTTACGGGTATGTCAACATGGCCTTACTTGTTCCCATATATAATATATATATATATATAATATGAAGGTTTAGCAAATAGAGAAAAAGTTTTAAAATAAATTTTAAAAGTTTCACTGTACTTACTATATGTGCCTTTACATCGCGATTTCAAACCCCAAAAGAAAGAGGTAATCCAAACGGATTTCCATTGAGAAAGGGAATTTCCGTCAGAAGGCTTTTCTCGCTCGGAGAATATAGAATTCTCGAGTTCAAATCACAAACTGGCGTCATACAAAACTGTTCCCGAATGAGAGTGAATGATGGAAGAAACAATTTTGCCTAGTTTCGTGTGTAAAGACAAAAGGCAGGGTTCAAACGACCAAAAGTGATCTCAACCTTAGGGGATTTTAATAATAAAGTCTGTTCCTGCGTGTAAAAAATACATATAGGGATACAAGTATTGTCCAACTTTATGCCAATGTGGTTCTATGGCAGGTTAATAAATTAACAAGCCAGAACATATAAAATCAAAGTTTAGCAAATAGTGAAAAAGATTTAAAATAAATTTTAAAAAGTTCACCGTACTTACATATATATATGTATGTATCCATGTATGAATGTATGTACGAACATATGCATGTATGTATATAGATAAATATATAGGTATGTACGTAGGTATGTACGTAGGTATGTACGTAGGTACGAATGCATGAGTGTATACATATATATATATAATTGTTTCTACTTTTGGCACAAGGCCAGCAATTAACCAGTACATTACTGGTACTTTATTTTATCGACCCTGTAAGGTTGAATGGCAAAGTTAACCTCGGCAGGATTTGAACTCAGAATGGCAAGGGCCGTAACTCTATGCGTCAAAGCATGGCGTCCTACCCTCTACCGGCACTGCCAATCCATAATGATGTCTATCTCTTGTTTATGTTTTCGAGAATATTTGTAATCGGCCAGCTCCCACAGTGTAAGGTTCAAATCCCGCTGAGATTAACTTTTCCCTTCATTCTTACGGGATCGATAAAATAAAGTACCAGCAATACACTGGGATAATTGCTGGCTTTGTGCCAAAAGCAGAAACAATTAATTTATACATCTTTCAGACTGATTGAGCTAAAATATGTGAAATATCTGTAAAGACACACACACACACACACACACACACACATATATATATACATAAGTAAAAAAGATGAAATCGAAAATGCAACTGGAGTCTTATTTTTAATAAAAATATATATATTTATTTGGTTCCTTTACCGGTGTTTCACAATTCTTCTGCTTTTCACAAGTAGATTTGAGATGTATGGTATGTGGTTTTTCTCACATCTGGTTGGTCTTTGAATGTTACTTGTTTTATATGGATCGATAAAATAAAGTAGCATTAATACACTGGGATAATTGCTGGCTTTGTGCCAAAAGTAGAAACAATTAATTTATACATGTTTCAGGACTTCACTTTTAATTAAACACCTTATTAATATTTAATAAAATCTGCAAACGTTCCATGATATTCTAATAAAGCCTTACGTGTCAATAACGCAGACTGAATCTTTCGTCCTCTCGAGAATGTCTGCACAGTGTAATCTTCATATGGATAGTGACGCCGTTTACAAATGTGTTGGACGGTGATTTATATGTAAGAATTTATGTGAAATAATGCGGCATCTTCAGTAAACGATCATCAGAAAAAGAAGTTGATGATGATGATGGTGGTGGTGGTGATGGAGGAATGAATGAATATTGTTAGTCTAAAAATAAAAACTGACACACAATTGGTATGGTTGTTTGCCTTCAGGTGATGGGTTATATATTGAAACCACCAAACATTTTAAATTAACTACACATACCATAGTACGAAATATAAAAGCGCTGTTTTGAGTTGGCAAGTCACAAACAAAAGCATAATATTGAATAGAGGGGAGAGTGGAATAATGGGCGAGCGAAAGAAATATGCGTCGTGCTATTCGTGACATTCCAGTAACATGCACTCCCGATTCGTAAGATGTAAGTATACGATTATTAAAAATACATAAATTGAACTCGATCTTCTTTATTATAATTCTGATTTTGCAGCAACATTATATAAGCTGGTATTAATATATTTTAAAAATTAGTAACATACATCCTGAAAGATTAATTCATATGCCAGATGACAGTGTAGTATTTTCAGCATAGTAGAACAGATGGAATTTTGCGACAAGAATTTCTATGGTGTATTATATATATATATATATTTGAGTGTGTGTGTTAGTGTGTGCGTGTGTGTGTGTGTGGGGGGGGGGGATGCATATTGTATCTAACCTTTCAATGATATACAATTATCTATATATTACCGTTTTCTCTTATACCATAAACTTCACAACCTGACAATTTCATAAAAACGAATTAAGTTCGTATTCACCATTGGACAAACACCGATGCGAACACACTCTGAACGTATACCTATATGAAATCAGTTTTAAATCTTTAAGAATATAAACCTTAAAAAAACCTTAATGTCTGTTAACGAAATAAAGAGGCGTAAATGTAATAGATAAATATTAGACGAACAACGAAGTTGAAATATATATTTCATTTTGGAAATATTTTTCATTACAAAGAAATCTCGTTTTATCTCTTGTTCGTAGAACGTGTTATGCAATGTTTTTTTTAGATCTCGTGAACAAATAAATTTATACATATATATGCATACAATATTTATTGTTATAGCTTAGAAGTTTTTACTTTTAACATCTAGAAAACAGAATTATATGGGATGTTAACCTTTCATTATTCAAATTTAAAACGTGAACGTATGTCAAGACGTTTTCTTACCATTTTAATACGTAATGTTTTCTAGTTGATTTATGTAAATACATTATATATAGATAGTTTGGAACATTTCGTCATTAAAATAAATAATTTAAAACCCCTATTTGGGAATATTTAGAAAGAATCCTAAAATTACCATGCATTGATAGTTTGAAGAAGCTATTGTTTAGATATACCAGCTGTTCAAATTACTTACACAAACTTTATTATAATATATATATATATATAAATATCAGTTATAAAATTTACTGTATATTATTATACATGAGAACGCATGGGTTCTGTAAAATTTGATTGAAGTGAAGTTGGGGGAAGACATATTTTAACCAACAACAGATAATATTTACAGGGAAGCAAATTTCGGTTTTGCAAACTTAGATAATGACACAAGATCAATGAAGAAATTTTACTAAGGATCACATGCATGCTTAAACCGGCCTTGGCTCCACATATGTTCATATTACTATAGACGTAAACGGAGCATGTAGGATTTTATCAGGTGACAGCTCAAGACATGTTTAAACACAACATATTTATATAGCAATAGGATGGTTTCAGTGTACAATCTAAACTA
>OZ024745.1:38563305-38598305 GCA_964016885.1 Eledone cirrhosa | reverse complement strand
TAGTTCTGACAGGCGGAGTATACTAGGCATCCTACATAAAGTTTTCAGGTTATTAAACATTATATTTTTTATGCTGTCGCGGGTATATTCGTTTGTTTAAAACAACACCAAAAATAAATATATTACCTTACAAATTTAGGCCCAAAATCAACACATTTTTCGACGGGAAATTCGATTAAGTTAATTCTAGTATTTCACTATTACTCTATTCTATCAAACCTAGAATGATCAAATCGTATTTAGTATCGTTCAGAATTAAACTCGTAGCATGAAAGAAACGTAACTAAATTCCCCTTAGACTTTTATTCGACATCTTAGCTAAAAATGCTGTTGTAATGCTTATTTACTTCATATACGCACTAGGTACGAAAATGCGCCCAGCATTTGGAATTGTCAGTTAAATCATATGATATACCTATAATCTTCATTTCATATCCATACTAATTTAAAAGATTCCCTCACATAGGTGTAGGTTTTGTTTTACCCAAGTCGTCCCACTCAGAGCAAACATCTAATCAATTCCATTCCAGTCAAGACAATCCTGTATTCGCTTTGAGTTTGAAGCGCTATGTATGATTCTCTATTTACGAAGTTGTAGTGGGACTTGCAATCGATTTTATAGCAATTTTTACAGTAATGCGCAACCGCATTCAGACACATTTGTTTGCCCGTGTTCAACAGGATTTCTTTAAGGAATAAATTTTCTTAGAAAAAGAATTACAGCCAAATTTCGAAGTATAATTAATGTTGTTTTCCTTTCTTCTAATACTTTTAAGCGTATATGTAAAGCAAATTATGCCGCTTAAAACTTTAGGCAAATGTGCCATATCATTTTATGACATATATTGAGATAAGTATGTCATGCAATTTATACAGCTTATAATTTTATTTAAGTAGGCCACACCATTATAATCGTTTCCATTTCTTAAATGGATGATTTGTTTCTAAGTAGTAAATCGATCTGGGATGTCTTGTGGTTGGAAAACAATTATTTCTTACTGATTACTGCCGAAGTGTGTCTAGATCGTTTGTTAGATGTTCTGTTATCTCCGACCCAGTTTTACATTTCAAGTTTCTGTTGCATGTAATGGTATTGATGTTTTCAACAACAACATAGCATACATGATTGTAACAATAATGGCTTTTTTCTGATATCTTCGAGCCTAAAACGATTCATGATACTGCTTCTTGAACCGGTAGTGGTCTCTCCAATTATATCAATTCGTCCATGGCTAGTGATTTTGTTACCTACTTCCACGTTAAATCAGCTATGCTGGTCGTTCGCATCTGTCACACCCATGCCAAACTCAGCATATGTATAATGATTTTAAAGGCAAGGATAGTTATTCTCTTTCCTGACCTATATCTAACAATTCACACTTCTGATGCCTATACTTGTACTGTTGTTTATAACCCTCTTCAGCCATCCATGATGATAACGATTTTTCTGACGCCTCCCTCTGCTCAAACCATTTGTCACTGCCGGCTCTAAGGATACTGATATATCACCATCTGGAAATATCAGTAATGCTCAGGGTTCTGATGCAATCTACTTAAGTACGAGTAATCGCAGTCATGATTTATTGGACTTTTGACAAGTTTAGGTAATCTTAATCCTAGTAGTTGGGATAAGCTTTTATTCAATTTACTGCCGACCGTCAAATATCCATTATTAATGTACATACCCATATGAAAAATGAAATTCTCTCCTCATGGTCGTGAATTAAAAGATTGTGAATCTATATATTTTTTCTAGACGAACCAGACTAAATACAACAATAAATGTATCAGGAAAAATGTAATGGATATACAATATTCCGATGTTTTTATTGATAAATATAATTAGAAATACTTAGCTGCTTTTATATATATATTTGTTACTATTATTTTTCTCTGGGTACATATTTTGGACGCTGGTACACAACAAACCCAGATTAAACTAAAAGTGAATTATTTACATGTAGAACAAACTAAGGAAGAGGACAATGATGAAATATTTCTTTATTGAATAAATAACTATTCATTAATATTTATATTACTTAGCAATTCCCTCCTTAATTTTTTCCAAACATAATCAATGTCTATTTCTCACGTAATATGATTGTGTTCGACATAAACGATACTGCTATATACATTACAATACTTAACTTGCCAAGGTGCATAGGAAACAGTTTTCTCATTTAGAAATTAAATATTTATTTAGCTCTTCTTAATGCTTTCGTTTCAGTTATTTGCATCGAAACATTTCTATGTCCGTACACAAGTGTTTATAAACATACTTTTTTCCTCTATCTGCCACTTCAGTGTGATGGGGTCACAAGTATTTTAGGGGCAGTCAAAACTTCCATCACTCCTACTGACCGTGTGATGTATTCAATTCAATGAAGTTCAGATATATAATCTCTCATTCCCACACGCTCATACATCCACAATCACGCACAAACACATTCACATGCACTCACGCATGCACATACATACACATTACAGCGCGATAGGTGTCTCCTCCCTACCTTCATTTTTTTAGAGAGAGAAAAACAAATACGTTCATGGTATTCTCTTAAGGTTTCTTGAACAAATTATAAATTTATATAATATAGCACTAAGAGAATTGCGAATGTTTGTCGAAATACATTGGTGAAATGTGGAGTATACTTTCACAATATTTACTTCCAATAATACTCAAATGACATTGAAGAAACCTTTCAAAAAATACCATTGTAACATTAACCATGTCCTTTATGACACGCAGAGGCTCCTTCTCTTACACACATGCACACGTAACGCACACACTGCTTTATCTACAGAGAAAACCACACAAAAAAGACAATAATCAAAATAAAAGTAGACACCTGCTTGAAACAACCAAGCACCGCACATTCGATATCATTCCAAAATGTGTCAAATATCGAATAAAACTGCTACGTACATGAAGATGCATTGGGCTGTCACAAAAGGTAATTCGGTGACTTTAATTGAACAGTTTATCTTCGTTGACCAGGTGTTCCTCCATTGTATTGCGGTTGCATTGATAGAGTTGGAAAACAGAAATTTGACAAAGTTCTTCCTCCGTTGTGTATGTTGGTCAACAGGAATCATTCTGGTGAAGTGATTCCTACTTTTGTGACGTTGGACCCATCATCTGTTGTAGGTTTTACGTCGGATTGTCTAATGTAGTGTTCATGGTAACATATTCATATTATAATACATATAGAAAAGTAATTTTTCATTTTGAAAATCGGTTTCCTTTCAAAGTGAAATTTCTGGGCTTCTATTCGTACTGCGTACCTCGCATTTAAGTCAGTTGGCTCTTTTCACATCAAACTCTGTTATTACAGTTTGCAGGATAGTATTCATCAGTATCTTTTTTATTGAATTTGGCCGTCATTTACTTTTCATAATTGTGTATTTTCTAAAGGACTTTTCATTCGTATGATATGTTTAGTTGCATGGGCGTGTAGATCTTCGGGTTAATTGTATTAGAAATTAAAAAATATGGTATGACATTGTTCTTGATTTACCGGAGACTTTGTTTAATAATTTGCCCTCATTTTTTCATATTGTTTTTCACTAAATTATGGAGAACATTTTTCTCTTCTTCAGCAGTATTTTACATCTATCGCCGTCTTCGATTTGATACTATTGAGATAAGTTAAGTGAAATATTGGTACGAGTGCGTGTTGAAGGAGAAGATAAAACACCGGAGTATTGTCGAGAGTCGGTAGGTTAGAAATATATGTTAGTCTCCCTCTATATATATATATACATCCATGTTTTGTTGCCAAATGTGAGAATGTTTACCCAACAACGATGTTGTGTCTTGCTCTTGTGTGAGTCATGTGCAGAGGTTAAAGCTGAGTGCAAACATTAAGGGGCATTGTGCTATTGGCTTACTAATTTCAAGGGTAAATAATTTATATAATAATATCAAAAGTATAAATGTATCAATACGGAGAGATCACAGCTCAGATATTACGTACATGATTTGAATGTCTCACAAATTAATTGCTGGACAAATAAATTGCTGGTACGAGTCTCAGACGTTGACTCTAATTAAGATGTTACGATAACATCGATGAGCCCGTCTGGTCTTGCTTGAGGAACCAGCCGGATAAGTTGGTCATGATTGCTTCTGAGAGGACCCTTTGGAAGGAGTGTTTGAGGACTCTGTCCCCACAAACTTCAAAGAAGGAAGAAGAAGAAGAAGAAGAAGAAGAAGAAGAAGAAGAAGAAGAAGAAGAAGATAATATTTAATGTTTACTTTACTTATTTTACCTAATAATTATTCATTGTTTACACAAAAACATATTTAAAGAATTGCAATTATACGAGGTAATATTAGTTGTGTTTCCACGATATTTATATAAAGCTTAAAGGAATGCGACATTATAGATTCATATATATATTTATATAAATGATAATAATAAAGATAATAATAATAATAATAATAATATAGGGAAGAAGACGCACGAGGTGACGGAGGTCATGAAATCGCTCCCGTAAGTTTTGAATTTTTAACATATTTAAATCATTTGTGAAATAACAACTCTTAGTACAAATGCTACGTAAAGCACTCGGCTTGAGCCCCGAAAAATTCGGACCCAAAATATATTGTTATAAGGCTCAAATATTCAAATATTCAACTTTGTATTGTACACTGTATATCCAAAAGAAAAATGGCTATAAATGGAAGAAGAAGAACCCCCCCCCCCCCTCCTCTCCTCTGGCTACACTATATAGGACAGCTAAACTCACCAACACCAGAAACTAGATACACCACCCACCCCACCATCTGAGTACACTAAACACAACAGCATTTTCACCTTCACCGCCACCGCTCACTACGGCCATCATTACCACAACTATCCCATCACCGCCGCCACCACCCCTTGACTCCTTCACTGCTGCTGCCACCGCTACAGCACCATCACTACAGTAATACGGTCGCATCACCGCCACCACTGCCTCGGTATCGACATCACCACCACCGCTGTCTCAGTATCGCCAACGCCGCCCTCTCCCACTTCTCCCTGCTGGCTGCTACTACTCCCACATTATAGAATCCCTACTACTAACAAAGAGGAAGGCATCAAAATATATAGATAGACTCAAAAGAAAAAAGAAAAAACAAACAACAAAACCAAAGCAGCACAGCAACAACAGCAAAAAACGAGAAAAACAAACAGAGAAAAACAAAAACAAAAACAAAAAAAGAAACCCTAAAAACGTAAAGAAAATAAGAATGAAGAGAGAAGCAGGCGGACGGACAGAGAAGAGGGGGGAAAAAGTAAAACTTAAAAAACAAAAACTAAGTCAGACATTCGAATACTACATTACAATGAAACTTATGCTTATTCATTTTTGGGGCCCTTTCTGCCCGTGTGTTTGTTTGTTTATGTGTGTTCGTATACAGCGTGGTGATAATGCCACACAAGGGCCAAGTGGGATGGCGGATCCACAGATGGCTATGTAAACATACATTCGCCAATCCTCGATAAGAGTGTTTAAATATCGAACATAAACAGTTCGAATAACGGTGAAATGGAGACTAGAACGTCATGTGACAGACTCTCACCCAACAGGTGCCCCCTGGCTCAGCAGCAGGAACCTGACTGTCAACCAAATACTGCTGATGTTATGGAAGAAGAAGAAGGAAAGGGGCCAGAACCAACTGGACGAAAGAATTGAATAGAACTGTTATGCAATGCTACCTGAAAAGTAACCCCAAGGAGAGGGGCTACAGGAGACGGATGCATAACATCTGGAACGAGATTGGTTTATTTAAATTAGATGAACAAAAATTGGCCGGGCAGGCTCGGGTAATAAGAACTAATGGGTGGATAAGCGAGCTGGAACTGGAGAAACTGAGCAGAGAGAATGGCTTGGAGATGGCGGGTGTAGTATGCCAGACAGGCGAGCCGGTGGGAAATGAAGGTGAGGAGGTCCTGAGAACGGAGGAACCACCCGAAGCAGACAATGATCTGAATACTGAGATAAATAATACCTGGAACAGAGATACGGCCACTGAGGAGATGAATGCTGACGGGCTAGGACAAGATTCGGTTGACATCCTAAATCTAGTGGTAGATGAATTGAACAATGATAGTGGGAGACCTATGAACCTAAGATTTGTAGACAGGAAAAAGTTAAAAGAAACAACAGCTAAGGTAAACAAAGTCATCCCATACCTTGAGGCGAGGAGTCTCCACCAGTGCAACAATATCCTCAAAGCAACAGCAAATACGGTGAGGAAACTACTTGGTATAAAAGCGAGAGGAAACAACAGACAAGAAAGAGCAGAGCCGTGGTGGAAGAAGCGACTGAGTGGGCAAATCGGGGAAATGAGAAATGACATAGGAAAGCTTGAGTCACTACTGAATGGGACACTAAAAAACATAGGCACTAAAAATAGACTGGAAATAAAATACAAAACTAGGAGTAAAAAGCTAAATATTATAATAGAGGAATTGAAGCAACGCATTGTAGCAAAGAGTGCCAAAATCAGGCGATACGAGAACAGAGTCAGTCAGTATAAACAGAACCGCATGTTCGACAACAACCAGAAGATGCTGTTTGGACAGCTTGAAGGGAAAGAAATAGGCAACGACTTGATCCCTGGGGCGGAACAAGCTAAAACATTCTGGAGAGGAATATGGGAGCAGGATGTTAGACACAATGCCCAGGCAGGGTGGATTGAGACAGTACAGAGGGAGATCGGTGAGAAGGCACAACAACAGACTGATTTGAGTATCACAGTTGAAACTCTTAAGGGGCAAGCCAAAAAACTAACCAACTGGAAATCACCAGGCCCAGATGGTGTGCAGGGGTATTGGATTAAACATTTAACATCCCTCCACCCGAAGCTGACGGCCATGTTCAATGACTGCTTGGTGTCGGGTGAGGTGCCAGAGTGGTTGACAAAAGGTACCACAGTTCTGATAATGAAAGACCGAATCAAGGGTAATGATGTTACCAACTATAGACCTATCACATGTCTGCCCGTAATGTGGAAACTGTTGACGAGCATTGTGTCTGAGGAAATCTACCATCACCTCCACACAAACAACTTGTTACCGGACGAACAGAAAGGATGCTGAAAGAAGTCACGTGGTACAAAGGATCAGTTGCTTATTGATAAGATGGTAATGGGGAATTGCAGGAGGAGACACACTGATCTTGCCATGGGATGGATAGACTACAGAAAGGCATTTGACATGGTGCCTCATTCCTGGATCACCAAAAGCCTGGAGGTCTTCAGGGTGGCAGATAACATCAGACAGTTGCTGGGCAGGAGTATGGGGTCCTGGGAGACAGAGTTGACATCAACTGGAGTATCCTTGGGAAGCGTGAAGATCAACAGAGGTATCTTCCAGGGAGATAGCCTGTCCCCTCTGTTGTTTGTCCTTGCCCTGATGCCCTTGACCATTATGCTGCGAAAAGTGAGAGCAGGATACAAGTTGGGAAGGGGAGAGCTTACCATCAATCACCTCCTCTTCATGGACGATCTTAAGCTCTTCGG
Source organism: Eledone cirrhosa (assembly GCA_964016885.1). Classification (NCBI taxonomy): domain Eukaryota; kingdom Metazoa; phylum Mollusca; class Cephalopoda; order Octopoda; family Eledonidae; genus Eledone; species Eledone cirrhosa. Next base: position 38,590,789 of record OZ024745.1, on the reverse strand, counting down.
GAAAAGTGAGAAGGAGTTGGATGTGCTTGTTGACACTGTCCGTATTTTCAGCAGTGATATATGTATGCAGTTTGGTATTGGTAAATGTGGAGTCATTGTGATGAAGAGGGGTAGGTTGAGCAGAAGTAACGGGATCCAGATACCAACAGGTGAGATGATAAAGGAAATTGACTCTGAGGAAGGATACAAGTATTTGGGCGTTCTGGAGGCTGATGGCATAAAGAACAAAAAAAATGAAGGAATTGTTAAGAACTGAATACATTCGGAGAGTAAGGAGCGTATTGAAGTCACATCTGAACAGCAGAAATGCCATAAGCGCAGTAAATTCCCGAGCTGTGTCTATTATTAGGTACAGTGCGGGAATTCTGAGATGGAATGTTGCTGAACAAAAAGAAATGGATAGGAAGACTAGGAAGCTATTGACTATCTACAACATGTTCCACAAGAGGAGTGATGTCGATAGACTCTACCTAAGGAGATCTGAGGGTGGAAGAGGTCTTATCAGCATAGAGGACTGTGTTCAGATGGAGAAAAACAACCTATACAAATACGTGACCTATAGTAAGGAGCCAATGCTCAGAACTGTACTGAAGGAGGGGACAGTAGGCCAGGGGATGTCCAAGGAGGAAATAACATCAAGGAGGAAGAGCAGCCTTAAGGGAAAATCCCTTCATAGTACCTTCTTTGAGAAAACTGAATTTAGAGATCCACAGACATGGAACTGGTTGAGAAGAGGAGACCTCAAAAAGGCTACAGAAGGAATGCTAATGGCTGCGCAGGAGCAGGCCCTCAAAACGAAGTGGTTGAAGCACCATATCTACAAGGAGGAGGCTAGCCCACTGTGCAGGATCTGTGGAGAGAGAGAGGAGACTGTGGCTCACATTGTGTCCGAGTGTAAACACCTAGCCCAGACCCACTATAAGGGCTGGAGACACGATGTGATGGGCAGGGTGATCCACTGGCACCTGTGCAAAGTAAACAATCTACCACATTCTGAGAAATAGTATGAGCATAGGCCAGAGGCGGTGATGGAGAACAGTCAGGTGAAGGTGCTGTGGGATTTTAGGATACAGACGGACAAAAAACTGGAACACAATAGACCTGACCTGGTGGTTGTGGACAAAGAAAAAAGATCGTGCCTGATTGTGGATGTGGCCTGCCCGTTCGACACGAGAGTGCAAGAGACGGAGAGGGAGAAAATTAACCGATACCAGGACCTAAAGTGGGAGGTGAAAAGGATCTGGAACTGCCATGAAGTCAAAGTGATCCCGATTGTCATAGGCGCACTGGGGACTATCTCCAAAGGTTTCCAGGGATGGTTAAAGAAAATCGGCCCCTTCACGCTTTTTGGAACGCTTCAAAAGGCATGCTTGCTTGGAACAGCAAGAACCATCCGATACGTCCTGAATATCTGAGGCTGCAGGTAGTGGCTTGTTTTCAATCCAACGGACTTTCCAGTTAACCAACATCAATGACTGAGATTCAAGGAATAACAATAACAATAATAATAATAATAATAATAATAATGATTTCTTTATTAACCACAAGGGTTTACATAAAGTAGACATTAAGGACAGTGCAGGACAATACAGGACGGTACAAATGGGCATTTCTGCGTGTAAAAAACAAAAACAGAGGATGTAACAAAAAATAACAATGACAAATTCCCCAATAGGGGGGAGACTTCGGAGGGACATTTGTGGAGAAAGCCCAGTAAAAGGCCACAGTGACCCTGACCACCAAGGCAGGTGCCCTCTCCCAGTGTTCCACCTTTAATTTACAGACACATACTCAGAGTAGGCCCATTCATTCGGGCCATTCTTGCTTCTCTCACCCATCTTTTAACAAACTGCTGGGAAGAGAGCACTTCCCTCTCCTCCCTGATTTTCCTTTTCAAATGATATTTGAAAAAGTTAATCAGGGCATCACCGAAGAGGTAAGTGCTCGTCTTCAGCCCTTTCAAACGTCTCCACCATACTATCTATTTTGCCATGGCCACCAGTCAGATAACAACTGCCTGCCTGTCCCGGCTAAAGGAAGAGGGCGGGGCAATCCTCGCGATGGACTCAGCTGATAGTTGGATCCGTCCTACACGCGACAGCACGTGTTCGACATAAACCCACAAGTCAGCAATGCTCGGACACTGGACGAATGCGATCAGGACGGTTTGTCACCCTGCGTGCATCTCGGACATGCCCGGCTGATGGCACCTCCATGCCTGTAGAGTTTAACCCGAACTGGGATAACCAACGCTACACACATACACACATGCGCGTGCGCCCAAGTTAGTTCAGTTCAGTGTTCTACCATGTCGGTCAAATCTCAATTTGACAGACATACCTTCTGCTGCTTTGTGAACTAACTTTCGGTGAGTGCTGTGTTGGTACATTCTCATATTTGTTTTTTCTCGGACATCGCTTCGGTGTGTGTGAAAGTGTGTGTGTACCTACCCACGCTAATTCTACGGGTTTAATACTGTGTTGATGTGTGTATATATTTCTATATATTTTTCCTTGGCCCCGAGCCGATGTATGTTGGTGTGGAGTGTGTGTGTACCCACTCACATTTAACTGTGACTGACTGTATCCCTACAGATTTAATTGATGTCCAGCGTCTTCTGCAGCGATAGAAATCTGAAAACTTTTATGACTGGTGTGTCTCCATATGAGGGAATGAATTCTGTGAGAGAACATCGTTATTTTTCTCCCTCATATCAAGAATTTTAAGACAATTCATTTTCACCTGATGAAATCAGTGATAATCGATTATGACTTCACAATCGATCTATCTCTTATTGAATTAAATGATTAAATGATTGGAATTGTACCTTGCCTTCGGATTTTCATTTTGATACTTATACTCCGTTTTACATCATCTAGCTGTTCCCTCGAATGGAATTGAAGGTATACAAAAGCGTGGAGAACTTAATATTGCTAACATAAAGTTATTGGACAATTTTACACAACCAATAATGCACCTTACTATATAACAACTATATATATATATATATATATATATATATATATATATATATATATATATATATATATATTTCGGCATCAAACACGTATAAAATACGTTCTGTACACAGAGGTATAAAGGCTATATCGTATTTGCCCATTGGAAATATAATTTACGTAGATCACATATTTAATCAGATAATTTGATATAATGTTATCAGAAATTGCAGGTGGGTGAAATCGTTGAATATAATGAGATGAGTGAGTGGAATTGAAATAAATATTATTTCATATTAAGGCCGAAGATCAACAATTTTGGGTGAATGCAAAGCGGGTTATATCGTAACCAGTACGTTACTGGTACTTCACCTTATGTACACCGTTAAGGTCAATGGCAAAGAAAACTGAAACTGGAATTGAACATAGAATGTCAATGCCGGAAATCATGTCTTTCGACGCTTTATCGATGTTGCCAATTCCCCGCCCCTGAATGATAGATAATAATAAAAAATCAAATCGAAATATCTATGTAAAGTTTACTGAAGGAATAGAAAGAATGAAAGAAAAGTTAAAAAATGAAATTATTCTGAGAAGGATAGAGTGCTTTAGAAAACCAAGACTGAAGTGATAAGGGTATAGGGATGAATGATAGAAGGAACTGAATAGGAATAGGGAAAGGGAGAGAATAGAGGTATATATAACCTAGCTGTTTATAGGAAGCCACAATCAGGAACATGAAGAAGTAGATTGGAGAAGAGGGAATTTAATCAGAACTATACACGAGCGAAAAACAGTAAAAGAAGAAATGAAGAAATACGAAAGAAAGTAGACATCTTTAATTTTTTGCTATGAAACAACTATCATATCCGTCAATTTACCTATCCATTTCGTTGTGTTCAACAGAGTTAGAGCCTCTGCTATCGAGTGTATATAAAGCATCTGCATGAAAAAAAAAACTTGGAAGCCATATTTTATTAAAAAATCTCTGGCAAGCCTCTTAGATTTCATGGCAACTGACTTTTTCCTATTTTTCGATGTAAGAAGCTAAAACCAATTTCTATATTTTGATTGTTTATTATCATAATGAGTTCACAAAATTAGATTTTTTATCTCATTCCGAGTAAATTTGAACAGACTATGTTTATGTGTATGCAGATGCACATCACCAGAAATGCACGGACTCACACATATTATATAATTATGTATATATGTATATGAATATATATATAAAGGGAAAAAATGAAACGAAATTTCATTTCCCACTCTTAGTACGGCTGTTACTTAAATATAAGTATGTACACGTACATACATATATGTATACAGACGTACAGTAGTATGTATATATACATACATACATGCCCCATAAGTATATACTTTCAGACGTTCAACAATCTGGCAGGAAGGTATACGTTGCTGACGATAGCTAATAAGCTTGAAACTAGTACAGCCTTACTTTGTCAGTGTTGAACAAACGAGCAACGATGGTTGCTAGACACTACGGCTTAATTAGGGATGTTTGTTTACAAATACACCGAGCATTATAAAAAATGTTCGGTGAATCCATACGTAGATATATATATATATGTGTATGTATGTATATATATATACGTACTACTGTACGTCTGTATACATATAGGTATGTACGTGTACATACTTATATTTAAGTAACAGCCGTACTAATAGTGGGAAATGAAATTTCGTTTCATTTTTTCCGTTTATCGTTTTCGGTGCGCCCGGCCGATTAACCCAATCGATATGCAAATTGGGCTACTCAGCCGTTAATATGCATAAGGAATGTATATACTTTCAGATGTTCAACAATCTGACAGGAAGGTATACGTTGCTGACGATAGCTAATAAGCTTGAAACTAGTACAGCGTTCCTTTGTCAGTGTTGAACAAACGTGCAACGATGGTTGCTGGACACTACGGCTTAATACCTGATGTTTGTTTACAAACACACCGAGCATTATAATAAATGTTCGGTGAATCCATACGTGCATATATATATGTGTGTATGTATATATATATACATACATATTTGTATGTACGTGTACATACTAATATATATATACGTATGTATATATATATATATATATATATATATATATATATATATATATATATATATATATATATATATATATATATATATATATATATATATATATATATATATAGAGAGAGAGAGAGAGAGAGAGAGAGAGAGAGAGAGAGAGAGAGAGAGAGAGAGAGAGAGAGGAAAAAGTATGACCGCGACGGCAGAGCTGAAGCCGTTTCACTGGCTATTTCTGGTCCAGAGATAGCCGTCGAAACGGCTTGAGCTCTGCCGACGGAGTCATACTATTTCCTATTTCCCACTCTACTACCCTAAGTATTGAGTACTCTGGTGCGTTATGGTCCATCTGTTTCCTTACCACAATTCCTTTGTTATATATATATATATTACTATTTGTTTAACTTACCAAAATATTTAAACCACTCAAATATTAATCGAATATGCACTCAATACAAGTGGATAGAGGGAAGAACTTTCTTTCTCACACTGAAAAGTAATAGTAGCATTGACGTGTTAGCCTTGTCGTATGCTGTGTTGATGTGCATGCTAGTTATAATACACACACTCACGCACAATCATACATACACCAACATACATACATAAATACATACGTAATACATACATACATACACACATTCACACACATACATGCATACATACATGTGTTGGCAGAAAGCGTAGATAATCTACCCGATAGGTTGTTGAGGCATTTCAAATTCTTTTGTACATAATTTAGAGATGTCTCGGGTTTAGTGTTGTCGCTAAAAATATCAGTTTTGGAATCCAGGTTGGCAACCACGAAAATACCTATTTTAATATTATATTCAATTGGTAGAGACAAGTTAAAGTGTTTAATGAATTTTTACAAGTGTTTTCCTACTGTTCTCTCTCGAGCGCAGAATTACAAAGAATTTTAAACGTTTAAGGCGCATCATCGCTATGTAGGCCAGCTTCCATGCAAAGGAATTCACTTCCTTTATTAAAGAGAAATAACCACGATCAGCGACGTTTGATGGAATCCCGTGATTCCATTTTAATGCCGTTGCTATATATACAGTTTTTCCTCTTGTACAGGCTACTAGCAAATTCTATGATAGTGTATCTAGTGACCAATATCGATTTCATATCGAATAATGTTAGTGTGGTACAAGGCCATTAAATGCGTATTATTCAGCGGGTTAGAGGAAATTGATGTATAATAATTGTCAATGTCAAAACGTAAAAACTTCATATACTTTCTATTATCTAATGTTATGAACCATGTTATAACAGCATTAGTATTTCCCCATAATTTAGTGTAATTTTCTGACTTACAGCAGGTACAATTTTTACCGGGGATATTTTTAATAGTTTTCCCTATATCTAATGTGGAAGGCCATATTAATCTAATAGATTGGTTAAGAATGAATTGTTTTGTTATATAACTAAGCGGTTTGGGAACAAATAGTACAGTATGTATTTCTCTATTCAGTAGCTTAACAATGTTTATGCACTGTCTATTAATGTCCATTAAATTAACCTTCTTATTTTTTTGATAATATTTTTTCAAGTTCTTGGAAGATGCAAGAATTGTATGAATCATACGCAATCCATAGTGTATAGATTTTAGTATTGCAGCATTTTTTTGTTTTCGAAAGTTACTTATAGTAGAGTTAAGTTGGATTAAAAAAGGGTTAAAACAGGATATATTTTTTCAATTCTAATACTTCCTAAATTGAGCATATATATATATATATTTATATATATATATATATATTTATATATATATATATATATATATATATATCTAATATATATATATATATATATATATATATTAGAAAGTGAGGTTTTTTTTACAAAATGAAAAATAACCGAGGTGTCCTACACGAGTGAAAGTATAAAGAAAAAGAGATGAAATCGAAAATGCAACTGGAGTCTTATTTTTTTTTTAAATATATATATTTATTTGGTTCCTTTACCGGTTTCGCAGTTCTTCTGCTTTTCAAAAGGTGAGTTGAGATGGAGGGTCTGTGGTTTTTATATATATTAAATATATATATATATATATATATTTAATAAATATATATATATATATAATAAATATTTTATATATATATATACAGAGACAGAGGGAGAGAGAGGGAGATAAGGAGAGAGAGAGAGAGATGAAGATGAGGAGAGAGAGAGAGAGAGAGAGAGAGATAGAGAGAGAGAGAGGGGGGTAAGAAATCCCATAGGGATATTGATGTGAGGAAACTATATTTGTTAAAAGTATTTTGTGTAGATTGTTGCAGTTGTAGGATACTACATATAAAGTGCCTTATAGTGAATAGATTGTGGAGAATGTTTTTTAGAATCGTTCTTTAGCAGTAACTCATATTAGGGAGGAGAAACGTTGCGTTTAATTCACAAATGGTAAACTATATGATTATGATTTTCATTCCACAATGAAATGGACCACCTTCGATTTGGACGATATGTGTTCTAATTGCTTAATCAACGGAACAACTTACGTATAAAATTACGTTGTACGTGTCTGAGACATCCACAGATCCGTGTACTCTTAAGAGTCGTATCAATGTCACAACACGGCACAGTATGTGCAACTCTAGATATCTGAATTAGGGGTGCAACTCATTTTTTTTTCAGCACTGGATTGTACTGAGAGAAGGAGAAATTCATTTTCTTGTACAATAATTCAATACATCGCATAAAATCGATCTTATAGCCTAACGATCGCGAGCTAGACACCCAACATTAAGCCATGTAACTTCACAAACAAATGTGTAGTGTTACAGCATCACATGATCATACATTAAGTAGAAGACATGGTGCACCTGTTCAACGTCTCTGTGTGCGATGAATCTTTTCTTGTCAATTGTATTGCCTAATATTTTATCCATACTATTGTTTGTGAAAATGTTTAAATTTTAGGCATGTAGAGAGGTGAGAGTGTCTGATACATAATTGAATATTGAATTAAAACAAAATTATGAAATGTGAGTAGCGTAATAAGGTAGGATGATGTAAAAAGCACAGGGTATCACTGAACACATACATGAAAACTGGATCTGGACAATAGGTGATCGGCGTAGCTATGACATTCTCATGCTAGAAATGGTCGAAGATATTACCGATGCTATGTGTAACATGTTCTATAAAAAGCTTATTAAAATAAGGTGATTTACTCCTTGATACAAGGCATTGTTTATGAACAGTTTATCATCATTGAAACGTTGGTTGAAAGAGCCATGGGTCAGCATCTTGACTGTACGTTCATTTGTATTACCTGAAAATTGAACATATCATTGTCATTGCATATTACTTGATGAGATCACTTGATTGTAGAAAAAGAACCTATCGTGTTGTGTGTGGTGGGGACTAGCTGCATATTAAGAAACTTTATCTATACAAATATACGTTCATATAGGAGTAGGGCTGGTGGGATTCTATGAGTATCAGCTTACTTTTGGAAGAGAGTGACAACTTTCCAGCTGGGTTATTTACGAAAGTACTTTGTCTTTTCTGGTGATCATTTTGTTTATCGATATTATAGCAGATGAACTGTGATTTTGTGCAAAATGTAGACGGACAATTACCTACACACTTTATTACACAGCGGACAATCCAACACAAATTTTGTCATGGCATTGTACAATATATTATTGTTTTACTAAGAAATAATGAAAGAAAAATGCTGCAACCTTGGCATTTCTTAAAAAAGTTTGTAAGCAAATCTAACTAAAGGAACAAATTGAACTCAGCATGAAAAGGTATCTGTGCGTGTGTGTTGATCATTACTCATCTTTTATTTGTCGTCCAGATTAGATAACCAATAGTAAAAGGAAATTATTTTTCACCTTCTCCCATAGTTTTGATTTGTCTCTTACCTTTTTCATTTATTTTCGTTCTTTATTCTCTTTAGTCTTTATACTCCAATAGAAAAATATTAAGAGTGTTCGTGTATAAATCTAAATTCTATACTTTTTTCAAATATATGATTGTAAAACGACGAAATACATACGAACAAAATGTACATACATATATACAGACACACACATCCCCCCCCCGCCAAAAAATATAGAGAGAGAGAGAGAAAGAGAGAGCGAGGGAAAGTGAGAACGAAAGAGAAAAAAAGAAAAAAGTGATAGATAGATAGAGTGTTATTTTTATTGTTTAACCTTATCACCTTTATTAAGAAAAAAGTAACCTTCTACTGTTATATTACATCTTGGGAGTTGAGATATATTAGATACTAAGACATTTGATTTCTCAGATCAGTGATAAAATATCTAATGAAATATACTACCTCTTGTTAAAATTAGTTACTTGTTTTATATATATACATCAGAGCCCAGCACTATATATTGTACGGTGTAGTTTGTTGTGTGAAGAACGAGATTGTGTCAAAGGTGGCGATATACGGATTGGTATGATTAAAATGAGGAAAAAAAATGTAATGTTTTTCTTTGTTTTGTTTTCTGTAACAGGACAATTGTTATCGAACAGATTTATGTTCAAATGCATGATCATTTCTATTTTTATTTAGGGTGTAAGATGGACGGAATTTGACCTATTCGCAATCATAAAGTCAGTGGTTCCATTCCTGGCAAGTACTATATGCGTCATTTACAACAGGTTATTGTCAACCATACTTTATCGAGTGAAAAAGGTTAGAGGGAACACTTTGGAACTTGCCGAATAGATTTAATATGTAATTCAACGGCCAAAACCTTATAGCAAAACCTATAAGTCGTGTTTTGTGTTTTCTTCATTCATTGGATAAAAATAATTTTAATAAAAGGTGTCATTCCCAACTATTATGCTACCCACGCCTACAATATTTGCGAGATATCCTACGTCATGTGTAAGTTATGTCCAGGTGCTTTACCAAACGATATCCGTGAAACGCCGCATAGCAAAAGCGATCGATTTCAGAAAAAAATAAGTGTTTCTATTTTTAGGCACAAGACCAGCAAATACCCAGTACATTGCTGGTACTTTATTTTATCGACCTCGTAAGGATGAAAGGCAAAGTTAACCTCGGCGGAATTTGAACTCAGATCATAAAGGGACGTAACTCTATGCTTCAAAGCATGGGGTCCGACGCTCTACTGATACTGCCAATCCACCGCCATCAGAAAATATATTCTCTAATTATATTTTCCCATGTGCTTCTAAGTATTCAAGGAAACAGGTGAGGAAGAAATAAAATTCTGATACAATGATAGAGAACAGTAAAACAAAAGTGTATTAAAATAAAATATTCATTTTTTTGTATGTGAACTGAAAAGTAATAGTTTCTACTTTTGGCACAAGGCAAGCAATTAAAACAGTGTATTACTGGTACTTTATTTTATAGACCCTGTGAGGATGAAAGGCAAAGTTATCATCAGCGGGATTGGAACTCAGACCACAAAGGGCCGTAACTCTTTCTTGCAAAGCATGGCTGCCGACACTCTACCGATACTGCCAATCCAAAAACGCATTATAAACTTGTGATATATAGTCGACAAATTTCATCTTTCTCCAGCAGTCTCCCTACAAGCTTTCTCTAGCTCACTGTATTTCTTTCTCAATTATCCTCATTTCTGTGTTTGTTATGCCTATACATAAGTGGATTAATCTATATATACCCATGCTTTAATAAATGTACCCATTTTAATTGATTGTTGTACGTTTGTGTGTGTCATAAAACTAACGTGTGTGTGTAGACGTGTGTATGAAATAAAATGTAAAAGCCTTGTGTGTATTCTCCTGACGAATGACTGTATGTGGATTCGAATATAAAAATTGTGTTTCTATGTAGTTGTCGCATGTGTATGTATACATTAATATATCCCCTTTTAAGTGTTCCGTGGCTTATGCGTATGCATGTCAGATATTCTGACATGGACATTGTAAATGCGTTTGCTAATTGATGTGTTTGTAAAAGAGAAGTAAAGTCGTAAAAGTAACATATAAGTTTAGGATATACAAAATACAAAATATTTTCTACATATTTTACATAAAGACCACGCCCGGTACCTCTGCGAATATATATGCAAATAATAACACTAACACACAAAATATATATACATATATCAAACTTGTCAAACTCTAAAAACCCAAGCAGGGAGTATCATGAAAAAACGTTCCTCAAATCAGGCCGAAATAAGGCAAAATGGGGAAATTTAACTAATGAAAGCTATATTCATTTTCACAAGAGAACACACCTGTCACCCACATCAAATTGGGTGGGAGATTTCCCTATCTGACGGGAGAGTTGACAGATCTGATATATATACAGGATCAGGCAAAAGCAAAGCGTTGGAGTAGGAATCAGTATGTATGTATATAGTATCTATATGTGAAAGTATGTAAGTATGTATTTATAAATGTACACTTTGGTATATTCGATGAGTCAGCTCACTGTGCTCGGACTCGCTTCCTACATCGAACCACAAGACAAGCGCCTCCAGTTTTGACAGAGTCTAATTTGTTTCTAAATACGTCTAACACCATCTAATCTATAAAGTAAGACGCGCCGACTGCGTGCGGTTTATAATTTTGTATCCCATTAGTAAAATAAGTTGGATTACTTTGAATAAATAATGAATAAATATTACATAATTTATCTACTAAATTTCGTGGCTATTCATTAAATATATTTTATTATTTATTTAAAGATGACTTCTTTAAAATGTTCGAATGTCAATACTTCTGGTTAGTGAGCGTTTAAATAAATATTCATATATTTCTGTCACTAATTTTCTCCTAATGCAATTTATATATAATATCGCTTTTTTTTAATGTATCGTGGATTACGTTACTGATTACATAAGACAGTGAGACAATACTCTCTTCAATTTATGTGTATATTGTCAATTACAATTTTATTTGACGTATCATATCTACATGTATATATACTTGCGTATACTATCAATAGACACAATACACATGTTAGCAGAAAACCACTCAAAGGCTGTTTTTTCTGCTAGTGGTCTTAATGCTCTATTCTATTCCTCAGATCTATTCTTCCTACGGCATCCAGTACCCTCCATCATCCACACACCCACACTGGAATACTCACACACACTTAGACTTCGTACACATAAAACAAAATAAATATAACACATTTGTAAATAAATATTCACGTAGAAATGTACACAAACATACACATAGACCAAACACACACACACACATACACACCCTAAACAGCACATACTCACGCGCATTTCTCTGCGACCGTTTTATTGTGTTGCTATGACGAGATAAGAGTTATGTTGCTCAAACAAAATTAGCTAATCCACCTTAAAAACAAACTTACTCATATTTATTTTATTAATAAAATGTCGGCTTGTAATCAACTGAGAAAAAGCTAAAGTCTGATACGCTGAACTTCTTTTTTCTCTCATTCATTGAATTTATATACACACGTTCTATGTATTTATATAAATATATATATATATATATATATAAATATATATAAAAAATATATATATATATATATATATGAAGTGACAATATGATTTGTAGCGTTTTGTAAGCTTTATTACAATTTGCTTCAATATCGATCAGTTCGGATTTGATCATGTGATCGGATCCCGACTCATAAGTGACACGTCTTCAGATATGAAAGTTTACAACAGCCGTCAGAAACCTGGACCACAATGTAACAAGAGACGGACTCAGTAACAACTCCTAGTGCTCGAAACAGCGTCGCCGCTAGCAACTACGAAATGCCCCCTAAATAACACACACACACACACACACACACACATATATATATGTATATATCATATTAATCAACTTAGGGTGATGCTTCAAATTTTTACCATTACTAGCAATATATATATATATATATATATATATCTTTAAGTCGTTTGGAAGCCTCGACAATGCAAATGGGTAAATCTCCGGGTAACAAGGTCCGGTGGTGGAGAGAGAGATGTAAGTGGGTGTACGTTGAGATGCGTGGTGTGTATAAGATGTGTGAGATGTGTAGAATGAAGGGAAGAGTATATATATTGTTAGGGAAACGCATTCCTTTGATAGCAATGACACCGATATGCTTATTGTCTATAAACAAATATATTTTTCTTCCTACTAATCGTCTCTTTCTCCCTGTTTTCATATATATATATATACATACGGGGTAACAAATAATAGTTAAATGCAGTCCACTTAGGTATAGTCCAGTTATGGTATTCCAGGTAGTGGATGATATTAACGCTTGGCTTGGTTTGACTCAACAAGGCGTTTTCATAGTGATGCTGCGGGTATGCCGTAATTCCTATGTTGTAAACACTTGGAGTAATAATAAATCAGGAAAGAAGGTTCACATGGTTTGCTATACAAAAAAGGTTTTTAATCTCATAGCTGACAATTGTTTCTCAGAATTGGTAGGTCTAGAGATCGCTATTCGCTTATTTTCACGTTACTCGATCGCCAATAGAAAATTATAACCAGTCAGATCTTCGGAGCATGCGAGAATGAAGAGAATACACAGGCAAGAAAAGAATATACAGGCTACTATATGAAGTAGTCATGGCATTCAATTAGAACAATAACAACAATTACAACAATGCTATTAATAAATTATTTGAGGAGACCCTGGATTACTTAGGTGGGGGGTATAATGTATCTAACATTACGGCGTGTAAAACTAGCTGTCATGAGGCAAAGGTAAGAGTTTGGCATGTACAGATTATCGAATTGTGTATCAATTTTAAATTATAAAGATAAGCTAGTGTTTACAGTCTTTCTTTTCATCTTCAATAGCATACATGAGTGGGACAGCACTGTCAAAGCTAAATAGTTGTTGAGCTAATACAGAGGTTAACGAAGTAATATACGCATATATTCACACACACACACATACACATACACACACACACACACACACACACACACACACACACACACACACACACACATATATATATATATATATATATATATATAAACACATGCATGTGTACATAGACACATACACATCAATATACACTCGTACAAAAATATACATACATGCAAAGAGATAAGCGTTCTAATTGTAATTATGGCAAAAGGAAGGTAAAGTTACATTGTAGTAGTGATTTGAGAAAAACTAGGATTTAGGATCAAATGATCGCAGCAGCTGAGAAGGAATAAGTTTGTGGGTTGATGAGGTACTTACAGACATTTGTGTGGTATAGACTTGTGAAGGATATAGTATACTTAATGAATATATTTCTGTGGGTAGTAGGTATCCTAATTTAAAGCTATGTTGTGTTGGTTCGATTCACGGAGGTTTGAATCTTATGAATTTAGTGGCAATTCTATGTCTGCAGAAGATAGATCTTTCTAACTTATTGTTAAGTAGCCTTTTTATATTTTTTAGGATATACAATAACTCAAGATCACATAGCCCGCAGTGGGACATCCCTGTACTATAGGTTTTAGCAGCCGACAACTTCGACCAGTTGATACTGTAGTTAGTGCTGCTGTCCTTCAGTTCCCATATTTTTTTGGCGAGGGTTGTGGAACCCATAAGTGCACGGTTTTTCATTGTGTGTCTGTGCACATACCATCTTTTATTAAAAGAACCCGCGGTGGATCCTATGTAATTCCAGGTGGAGTTACCCGAGATGACCGTGCACATGTACACTAGGCTCGAATCGAGACATCTGTTCGCCAATGGGCACCTATCTGGTAGGTGACAGTTACAGTTTGAGGCGCTATTTTGTGCAGCTTTTACATTCCTGTTTAGTACTCTGTTATAAGAGGGTTGTGATATATGCCCAATGGGGTTTTGCTGCTGCGCGTTTGTATGCGCTTGTGGTTGTGATGTTGTGTTGTGTTTGTGCTTATAATTTGGTGCTACGTTATGTATAGGTGCAGTTGATTTACTAGAGATATGTCTGTGGTTGATCTTGCGTATGTGTGATTCTATGTTAGCTGCTGTTGAGTATGAGAGTTTTATAGTAGATCTATTGAGTATTTTGTGATATCTATGCGAGATAGGGAAGTGTTTATCTATTAGTTTAAAGAATGTAGAGGACAGTCTAGTTTTTATAGAGGAGTTGAATATTGGGTTGAACCATAGGTATTTTCTTTGTCTGTTTCTTCTATTGTTTCTTGGGTTTACGTTATTAGTGTTTTGGCCGTTTACTCCAGGTGTTACGTGTCTAACCCTATGTCTAGTCAAGTTATTTCTATTATTATGTGAGCGGTTGGAGTAGTAATTACTAGGATTGTTTACGTTGTCCTTATTCACTATATACTGCAGTTTATCTTTATGACCGGCGCTACGTAATGCTGCATTATAATAGGCTGCATGCTCGTTAAAGATGTCTAGGTTTGAGGATAAGCGGGATATTGGGAGGGATATACTACGTGCTATGGATCTAATTATGGATTTGGGGTGATTTGAGTTGTAACTAATGTAGGCAAGATTTTCCTTATTTTTGTGGAAAGGTTCTATTAATCCAGTATTTAGATTTAGAGTCACACCTAGAAAATTTACCTTCTTATGGTTTAGCTCGTAGGTAATACTTAGGCCTAGATTTTTGAAGAATATTCTAATTTTTTTTTTTCTTAGTCTTTCCATGCTCTGGTTGTTTAGATTCCTAGTTATAAGTAACGTGTGGTCCCTATAAATTCCTCCTTGGAAGTTACTGAATTCCTTATGTAGGTTGTGTGCTATGAATAGCCCCACGATATCTGTGATTTGCGCAGAATCATTTGATGCCATTGTTATATCGAAGCTATTTATTCTATCCTTTCTTACCCAGTAGCTATTTTGCCATAATTACAATTAGCACGCTTATCTCTTTGCATGTATGTATATTTTTGTACAAGTGTATATTGATGTGTATGTATGTGTCTATGTACACATGCATGTGTATATATATATATATATATATATATATATATGTGTGTGTGTATGTGTATGTGTGTGTAAATATATGCGTATATTACTTCGTTAACCTCTCTATTAACTCAACAACTATTTAGCTTTGACAGTGTTGTCCCACTCATGTATGCTATTGAAGATGAAAAGAAAGACTGTAAACACTAGCTTATCTTTATAATTTAAAATTGATACACACTTCGATACTCTGTACATGCCAAACTCTTACTTTTGCCTCATGACAGCTAGTTTTACACGCCGTAATGTTAGATACATTATACCCCCCACCTAAGTAATGTCAGGGTCTCCTCAAATAATTTATTAATAGCATTGTTGTAATTGTTGTTATTGTTCTAATTGAATGCCATTACTACTTCATATAGTAGCCTGTATATTCTTTTCTTGCCTGTGTATTCTCTTCATTCTCGCATGCTCCGAAGATCTGACTGGTTATAATTTTCTATTGGCGATCGAGTAACGTGAAAATAAGCGAATAGCGATCTCTAGACCTACCAGTTCAGAGAAACAATTGTCAGATATGAGATTAAAAACCTTTTTTGTATAGCAAACCATGTCAACCTTCTTTCCTGATTTATATATATATATATATATATATATATATATATTATAATAAAATAACAGGAGGCTGGACTTGTGTAAATCCTTGAAAGGTTTATTATACTATGATCATTTCAATGACCGGGTTCCATATGAATCCGGTGATATCATCAGTTATTCGAAATATAATAAATGAACGTAACAGATAAATCCATGGGGCTGAAAATCATAGACCCGAGGACGATCGACCATCTAGCATCTTCCACTTTAGCCGGTCGCCCTCAAGTGCTGCCCATTCGGCCTACTTAAGGCTATCTGGTGAGCGGGCTAAAGTTTATAGTGTGCTACTAACCTCCCGGTCAAAGAGAAGAAAAACAGAAAGGAAGGAGAAGAAAAGCCAGCATTAATGTCATGCTACAGTCAGGCCAGGAATTGCCGCGAAAAAAGTTATTCTACAGGACCCGTATCTTAACAGAGGTATATATTATAACAGAAGTATATATAGTGGGGGTCTACATGGTATAATGTGTGAACAGAAGACTGGAAAGTTACATTTTTGTTTAGATTTATAGGATGAAGTTAAACAAATTAAAGATTAACATTATAAAATTGAAAAAAATTAGAAAATTGAAAATTAAACAGTTTAAAAAAATGTTTCAGGTTTTGGGTTGCGAGGTTTAGTTAAATAAAAGAGTCTTTTATGAAGAAACTTTAATTGTATTATAGAGATCCACTATAAGTTATCCGAGTGGGGTGTAGAGTAAAGATTATGTCGTTGTTTAGCAGTCAAACAGCATGCGGCGTCTGCAGACTCCAGCCAGCCCATCCTAACCATTTGTCAGCCATTCCGAGTGAGATCGCCTAGCGAAAGATAAGGAAATCAATTATTCCAAGCACTCTAGGAATGTATTTCAGGCTTCAGGTGTGCTAGTGGTGGGAAGTCAGTCAATCTCGTTAGGCCATCATTATACCAAACGAGTACTATTAATTTACACAGGCGGGGGATTTCTTTAAGTAGAGGGAGGCATGATACAGCTAATAGTTATGACTAGGCCTAGAATTTAAAGGTACTATATGGCGGTCAAAAAACGGCTGCGCTCCGAGTAGGAAATTTATTTTTCCAAGCACTCAAGGTAGGTCTGTGTACCAAGCGGCCGGTTTCGCAGCCAGGAAAACCAACACAACAGTCGGATCATCGCGTGTAATCAATTGTAAAACTAGATGAAAAGCGCAAATAGACTATATCTAGGTCCCCGGATAGTCCGGATAATAGATGTTATTGTTCTCAGAGGGAGATATTCTAGTGTCGTGTGCTAATGGGTACAAGCGAGTAAAAATCCGAATAAAAGGAATAAAAAATACATGGATAGATAAAAGTAGAATACGTAGATAAAACACATTAATAAAGTAAAAAGGTAGAAATATATAAATAAACAAATAAAAATAACTAGATTGGTGGTGGAGTAAAACGGAGAAATCAGAACACAGGAGAAATACAATATAGTTCAAGTTGCAGTCAGATAATGCATATAGATATGCAAATAGAATCAGTGTGTGTTCGAGTATGAGAATTCAGTGTTTATTACAAAGGCCCTGAATTATAGGGTAGAGAATTTAGTCAATACAGTACATGTAGACCCCCCACTATATATACCTCTGTTATAATATATACCTCTGTTAAGAGACGGGACCTGTAGAATAACTTTTTTCGCGGCAATTCCTGGCCTGATTGTAGCATGACATTTATGGTGATTTTTCTTCCTCTTTCTTTCTGTCTTTTTTCTTGTAGCATGACATTAACACTGACTTTTCTTCTTCCTTTCTGTTTTTCTCCTCTTTGACCGGGAGGTTAGTAGCACACTATAAGCTTTAGCGCCCTCGCAAGATAGCCTTAAGTAGGCCGAATGGGCAGCACTTGAGGGCGACCGGCTAAAGTGGAAGGTGCTAGATGGTCGGTCGTCCTCGGGTCTATGATTTTCAGCCCCATGGATTTTATCTGTGACATTCATTTATTATAATTCGAATACCTGATGATATCACCGGATTCATACGGAACCCGGTCATTGAAATGATCATAGTATAATAAACATTTCAAGGATTTACATAAGTCCATCTCATGTCATTTTATTATAATATTTAACTCCGTACTCGCACCACCAACTACACAAATGAAGACGGTTGAGCTGCTTTACGTTGAGTACTCTCCATATTATTACATCAAGATTGACCATACGGAATTGATCATCTCTATCCAGTGGTGAACCTTGAAACCTAAGTATATATATATTTTTACGGAAACACATTCCTTGGATAACGATGACACCGATATGCTTATTATTGATATATATATATATATATATATATATATATATATATATATATATATATATATATATATATATATATATATATATATATATATATATATATATATATAAGGGGCACAAAGAATTGTTCTTTGTGTACCATAGAAAAGTATAGGATTTTGCTAAATTTGAGAGCCACTTCCGCTTGCCTTAACTCAAAGACTGAGATCTTCAGATGCTGTACTCATCTGAAATCGCATCTGATCTGTAACTGGTTTGACACTCCTATGATAAATCAACCGACTTTAACTCCTTCTCTGCTCTTTACTTCTGCTACGCTTTTTTTGCTGAATCTACGTTCTCTACTCTTGTATATTTATTTTTTCTCCCTTACCTCCCCTTATATTTCACCTTTTCCTATGCTCCCCCCCCCCATATATTCTTTTTGCCTTGCCCTTTACATACCTATGTGTATGTGTATGTATATTTGTGTGTATATATATATATATATATATATATATATGTGTGTATGTATATATGTGTGTATATATATGTATATATATATATATTTGTGTGTGTATATGTATGTATATGTAGATAGACCAGGTTTTTTTCATTCTGAAGATTGAAGGTAAATTTTTTTGCTTTTAAGGAGCCACTGGTGAATGGAATAATTGCCTTATGTTGCTTATTACTTTATTACTTTACTACTATATATATGTATATGTAAGGTTCATATGAATTATCTAAGACTGAGTTTTACACACACATGTATGTGTGTATGTGTGTGTGTGTGTATATATATGTATATCTATATATATGTATGTATGTATGTGTGTGTGTGTTTGTATTTGGTTGTGCGTGTTTATGATATGTACGTATTTGTATGTGTATAATGTATGTATATGTATGTGTGTATGAATACATATATGTGTGTGTGTGTATGTTTATATTTATGTATATATATATATATATATATGTGTGTGTGTATAATTACATATACATATGTGTCTGTATAATTGTATACGTGTGCGTGTTTGTGCATGTATGTGTATGTATGTGTTTATGTATTTGTATATGTATATTTATGTGCGAGAGTGTGTGTATGTATTTACTATTTCGTACGTATGTATACGTGCATTTGTGTGTATTAATTACGACGTGTGTCTGTCCAGTTAGCTGCGTTCTGTATCGCTGTCAAAAATGTGTTTATATATATATTTTTTTTTTCTTATATTTATTTGCGTGTGTGAATATGTAGAGGAGTGCATTTATGTATGTGTATGTATGTACGTGTGTATATATGTATGATTGTGTGCATGTATGTATGTACGTTTATGTATGTGTGTATGGCTATGTTTGTGTATGTGTATGCTTGTACACACATATATATATGTATATGTGTATATATATATATATATATATATGTATGTATATGTGTGTATGTATATGTATTTATATTTATGTTTCTATGTGTATGTATGTGTGTATATATGTGTGTGTGGTTGTATATATGTATTTGTATGTATGGATGTGTTGATATTTATGTGCGTATGTATATATGTGTTTGTGTGTATTTATATACACATATATGTGTGTATATATGTGTGCGTGTGTGTATGTATGAGTGTATGTATGTGTATATATATATATGTATGTATATGTATGTATATATATGTATATATATGTATATATATATATATATATATATATGTATGTGTGTGTGTGTATCTATATTTTTGTGTTTTTTTGTGTGTGTTTGCATGTGTAGTTTTATTTTATTTTTCCTTTCCTTCTTCCTTCTCCAGCCTCACTTTCATACAGATTGCATTTTTGTTTTTAAAATCCAAATTCAATAAACAGACCAGGATTTTTTCATTCTAAGGATTGAAAGCAAAATCTTTTGCTTTTAAGAAACTACTGGTAAATGAAATAATTGCCTTATGTTGTTTATTACATACCTATATATATATATATAAGAGAGTATTGAAGTTTGCTTGAAGCATTGTGGAACAATAAGTAAATATCTTTAAGTCGTTTGGAAGCCTCGACAATGCAAATGGGTAAATCTCCGGGTAACATGGTCCGGTGGTGGAGAGAGAGATGTAAGTGGGTGTACGTTGCGTGCGTGGTGTGTATAAGATGCGTGAGATGTGTAGAATGAAGGGAAGAGTATAAAGGATAAAATAAAAATAACAACACAAGAGAGAGTTACCTTGGGAGAGATTTAATAGTCCCTATATATTTCGTATTCACATCCATCAACTGGGTTTTTTTTCCGGGGTGGGGGAAAAGGTTGTCTGTCGGAAAAGTCCGGAACGCGTCCTTCGCTGTTTGTTGTTTTGAATATCTGAGGTATTCGGCAGAGCGCGCGTGCGCGTGAAATGGGGTCGGTCGTACAGAGATCAGCGGCCGAATGAGGGAGTGGGATGGCGCTAGCTGTCAGTCCATTCTCTGCCTGTTTGTTAAATGTTACTGTGTGTGTGTGTGCGTGTGTTGTTGTCTTGCTTGAGTGTGTGTGTGTGTGTGTGCGTGTGTTGTTGCCTTGTTCCTCTGTATTGGCAGTGTAGTATGTTCGTATGGTGGAATGCTACTGTGTGTGTGTGCGTGTGTGTGTGTAGTTGTCTCGTTTGCGTGTGTGTGTGTGTGTGCGTGTGTTGTGTGTTGTTGCATCACTTGTTAACTTAAACCAGCCATCTCATTTCGCTTCTCTCTGATCGGTTGTTTATTTGCGGTTGCAGTCGTTTGATAAAAAGCGCTTCCTTGATACGTAACGTGCCGACGTTTCTTTCAGTCGCTAGGATTGTGACAATGGGCCTTCCGTCTTTGTTTCCGTATTTGTCTATGTGTTTCCGGAAAGACGAGGCCCTGGTTTTAAGTGTTCCTTGATCCGGATGTGCAAAGGTCGAATTGTGCTACCTATGTAGTATTGGTTGCACCTGTCACATTCTATCTTATACAAGACGTATGTGCGTAGGCAACAGTTCGCATGGCGTATCGGGCAGTCTTTGAGGGAGCATGCGTCAGTAGATTTTTCGGGTTTCCTGGAGAGGCATCTTCGTAGGGAAGGGCCCGAGTGGGCCAGGTGGATGTCGAGGCCCTCCCTCCGTATAGCCTTGCGGATAGCGTTGGTGGATTTCTCGCCCAGGTGTGGCATTTTAAGGAAGCACTTGCCTTGGGTGCTTCTCTGTCTCTAGCGTCTGGTGTCTACTATTCTGTCTGTGATCGAGGTAGGGTACCCGTTCGTCTCCAGCACCTCGAGGAATCGCTTGGTATGAGTGACACCACTCGCGGGATCGGTGCATCTGTTTTTGATTCGCGCGATCTCGTTCGTGATGTATCCTCTTTTGGCACTGTTAGGGAGGGCGGACTTGTAGTGAATGAATATGTCCCTGCAGGCTGCCTTTCGGTAGAAGTTGCAGTGGATCCTTCCCTGTTCCGTGATGTTGATTCGGAAGTCGAGGAGGGCAAGTGACCCGTCATCGTTGTGGTGTTCAACACTGAAGTCAATGTTCTCGTCCGTGTTGTTGAACGTCTCATAGATTCTGTTCGCCGTGTCTTGGGAAGGTGTGAGGATGAGGATATCGTCCACGTACCTTGAGAAAAAGGATACCGCGTTGGGGTGGCAGGCGTTGAGTGCCTTGCGTTCGAGGTTTTCCATGTAAGAGATCGCTAGCACACCTGATAGGATTGATCTCATGGGCAATCCCGAGGTTTGCTGGTATATTTGGTCAAGGAATCCGAAATAGGTGTTGTCGACGACGATGGATAGGAGTTGGTGGATGTCAGTGGTGGTGAGCACGAAGCAGTGTAGGTCGGTGGATTGGACGCGTTGCATTAGTATATTGACGGCCGGGAGTGCCGGGACCGAGGTGTAGAGAGCGACTACATCAAGGCTGAAGGCATATCTGTTATTCCTTCTGGTGTCGGGATCCATTTGATGCAGGCGCTTCAACACCTCCTCGGAGCTGTTAACGTGTCCCGGCAAGGTGTCTAAGATGGGTTTGAGTATTCTGGCGAGGAGCCATCAAATTTTGTAGAGTGGTCCCTCCATGCTCGATACGATGGGTCTGATTTTCAGGTCGGGTCCCTGTTTGTGTGTTTTCACGAGGTGGTAGAAGGCGGGTAGTCTGCTGTTCCTCGTGAGGAGGTTGTATCTCAGCTTCTTCGGGAGCTTCCGCCGGTCGCAGATGTTGGTCCAGGCGGAGTTGATGTGTTCTTCTATCTGCGCGGGAGTGATTCCCGTGACCTTGGAGTAGAGGTTGTCATCGTCAAGGTGTTGGAGGGCCAGGGTGTTATAGGCCTCTCTGCTGATGACGCAGAATTTTTTTCCCTTGTCGGAGGGGAGATAGATGAGGTTCTTCGATTATATATATATATGGTCACAACCGTAAAAGTCTTAAACATATATATATATATATATATATATATATATATATATATATATATGTTTAAGACTTTTACGGTTGTGACCATCGCCACACACCGAGACTCATTAAAACCGGGCGAAGTAATCGTCAATGCCATCGTTTCTCATTTTAGCGTTTTAGAAGTGGTGAAGACCAGTTGTGAATTTCACCACTTCTGAAATTCATTTCAATGCTGTAAAAATATTTATTTACATGACAATTCCTTATATTATTCGATATACAACTTCGTTCAGGTATCAATCATGGTATGTCAGAACATTACCAATATATATATATATATATATATATATATATATATATATATATATATATATATATATATATATATATATATATATATATATATATATATACACATACATATATATATATATATATATACACATACACATATATATGTATATGCATCCGTAACTATATATATATATATATATATATATATATATATATATATATATATATATATACATATACATATATATATATATATAAATATATATACATATTTATATATATATATGTATATATATATATGTATATATATACATACACATACATATGTATATGCATCCGTAACTATATATATATATATATATATATATATATATACCGTCTAACACATGCTAGCGTCGAAGATAGACGTTAAACGAAGATGATGATGAGGATGATATATATATATATAGCTAATAAAGCTAAACATATGAAACAGCACCATAACTTGATTAATATGTTACTTGCATAATGAAATTGATGCACACACTTTACTGTCCACTTTTGATATAGAAGGTTAACGAAACTTCGGAATATGAACAGAAATATGTCTAGTACGCCGCTGTGTTTTATGTATAAATTGTTGATTAATCACCAAATGCATATATATTAAAATGCATCTTTATAAGTTTCTGTTTCAATATTACACTCTCTATATCTTACACCATCACTGTACATATGTTGAGAACAAACCGGATAGAGAGTATTATGAAATATAATAATAAAACGCATGCACACGTACTTATATGTATATGATAATAGCGTTATCCATAATAATTATAATATTTTGTATTATTATTAATTTATCATTATATAAATACCTTTATGAGTGTATACATATATATATACACCCGCATACACACACAGATATATATATATATATATATATATAAGTGTTTACCCAACAGTTAGTTCACCATACTGATAACAATTGTTTCACCTTAGCGGATCCTCAGCTTACGAGCTGAGGATCCGCTAAGTTGAAACAAATGTTCTCGGTATGGTGAAATAACTGTTGTGTAACTTCTACCTAACTCGTCCTATGGACTGAGTGCTCTACCACTACGGATATTACCTTTCAGTGTTCTACGATTATATATATATATATATATATATATATATTATATATATGTGTGTGTGAGAGAGAGAGAGAACTGGGCAGTGGAGGATTAACCACAAAGCCCGCCGGGAAATATCACTCGTTGAAATAGTGATTACACATTTGTTGTCTGGTGAAGTTGTATATTATTATGTAATAGATACCACTGCCATATATATCACAGTAACAATGTAATCAATAAAACGATGTAAGATTAAAAAACGCTCACGGTTTTAATACATACCTATATGTATGTTGTGTAAACATTCCATGTAGGAGTCAAACTCTGCCAAGTGGTCGTACACTCACCGTTCTTGTTCATAACCCATGAATAGGCTGGACATGTGTCACCGGACTGGATGTACTTCCAGGACAGGCGAGTGTAGGATTAGTCGACAAGAATGTTAACATGACATGGTATTACTTAAGTCGTCATCAGGTGATCTCATGCACTTGATACCTTTGATGCCTCGAGGACTGCTATAACAATCAGTGCTGCGAAGACTTAGACACTCATCCCTTCAAAAAGCCTTGTTGTCCAAAGAGAAAGTCCACAGAACGGATACTATGAGCATGTTGTTAGAGGATTACAGGAAAGAATTGATGGACATATCTTCCGAGCAAAATCAACTGCCGGGAGAAGTAAGGTTAGACGTTAGCAAGTTGGTTGGATACCACCCATATTCGCACTTGGAGCTCCACCAGGATCAATTAGAGACGGAAGCTGGAAGGCGTGTTTCATGCTACTGAATCCATAGCCCCTCTATGAATATTTAGGCAAATAATACTTTATTTATTAACCACAAGGCAATTAATAATAATAATAATAATAATAATAATAATAATAATAATAATAATAATGCCTTCACAGAGTCTCATGAGCTGTTAGCCCAACTTTACAATGAAATAGTTAAGGAGCCAGAAAAGATACCATCATGGCTAGTTAACGGCAATACATTCCTGCTTCCGAAGAATGATGAGACAAACAATCCCAAAAATTACCGACCGATAACTTGCTTGACCACAATGTATAAACTTTTAACATCAGTTCTAACTGAATACACATATGACCACCTGATAACAAATGACCTATTTCCCATTGAGCAGAAAGGGTGTAAACGAGGCAAATATGGCTGTAAGGATCAGCTTCTGGTTAACAAAATGATACTGGAAGATTGTCATAATAGACACACAAATCTATCGATTGCTTGGATAGATTATGAAAAAAATTCGATAGTTTGCCACACAGTTGGATTGAAAAATGTTTAGAGATTTTCAAAATATCCCCCGTTGTCAGGAGGCTTTTGTCATTCAGTATGAAGACATGGAAAACGACGCTCCTTTTGAATAATGAAACAAAATCACTGAAAGCTGGAGAAGTTAATATTAATTGTGGAATTTTTCAGGGTGACTCTTTATCACCGCTTTTATTCTGCATCACACTTATACCATTAAGTAAAATGCTCAATAAAACAATATATGGATATAAAGTCTATGACACAACCATTAATCACTTGTTCTACATGGATGACCTGAAACTATTTGCAAAAAATGATGAAAAGTTGCAAGGGCTATTATCCACTGTGGTGCAGTTCAGTGATGACATTAAAATGGAGTTTGGACCAGATAAATGCGCCAAAGCAACGTTCACCAGAGGAAAGCTGCTGAAGAGTTCAGACATTAATCTTGATCGGGGGAACGTGATAAGAGAACTTGATCAAGAAAAAACTTACAAATATCTAGGTGTTTGTGAAGGAGACGGAATCAAGCACTCGACAATGAGGGAAAGGATAAGGAAGGAATGTTACCGCAGAGTAGGAGCAATCTTAAGAACGGAATTGAATGTAAGGAATAGGATCGATGCCATAAACACGCTTGCCATACCAGTAGTAAGCTACAGTTACAATGTCATCAACTGGTCAAGCACAGAGATCCGTAGGCTCGATACAAAAATTCGGAAACTCTTAACCATGCACAGAATGCATCACCCTAAGGCAGATATAGATAGAATATATCTCCCTAGGAAAGAAGGAGGACGTGGGTTAATCCAGTTAGACATTGCGTTGAAAACTGCAACAATTGGATAATCTACATATCTAAGGGAATCACATGATTGGATGATCAAACTCGTTTTGAAACACGAAAGCATCAAAAGATCATATTCCATTACAAAAGATGCACAAAGATACAGTAATGGACTACACATTTCAGAAGTCCCATTTACTGCTGAAATGGAAAACACAGAAAAAGCGAAGCAGGTAAAAGTAGCTGCAAAGAAAGAACTGCTACAGAAACTGGCTAAGAAATGGCAAGAAAAGCCTCTGTATGGAAAATACCCAGAGCGAGCTAACAATCCTGATGTTGACAAAACTTTAACCCATCAGTGGTTGGCATCCTCTGGACTGAAATCGGAGACTGAAGGACTGATTATATCAGCACAAGATCAGTGTCTGCCAACAAAAAATTACCAAGCCAACATAATAAAAAATGGATGCAGCCCATTATGCCGTGTATGCTAAAAACAACCAGAGACCATTGACCATATAATTTCAATGTGCAGTCCCATAGCTCCAACCGAATACCTAAACAAGCATGACAGAGCTGCACAATACATACATTGGATAATGTGTAAGCATTTTGACCTGCCCCATCAAAAGAATTGGTGGGAGCATCAACCACCTCCCATACTTGAAAAAGATCACCTCTCAATCTTGTGGAACTTTAGCATCCAGACAGACCGAAAAATAGATGCAAATAGACCTGAAATAATATTGAAGGACTTTAAAAAGAGGGTATGCCTGCTAATTGATATGTCCGTTCCAATAGACAAGAATGTATCTATAAAAACATTTGAAAAACTGAGCAAGTATAAGGACCTGGAGATAGAAATTGGAAAATGTGGAAATTGAGAACTAACACAATACCAGCGGTTGTGGGCGCTCTGGGAA
>OZ024745.1:38540805-38558305 GCA_964016885.1 Eledone cirrhosa | reverse complement strand
CTTTCGTCTCCTAGTTTTTGAGAGCACGCACCCTAGCTCTGACAACGCAGCCTTTGTGCTTTGAATTTGAAGAATTGGTCAAGGGCCAATTTCGCCGTAAGTACGTCGGTCGCGATGCCTTTGCTAAGCGCTTCGTCTAATTGTCTAACTAGTTCTCCCACTGCTCTACTTTTTCTCTATTGCTAAAGCCTTACTAAACCTAATGGACTCTATTCTAATCGCTCTTTTCAGAGCAAAACACCACTTGTTGTTGACGATGGACCCTTTCAACGCCCGCATAAACTAGTTCGCTAATCCGGTCTCTGTAGGCCTTGCGCACTGGTAAGGACGCGTTTAGCTCTCCAGTAGCTGAGTCCACATATATGAAGCCTATCTAAGTCAAGCACACAGAACACGAATGTGTGGTCCGTGTAGCTGACTACCTTGAATTGTGGACAGCCTATGCTAGACCTATCTATTTCCCTACAAAATACTCTATCTAGATATGATCTGGATGACCTTGGGCGATTTGTCCAGGTCCACATTGGCACATTCGGGAAATCCAATCGGTACCTGTCAGACAGTTCAACACGCCTGAGCAGGTTGGTGAGGCTCTTGCACCCTCCTCCCCTATCCGCTAATTCCACACAGTCCCAGCGTGCATCTAAGATCCCATTCCAGTCGCCCACTAAGACTAAAGAGCGGAACGTTCCAGGAAAGGTCTCCAGACGCCGGAAGAAAACAGCCATCCTGGTCCTGTCGGGGCATAGACGGCCACTAGCCTGACAGCTTGCCCGTCTCCGCTGGTCACGTCCAGCTCCACCAATTATCTTCTGGGTCCAGGAAGATGGCCGGTAAGGCGAGATCCAAGCCTCTCCGAAAAAGTACAGCAACTCCTCCCCTCGATCCAGGACGGCTGGGAGATGCGTACATATCGTAACCGCCGAAGATCGGTGCGAAGGCCCGTGCTTCGGAGATTCTGGTTTCGCTAATGGCCACTACATCTATGTTTAGTGACCTGAGGTCGTTGAGCAGGTGGTCCTGCTTCCATGACGACCCCAAGCCACGCGCATGTATGCTGCCCATTCTGAGTGAGGTCATGTTGAAATGGAGTGGAACAGGTGGGACAGACCACTTACCCTACTTCTCGTAGAGGAAGGATGTTTCCCCATTCCTTTTCACTCGTTCGTCTGGTGAAGGGACTGCTGAATCGTCCCTTCGGCTGTTCGTCGGCTCTTCTGTGAATATATCCGAATATACTCTCCGGTTGAGTGTTCCTCCTAGGTCTATGAAACCACCAGCTGCGTTGGGGAATTTCGTTTTAATATTTGTGTAGTGTTTCTGTGCTATTCTTACCAGTCTTATGTTCGTTGGTGTTTTGATTGGTGCTGGTATTATGTAGTCGTGCTGTGAAATGTATGTGTGTAAAATTATGTAAGTCATTAGTTTCTTGTTGTGTGTATTTATTGTTGTGCATTTGTTTTTCTTGGGGTGGGGTGTGTTTCTGCTATTTTCTTGTCGTTGTTGCAAGGTGTGTGTGTTTTGTTGTTGTGTTTGCGATGTTGGAGATTGTTTTGGTGGTGTTAAAGGTGTTGTTGTTGTTTGCGGGGTGTGCCGCCGGTGGTGATGGTGGTGCGAGTGTGGGTGGTGATTGTGTTGGTGGTGTTGCTGCTGTAAGTCTCTTTGCAGTAGCCCTAACCCTTTTTTCATTTCTTTCTTCCCTTTTCGAAGGCGACGATGCGCTACTTCTGCGTTTGTGCCGTCTTGCGACCTTTTGCCATCCCTCTCCCACCCCATACTCCATGTCCGATTATATGAAGTCGGGGAGGGGTACCAGCTCCACTCTTTCACTTGTTGTTGTTGGTGATGTTTGCAGTGGATCTCTGTTGCAACTGCAGTTGGTATCACTGTTGTTGTTGTTAATACTTCCATTGCTGCTGCTGTTCTTGATTTCCGTGACGAGGTATGGGTGCCATGGATGTATCCCTCGTGCTTGCCGCCTGTCCTGTTGCTGGTAGCAGTGGAGCCGGTTTCGGACGGAGGGGGGTTTTCTCCTTTCTCAGGGTCTTCTCGTTGCAGATGGCCCTGAGGTGAGTCTTCGATCCACAGCGAAAGAGTTTCGGACGTTTGCCCCCAACACTTATGGGCAGTTGAGTGCCGTTATCGAAGTCTATCACATCCGGGATAGCTTCGATGCACTCCTGCTTGGTTTGGATTAACATCTCAATTGAGGTGCCGACCCAATCTTCTCGTACTTTTTTTTGTACTTGCAGTACAGTTCTTTTGTCCTCGATTCCGACGAGGACAGGGGGGGGGGGTCAGTTTAACCCTCACAATTTTTTTATCCGCAGTAGGAGGGCACCAACACCATTTCCTCGCTCCTTAGGGTCTCTAAGGATTGTACCTTTGCCTCCTGGGGTGTGGCAAAAAACACGTCCACGGTTGCATATTTCTTGCTTCGGGTGATATGCGTTTTCCGCTGCCACCCAGACCCTAAGGATATTTGTTTTTGAGCCTCTGTGGCTCTTTCAACCCTACGTGATTTTGTGCTTACTGCACGGTACGTGACCATACAGTGCTGTTGTGTTTCGAAAAATTTTTCGGCTGCCTTGCAGATTGCTCGGTGTCCGGTTTTCGTCACCATCTTCGTTGCTTCCTGTAATTCCTCATTCGTTATAAGGATGGTTTCCAGATTCTTTGCGACACCTGCAAACGAGATTTGTGTTTCTTTCTTGTTGTTGTTGTTGTTGTTGTCATCAGAGCTGCTGTTACTTTTGTTGTTGCTGCTAGTACTACGACTGCCGCCGCCGCTGTTGCTGTGGTTGTTGTTGTTGTTGTTGCTTCGGCTGCTGTTGCTGTTGCTGTTCCTGCTGCTGCTGTTGTTGTTTATGCTGCTGCTGATGCTGTCGCGGCTGCTACTATTGTTTTCCTTGTAACTGTTGCTGCTGCTGCTGTTATTACGGCTGCTACTGCTATTAGTCATGACGTCAGACGAATGAAATGGCTTTCCGTATTTACCGCACACATTTTTCGTCGTTCTCGTCGTCGTGGAGAAATGTTCAAGGTATGCACGTGCTCTTGGAAACTATCAGAAGCTATAATTTTCTTTTTGTTTACTAGCGTCGCTTTCGAAAGAGAAGGGAGGGAGAGAGACAATCTTCTCTCTGATGTAGTGACGATTGAGGAAGAAGAAGACGGAATAAGTGAAAATTCGTTTTTGTAGCCATGTTTTTTTTTGGTTTAAAATTAATATTGGTTACAAAACCACAAAAATCGGTTATTTAACCCCGAAGGGCCAAATAACGGGCAGAAAGACCCCTCTCACGAGGAGGAGGGTGTTTTTATCTACAATTTGGTTAAAGTGTAAACAATTTACAATTGTTATAGCGGTTAAAAATTACTATACCTTACAGAGCCAAGCCTCCATCAACCATGGCATTCAATAATAATAATAATAATAATACTGCTACAGAAACTGGCTAAGAAATGGCAAGAAAAGCCTATGGTGAACATGTTAAACAAACTAAACTTAGAAAATTGAAAATAAAATATAGTATAAAATCAACAAGTGACATAGACATGCTGATAGAAATAATCAAGCAAAAAGTGTCAGCCAAAGCTGCTCCTATAATGCGCTTTGAAAAACGATCTAGCTTCTATAAGGACAATAATATGTTCAAAAACAATCAAAGAAACTTGGCAAGTCAACAATAACCCAAGGAGGAAGTGCAAGAATTCTGGGAATTCTGGGAAAAGATCTGGGCCGAAGAAAAGATTCATAATATACATGCCCCATGGATAGACAGACAAATGAAAGATACAGCTCACCTTGAGGAACAAATATGGGAAAATATAACAGTTGAACAGTTGCGTTTGACTCTTAGAAAAACCAGCAAATAGAAATCCCCAGGAAAAGACAAATACCACATTTTTGGATAAATGCCTTCACAGTGTCTCATGAGCTGTTAGCCCAACTTTACAATGAAATAGTTAAGGAGCCAGAAATGATACCATCATGGCTAGTTAACGGCATTAAATTCCTGCTTCCGAAGAATGATGAGACACACTCCCAAAAGTTATGTATAACATTTTAACATCAGTCCTAACTGAATATAAATATGACTACCTGATAAGAAATTACCTATTTCCCAACAAGCAGAAAGGGTGTAAACGAGGCTCACATGGCTGTAAGGATCAGCTTTTGGTTAACAAAATGATACTGGAAGACACAAAAATCTATCAATTGCTTGGATAGATTATAAAAAAGCTTTCGATAGTTTGCCACCCAGTTGGATTGAAAAATGTTTAGAGATTTTCTAAATATCTCCTCTTGTCAGGAGGTTCCTGTCATTCAAACATGGAAAACGACACTCCTTTTGAATAGTGAAAACAATCACTGGAAGCTGGAGAAGTTAATATTAATTGTGAACTTTTTCAGGGTGACTCTTTATCACCGCTTTTATTCTTTATCGCACTTATACCATTAAGTAAAATGCTCAATAAAACAAAACAAGGATGTAAAGTCTATGACAAAACCATTAATCACTTGTTCTACATGGATGACTTGAAACTATTTGCAAAAGATGATGAGCAATTGCAAGGGCTATTATCCACTGTGGAGCAGTTCAGTGATGACATTAAAATGAAGTTTGGACAAGATAAATGCGCCAAAGCAACGTTCACCAGAGGAAAGCTGCGGAAGAGTTCAGACAATAATCTTCATCGGAGGAATGTGATAAGAGAACTTGATCAAGAGGAAACTTACTAATATCTAGGTGTTTGTGAAGGAGACGGAATCAAGCACTCGACAATGAGGGAAAGGATAAGGAAGGAATGTTACCGCAGAGTAAGAGCAATCTTAAGAACGGAATTGAATGCAAGGAATAGCATCGATGCCATAAACACGCTTGCCATACCAGTAGTAACCTACAGTTACAATGTCATCAACTGGTCAAGCACAGAGATCCGTAGGCTCGATACAAAAATTCGAAAACTCTTAACCATGCACCGAATGCATCACCCTAAGGCAGATATAGATAGAATATATCTCCCTAGGAAAGAAGGAGCACGTGGGTTAATCCAGTTAGACATTGCGTTGAAAACTGCAACAATTGGATAATCTACATATCTAAGGGAATCACATGATTGGATGATCTAACTCGTTTTGAAACACGAAAGTTTCAAAAGATCATACTCCATTACAAAAGATGTACAAAGATACAGTAATGGCCTACACATTTCAGAAGTCCCATTTACTGCTGAAATGGAAAAAGCAAAATGGAAAAAGCAAAGCAGGAAAAAGCAAAAGGGAAATAGCAAAACAGGTAAAAGTAACTGCAAAGAAAGGACTGCTACAGAAACTGGCTAAGAAATAGCATGGAAAGACTGTGTATGGAAAATACCCAGAACGAGCTAACAATCATGATGTTGACAAAACTTTAACCCATCAGTGGTTGGCATCCTCTGGACTGAAATCGGAGACTGAAGGACTGATTATATCAGCACAAGATCAGTGTCTGCCAACAAAAAATTACCAATCCTACATAATAAAAAAAATGGATGCAACCCATTATGCCGGGTATGTAAAAAACAACCAGAGACCATTGATCATATAATTTCAATGCGCAGTCATATAGCTCCAACCGAATACCTAAACAGGCATGACAGAGCTGCACAATACCTACATTGGATAATGTGTAAGCATTTTGACCTGCCCCATCAAAGAATTGGTGGGAGTATCAATCACCTCCCATACTTGAAACAGATGACATCTCAACCTTGTGGAACTTTAGCATCCAAACAGACCTGATATAATACTAAAGGACTTTTAAAAAGAGGGTATGCCTGCTAATTGATATGTCCGTTCCAATAGACAAGAATGTATCTATAAAAAACATTTGAAAAATTGAGCTAGTATAAGGACCTGAAGATAGAAATTGGAAAAATGTGGAAATTGAGAACTAAAACAATACCAGTGGTCGCAGGCGCCCTAGGAATGATAACTAAGGGGTCTAATGATTACTTATTGCAAATCCAAGGAAACCCGCATATAGGAGAAATAAAAAGATAGTACTAATGGGAACTGCCCTTATACTAAAGAAGATTCTGTCAATATAAGTACATCACAAGTCTAAACATCTAAATATGCATGTGTGTATGTATGTACTTTCTTGAACATGACAAACCTTGTTGTCTCTTGAGGTCACTGGTTGTGACTTGGTGATAACTCGTATGAACATAAAGCAATATAAAGGCAACTGGAGCTATTATTATCTCCTTTTTGCTTTCATGTGCTAGTAATAAAACGTACCTCCTTATATGCTGCAAATTACGTTTTTTCTCAAGAAAATAGAGGGATATAGAGGGGAGACTTGCGGTTTTCCCCCTACACCATTGTTGGTGTTAGGGTTGCCGTTAGGGTTAGGTTTAGGGATAGCTTTATATTTATGGTTGGGGTTAGTTTTAAAGTTAGGTTCAGTCTTAAGGTAAAGGTAGATACAGTGATTGATTTAGTGTTGTGGTTACAATTGTGATTGGATCTAGCGTTAGCTTCGAATTTAGGGTTAGGTTAAAGGAGTAAGGGGGCTCATCTGAGGGGCATTCCTTTACTCCACCGAATTCCGGGTAGAAGAGGCCTTTGCGAGTTGCGGTGAGTTGGTAGCACACGAAAATACAGTGGGAAAAATGTTAAAGAATATTTCAGGGTAGGGCGTAACATTTAGTGGCCTACACGCACAGCCCCTACCGTTTTCCGCGGGAAAAGTCCCCTGCTGCCTTCTTTGAAAGAAGTTTAATTGTGAACACATGCAACTAACGGGAGTAAATAATTATTCTATACTGAAAGCAATGGGTCTGTTATATAAATTTACCGTAAGCAGTTTATTTATCAATCTTAAAATGAGAAAAAGCAAACTAAACTTTGCCAGAATTGGAAATGAGAACATGGTAAGATGAAGTACATTGTGTAGAACATTCTATCCAACAGTTTAAATGCTGCAAATTAGTCACCTTGTAATTTGGCCAGCTTTCGAGTAACACATCATAAACGCGAAAGCAATTTCTCTATTTGCGGATGGCCTAGCACAAATATGTTGTTAGAAAGTTTCTATGTTTCCTCAGCATTAGTACATTATGTAATAATCATTGTTCTATATCCTTTTATTTTCTGAGAGAACTTTTTATGTAATGTCAACAACAATAAGGTAACTCGCATATGTTATAAATTGTGTATTATTTTGGAATAGTCATGTTTAATTTCCTTTCTCCTATTTCTCGTTCTCATTTGGATCTGGTGTATTACGTATCATACAATTTTGATTCTCTTGATTCTATCTTTATCACAATGTGTTTTTGTGTAGAATCACCATAGTAACTGAAGAAATCTGAAAAAGTAGATGTTTAAGCGTTAGTATTTATTTGTACTAGAACCGATACTATATCACACAAAATTCGAAAATAGTTTGGTTCACGAGGAAAAGGGAAAAAATGTACTTGAAATAAGACCACTGTTACTGAAATCTCGAGGGAGTTTGCATGTGTAAGAATTGTGTAAATTAAAATGAAGCGATATTATAGGATATTATAATATGAATTGATAATATATACAAAAGGCTATAACTATATATGCAATAGTGTCTCCCCTTTCAATCAATTATCATGACAAAAAAAAACAACACTTAATTTTAAAACGCTGTATAGACAGATATAGTGACAGTTCTCTCTCTCTCTCTCTCTCTCTCTCTCTCTCTCTCTCTCTCTCTCTCTCTCTCTCTCTCTCTCTCTCTCTCTCTCTCTCTCTCTCTCTCTCTCTCTTTATATATATATTATATATATATATGATAAATTGTCTGATTGATTGATCAGCCAAGTGAATGTTTGATAAATATTAGAATGATTGAAAGCGAGGTAAATAATAGACAATGAACCACAGAGTGATACACAGACATGATAGATGGTTGTATTCAACATCAAACTCATCTCTTTAATTACTTCGTTCAATTGAATAAATGGTCCGAATAATACATTCATCAACAATGCATGGCTGCACGTCCGCCTTCTACTATTTTGACTTGAAATATCTTCTTTGCTTCCTTAATTCTCGAAAAAAATCAAGTTTCTGACTAGATTTCTATTCATGAATAGACACAATCTTACTTTTCTTTTATTTGTAAAGGAATAATACCTAAGTATATGTCATATAGAAAGTCTGATATAGAGGATATCAATTCACATTGACTGGAGCTGTTGTTTTCATTTTATAATGAATACAATACTTACGATTGTGAAGGTTATATATCTCATCTTCTGAGAAGTTATACTCAGTACCCAATGGAATGAGAATGACAACTCTGTTCGGCTCAAATTTAGAGTGACAGTTGGAACCACGTCGTTTATATTGAATCCTGGTAGAATATTGTTTACTAGTTTCACACATTTTGTTTCATTTCGCTTTGTTGACAAAGAACATTAATAGCACAGATCACCTGTTATGTTTGCATCTCTAGGACTGAAAATATATGTTATGGATCCATGGGAACTATGAAATTTATCTGAATAATTAACAGCTAGTCCTGCTAAGGATGGACTATTAACTAATCCAAGATCTCATTACAAATACAATATCTAAGGAAAACAAAGTTGGGATAGATGCCGAATTTGCAAATAGTTTAATTTCCATTATTCTAAACGTTTGAACAGGTCGTGTTTATGATGAAAGATAGCAAGTCGGTATTAGCTGATCGACATGACAGAAATTATAGCAAAATCTTCCTACATCACACCCTATTTTAAAAACAGAAGATTACATTTTTCTATGCAATTCAAGTTGCTTTATGCCTAAAATAAATAGCATAATCACAGCGCTAGTTGGATTAAAAAAAGATGTATTGACTACGAAAACATCCCCATGCCTCTATCGAAATTAGAGTAGCATAGCATCGGAAAAAGAATAACATATACGTATTGTACAATGCATATCAAAACAGAAATAATAGCATGTTTCATCATTGAACACAATTGTAAGGTAATAATAATTATAATAAATGTTAGATTTGATTCCTGTTCATAATAATTAGATTTAGACATTCTACCGTCACAATGAAATTTCAACAATATTAAATTTTGAAGTAAGTTTTGCTTTTTCCAATGTTTCTACAACAAAACATATTTTCCTTATAAATCGGAGTTATAAATCTGTTTGATGTGGATTGACTCGTCGAAATTGTTGGAGGTTGAGATATGAAGAGCATATTTTAATGTCAGTGACCTGTTCCCATTCATCCATTGTTTTTCCTCCTTATCTTCTCTTCTTTCATTCGAGTCAATGTCATTACAAGTTTCTTACTTTAACACAGAGTGCACATAGATGTTATCAGTAAAGTAAGGGCTACGTGTGGGTAACGATATGTGTATGTCATGAAAACCCCGACTATCAACAGTTTCTGTACTACGGTCTAATAATAGTTACATTTGCATTTATTATTCACAGTAGTTAAGTAATAGCTACAGACATTACATAACTGGGCGCTGCAGCACATCCTCGGGGGATAATCACCCCATTCAAATGCAAATGTTTCTCTAAGCTCCTCCTACAATGCAATCGAGTACATCACTAATTGTGGCACTTTCAGGCTTGTAGTGACAAGTGACCATATACGAAAACGAGGTCGGTCAAAACCTGGCCGTTGTGGAAGCACATGTTGGCGAGAAATTCATAAACTGAATGTAAGCCAAGCTCTGAACCAGGCTACCCATGTAAAAAAAAAACAAACACAGAGCTGCAAAAAAAAAATATAAATTGAACAAAAAGAAAAATAGAAACGTTCTACTTACAATCAAAGGATAGGCTATCACCTAGGCGATTAAATAAATATAGTATTATGAAACTAGTCGAAGAGAATCCGTACCTCTACGGCCGTCAAATACTCACTTAATGATATTATAAGATGCACACGTTAGAAATACAAACTTATATATATTCATATATAAACCTGTCTATGGTTGAGTAAGTATGTGTCTTTGTAACTTTAGGTATATGTGTGCGTTTTGGTGCATGTATAGATTCATATCACAATTCATAAACGCCTATGTAATAGAAAACTTATGGTGTTGTTGATATTATTTGGAAGTTTAAGTTTATACTTCAAATTTCTTCGGGCATAACATAAAACTTCCTATGCAAAAGACAAAATATAGATATTCATGCCACTTGTTATTTTCTGGCAGATCAAAGAAACTTAAGAAAATCACATCTATTGTTCACAACCGTTACACGAAGTATTTGATAAATTCCTATCATTTACAAGAACAATTGTCGAGCAAGAACAACAACAACAACAACAACAACAATGATAATAATAATATCTCTGCTTGGCTACAATAATACATATTTTGTAAGATGTACCTAATTCCTGTATAATAGAAACTCAATATGTATTTCTCAAATTATGATACAATTTAACGATGATACTGATGATTAAGATGATGTTGATGGTGACGGGAATGGCGTTGGTGATGCTAATAAAGTTAATGTTGATGATGAGATGATGAATATGAGATGATAATGATAACGAAGGTGATGGTGGTGATTAAGTTGGACGATAATGATTAATAGGATGCTGATTATGGTGATTAAGTTGATGATATTGATGTTGACGATGAAGATGCTACTCATGATATTGTTACTGTATTGGTGATGACGATGATGTCGATAATAATAATAATAGCAATGACTATTACAATAAGAAATATCTCTTAAAACCTGATATTGTTCTGAGGATGATTGGAGGTTTACAATCCATAAAATACCTAATTTACGTTATACTCAGGAGTCAGCAATTGATAGAATCATTAAATAAAATTTACATAATATGCTATGACTTCTGCAACGGAACTGTTTTCCTATATATTTTATTTGCTTTTATTTATTTATTTAATAATTTACGTATTTAGTTTTGATGTTTTGTTCTTACATCTCCAAATAAATGTAATAGTTTGAATTGAAAATATCTCAGCATTTTATAGTCACTTCAATAGTTTCCCAAAAAGATCAAATGAATAAGATCGGAACATATATATATATATATATATATATATATATATATATATATATATATATATATGTTCCGATCTTATTCATTTGATCTTTTTGGGAAACTATATATATATATATATATATACACATATATACATATATATATATACATATATATATATACACACGCACACACACACACACATATGTATATATATATATATATATATATATATATATATATATATATATATATATATACATATGTGTGTGTGTGTGTGTGTATATATATATATATGTCTATATATATATGTATATATGTGTATATATATATATATATATGGGTATATATATATATATATATATATATGTCTGTGTGTGTGTGTGTGTGTGTATATATATATGCGTATATATATATATATATATATATATATATATATATATATATATATATATATATATATATATATGGGGGCGGGGTATATGCATGTATGTGTACATGTGTTTGTCAATGTGTGCGTGTGTATGTATGTGTGTGGGTATAATTAGCCACGGGAAAGGCGTCATGGTATTTTCACTAGAAAAAGAGTTAAAAATTACAAAACAAATTCTATGAATCATTTAAAATGTATCAGTTTTTCCAGTAGGTATATACATGAATATATATCATACACTAATAATCAACACCCCATGTATATATGTAGGTGTGTGTGCGCAGCCAATGACCTTTCTCTCCCTCTCTCTCTCTCTCTCTCTCTCTCTCTCTCTCTCTCTCTCTCTCTCTCTCTCTAAATATATATATATACGATTTTAACAAATGGAAACTATATTTATAAAACCATATTTATTTTATTATACATATTTCAAGGACACCAAGTTAAATGATGGTGTGCTTTCATCAGATAAAATATAATATAGATCAGTTTTATAAATAAATATTGACATACCCTTAAAGAATGCAACCATTACTCTTGGAAGCTCCCGGATTTAACTTGGTGTCCTTGAAATATGTATAATGAAATAAATATGGTTTTATAAATATAGTTTCCATTTGTTAATATCGTATTTTTACTCCAAATATTTGTTGAGTGCTTTATATCAGTTATACAAATACTTGCTTGTTGTATCCCAACAATTTAAATAGAACTCTTACATATATATATATATATATATATATATATATATATATATATATATATATATATATATATATATATATAGTAGTTCCACAACAGTTAGCTCACCATACCGGGAAGAAATGTTTCACCTTAAGCGGATCTTCAGCTCGGTCTGAGTGGATTGGTACGGAAAAAAATATTTCTTTTTTTCTTTTCTTTCCACTCAGACCGAGCTGCGATCCCCTTAAGGTGAAACATTTGTTCTCGGAATGGTGAACTAACTGTTGTGGAACTATTACCAAACTCGTCATATGGACTGAGTGCTCTACTACTACGGATATAACCCTGCAGTGTTCTACTAATATATACATATATATGTATATATAATATAGCACGCGTTATATATAAAATGTATCCAGGGTTCAATTGGGGGTAATCATTGAGAAAATATACTATAAAATACATGCCAAACTGGCGTATACCTTCTAAGATATTCGGAGTCCCCTGAAGTTTTGTTCTCAGAAAGTCAACGCCGGTAATTCATCTCTAAAAGCCCCTCTTTATAAACATCCATCGGGATGCATGTCAGTACGTATTGATGCTGACACATACGCAGCATTCGTACAAGCAAACACTCCCGTATTAACTTGTATGAATGGACACACGCAAACGCACGCCATTAAACATGTATCAAAAAAGCAGTCCGAATATCTGCACTGGTCCACAGAGATTTGGGCGTTCGCGGGTGTATGTTTCTGAGTCTGAGCCTACGTGTCTCCGTGCACATATGCAGGCTTGGGCACGTACGCACCTATATATTTGTTCTTGTGGGGTTGGACATGTATGTGTGTGCGGATGTATTCATATGAATATCTGTGTGCCCATTCATATAGGTAAATACGAATGTCGCATGTATGTAAATGAGTATAGTTATTTTTTTGCTTACATCCTGAGGTATGTTTTCTCAGAGGGACTTTAACGACATATCTCCGCGGTGATGTTTTGTAGACTGAAAAATGAAATAAATAATGTGTCAGAAAAGCACAAGGCAGGATATATTCCGATCATGCTCGTGTGCACCTAATTAGCATGTATTTCGCTTGGGAGTTAACCACATGTTGTTGGTAGGTTGGTTGATGGATTTTTTGTTCGTGATGAAGTCATCCCATGAAATGCCACGTATTTTATGTAGGTATTTGGTGTGAAAATAATCTAATTGGTTCTCGTAACTGGTCTTCCTACTACAAGTTACGCGGACACAAATGACCGGTGGAATCATATTGCTGTTGATCAATTTTATCTTGATAAAAAGCGAAAGTTTATTATATATGTGTGTACGTGTGTGTGTGTGTGGACGTGTGTATGTGTGTGTGTGTGCGCGCGTGTGTATGAGCGTGTGTACGCGCGCATATGTATTTGATAATGGACGAGAGAAAAGGTAAGGATACTAGTATTATATTATATAAAATATACTTTAACTGTTTGGAACGAGTATGTTTTAATACTGCGTTAATCGGCCGCCTTGTTGTAAATAACAAACCCAGTTCATATATAATGTGAAGGATTAAAGCCTCATTTTCTACAGGATATCATCTCAAAATGAACCAGAAAAAATATACGAATGCATTTGTGTGTAGGTCTTTCGGTCACTGGTACGTATGAGTGTGTGCGTGTGTGTGTCCGTGTGTGTATTTGTATGTGTGCGTGTGTGTGTGAATGTGTGAGCACGTGTTTCAACTTGTATAATAGCAAAATGGGACTTAGTCTCTGAGTATGTTTGGATTGTATGCAACCCTGCATAATGCACAATGCATTGAAAAAAAGAAAGAGTGAACATTTTCCGTGAGGACACCCATCTATGTTAACATAAAACTCGAAATATTATCTAGAAACATCACCCTTACCCTAAACGTTTGAAGGACAGATGGCACAATTCTCAGTTACCTTCTAGATATAAACAATCTGGGTAACCATATAAACAATCTAGCTAATCATGATCATGTTCAGCAGAACTCAATACTAAGGATATAAAGCCATTACCCACTCTCAATACACAGCATCACCGTTACGGAGTATATTATATTCAGCACTATCTGCACGAGCCAATAAAGCTATAACAAACTGGAATGTATATATACATTCAATAATACCATGTATACATGATGGTCACGAATGGAACGACTTCGACAAATGTCTGTTCATTCATCGCTAAACAGGAACAAGAACTGGCATAAAGTGGAATATATTGTGTTATATTTTGCTTTATTTCACGAATCAATACACACTATATGAACAACTGTACAGTTTTCCTCATCTACACGAAGCCATAATATTCTGAAAACTATTATAAAATTATAAAATGGGTCTATAATGAAATAATTCATCATCAATTGTGAAGCATACAGTGTTATTACACTATACAAACACGCTACGGCATATTAATTAATCAAAGTCTAACATAAATTTGAAAATTTTA
Source organism: Eledone cirrhosa (assembly GCA_964016885.1). NCBI lineage: Eukaryota > Metazoa > Mollusca > Cephalopoda > Octopoda > Eledonidae > Eledone > Eledone cirrhosa. The sequence goes on along the minus strand of OZ024745.1, from coordinate 38,543,700 downwards.
TTGAAACATTATTACACATATCGGTAACACTTACGCCCATATTTTATAAAGTTATCTCAATATATCGTTGCGTGTTGTGTTAATTTCGATGTTAATAAAATGTTAAAGGTTTAGCGGTAGGTTAACGTTAATTGAGCATACATAGGCCCGAATGCTTTTCAAATTTGACCATTGTAACCTTTTACTATATATTCTATATTATCCAGTGTGTGTTATTGTTTTTACCTTTTTATTCGGAGGGAAGGTAAAACTGATGAATAGAAGAAATTCCCTTTCTCCTCAATCTGGTTCTGAAAGTGTTCAGATGACAATGTAGTCATAAAATATTAATTTAACTACATGCTGCATTTTCTGAAGTATCTTTATACGGAACCATCCACTTTGGCATCTTTGGCGTATGAAATTTTATCACTTGATAGTCTGATATATATTCTATCAGGCTATACGCTGCTCTTCACAAATTACTTTAGAAATCGTTATTCTTCTTGAGCTGAAATTTGTGGATAACAAACATATTTTAGAGACAGGCAATGGCTTTGCGGCTAAATCACACAGCAAAACTATTAACCCGATCAAATTTAGATAAGAATATCATATGAGAGCTACCTCTTTGGCTTTTACCAATCTACCGTTTAACAACTATTAAATGTGTTATAAAGTGCATATAATGGCCAGCCATCTACAGCTACAGTTAAACTACCAATATTCTTGTTAGAAACAATTTTAAGATTCGGCGAAATCCACTATACTTTATTGTAATGAAAAAAAGTACTCTTATGTAGTGAATGATAATGGGAAATGCTTAGTTCCCACTTTTCTCCTTAAACATACATTTTTGTACATTAAATAAATGCTTATTTGACTGTATTGTAATTTTATATACAATATCATTGAATGCCTGATAATTAATCAGTCTGTTTAGTGAAATATTACTAGAATGGAGCGATCAATATCTTTGATGAGCAGCTTCAACATTTTCAGATCATTTTGAGTGTAGTGCAGATGCGTGTGCGGTGATGTTACTCATATGGATACAGTTGTAACATTGAGAATTTTTCACAGTGATTAGTATATCGCCTAGAAAAGGAAATACGTAGGGAGGAAAGAGACAGCGTGAAATAGAGTTGCACAAATTGAGTTTATATAAACGGAATATATAATGAAGTTAAAAAGAATATTTAAATCAGTGACACAAGGACAACTATAAATAGATTTGAGGAAGGTTGTGTCGTTTAGAAAAACTCTAGATTTCTGTCATAGGCAGCAACGTATAGCCTGGTAGAATATTTATCAGACTATCAAGTGATATCATTTTATACGCCAAAGAATCCAAAGTGGTTGGTCCCGTATACTTCAGAAAATGCAGCATGAAGTTAGACTAATATTTTGTGTTGTCAAGGAGTAGCTTAATGAGTTCTAATCCCGCGAATGCGTATAAAACGATGAATGTGCTTGAGTGTTAAGTGCAACACTGTGTGGTTTTTCATCAAACGTTTTGATGATGGAATTCGTGAGAGGTAGACTTAATCCGACCCGACTTTCATTAACACATCAAACCTCCTCTGTGAGTGTATTTGAATTTTGACTCCAGTTTAGGGATACATTCCACATTTACCAACACGGAAATGGACAAAGTTATTCTAAAAGTGGAGAAAATGGTGCTGCCATTCCCTCATTAATTAAACGGTGACGACAAACTAATGTCTTTTAACATCAAATCAGTGAAAACCCTTAGCATATAAAATATAATATAAAGTGATGTAACTAAAGAGTTTGTCCGGTACTCTAGATAGCAATCGTCTGGCACTGTAGCGGCTGTCTGGCATTTGCGATGTTGTTGACATTTGATTAGATACAAATTTAAATATTAAGTTTATTTAATATTGTGAATGAGACGTTTGGGTATTAAATATCGACATTGGATGATATCCCAAAAGATTCAACTTATATAAGTTCAATAACTGGTTGATAGATGTCATAAATAAGAAATACCCAATAGACTGGGGAAATATCAGATGGTATGTGATTTCAAAGATTATGCAATCGTAGCCACACAAATATATTTATTATCAAGCGACGAATCACAAAATAAAACACTGGAAGAAAAAACACTGGTATTCTTCGTGGGGTGATGCTGTTGGAGGTTTCTGCGGTGGTATTTATCATTGTTATAGTGGTGCTGCTGGTGAGCTTAATGGTTATGATAATGTTTATTATGATGATGATATTTGTGATGATGATGATATTTGTGATGTTGACCACAATGATAAAAATAATGATGATTGAATATATTTTTCCTTGTTTCCTCACAGGAGATGAATCTCGGCTACGTAACTTTTACCTCGGTAAATTAATACCCCAAACAGATCATTATATTACCTATGAAGGTTCATTTACTCAACCAGGTTGCTTTGAGACGGTAACGTGGATTGTATTTAACAAACCTGTGTATATAAGCAGAGATCAGGTAAGTGCAAAAATATATTAGTAAATGACATTGCTCTTGTCGTTTTCGTTGTGATGCAGATCATTATCAAATGAATGTTTGCCAGTAGGTCGAACGGCTGTGTTCATCTTACAGAAAGGCTCTATTCATATTGCACACACACATACACACACACACACACACACAAACACACACACACACATATATGTATATGATGGGACACCAATTAGAGAGATTCTAGCCAATTGAATTGACATAATTGTTTATTCATCTAGCGTAAGTTTTTTTATCAATACATATAGTTACGGCCCTTTACGTTCTGAGTGCAAATCCCACCGAGATTACCGTTGCTGTTCATACTTACGGGGTCGATAAAGTAAAGCACCAGTAATGCACTGGGTAATTGCTGGCCTTGTGCCACAAGTGGAAACATAGATGTTATTTTGTTG
>OZ024745.1:38535805-38538305 GCA_964016885.1 Eledone cirrhosa | reverse complement strand
TTTTCTACCCGCCGAAATGCGATTCTCGCTGAATCTATATGTATATATATATATAGTTGTAGATTTGGAGTAGGCGGTGTGCCGTGGGCGGTGAGCCGTTTGACCACTCGATGCTCGCGCAGAGCAGAGTATATTCTTATAGATAACGAGGAATCAGTAATGAATCAAAGCACACTTTATTAACATATAACATATATTTCTCCGTCGATACAGCTCAAGGCAGGATCTATTACAGATCGAAACCGACTCTGCATTCGCAAGTTCCTCAGAAACGTTTTGTGAATTCAAAGCATTCCATCAGATGCTTTGAGCTTCTCGACGGAGAAATATATGTAATATGTTAATAAATTGCGTTTTGATTTATTACTGATTCCTCGTTATGTATAATATACATATATGAGATGTGTAACGAATTAAGTCTGTTGAACGTCTCCGGTGTCACAACCTTCTAGGTATGAACAGGTTCAGATATCAAGTTCCGAAGGAATTGAAGAACAGATTTCTCCGTAAGATTATGGGTATAGATGTGAGTAAGTCAGCACCGAATCGGATATATGTCTGTCTATATATTGATGCTAATAATATAGACGAGAGATAAATAAATGGGATTTTGAAATGAGCGTCATAACAATTTCTCTTGACCTTTAGTTTAAAGTGTTTTTAACATTCTAAGATGTTAAACCGTGCAGCTACTTAATGGTACATAATCGAAGGCGGCTACCAGTCAAAGCACTGGTGAACCGTGCGTAACGTAATATATATATATATATGATATAGTGAACTCTCTCTTCTGGTTATATTATTGATTCCCGTCCGATGTGATAGACTGACGTGTAATCATTGCATAAAACCTGCAGAACAGTTCTTATATAATAAACTAAATTATGGAAATAGATAAACGTCTCTTCATATTTACATAAATACCAATTCTTCGTCGAATACCGGCCTGTGTGATATCTGCTATTCAAGCCATGGGCAAAATTAACGTGGAGTGCTATAATCTGATTGCTCAATTATTTTCTTGATTGCCATCATTTTGCCTCTAGAAGAGTGGCAAGGTGTGTTTCTGGAAGATCAGTCGGTCATGCATGCCAGTTTCCCCTCTCCACGCCAACAATATTATACAAGGTATTTTCGAAAAAGACACCGAATGGATGCGCATTTTCGCCAGTGCATCGCAATTCATATTTACAGCTGAGTAAAATGGAACAACGTGAAATAAAGTGCCTTGCTCAAGCATGCAAAGCCACACCCGGTCCTAGACTCCAAATCAAAACCTCCCGATTGCAATCTCAAAGCTCTAACCACTAAACCACGCGCCTCCACACACACGCACACCATATCAATGTATAATATGTATCAACGTCATTAACCTCTATACATTTATAAAATGAAAAAAGGCGATGTGGCACAGACTGTTTCCTCTGTATCCCATCTAATCCCAGTTAAATTCATCTACTAAAATATTTCCTTTAAATAAAGTAATAACAAAATGAACCTTATTATTTCAAAAGATTTGAACGGTTTTCAACGTTTTACAAGTGCAAATTATATACAAAAATCTTTACGTTGCAAAAAATCTTTACAGATGCCAAAACGGAAATATGTTATATGATAGGGTAAACAGTACTTTTTCGTTATATTGTTAAAAATGTATTGATACATCTGCCAAAATCATTGGTATTTTATAGTAACAATATTGTGAAAGGTACCAATGACACTAAATAGTTATTATAATATATATGGGTGTGTGTATGTCAGTGTGTGTGTCTGTATGCGTATTTATTTATGTAAGTTAAACATGTGTATTTCATATATATATATTACTTGGATAGTCGACTTACTGATGATTTCTCCCAAATGAAACAGTTCTAATTGTGTATAAGCAATTTCTATATCAAATATTTTGACTCTGCTACGTATTGAGTACCTCGCTTACTGTGATTAAACACGCACGCACACACACACACACACACACACACACACACACACACATATATATATATATATATATATATATATATATATATATATATATATATATATATATATATATTAGAAAGTGAGGTTCTTTTTTACAAAATAAAAAATAAACGTTGTGTCCTGCACGAGTGAAATTATAAAGAAAAAATATGAAAGCGAAAATGCAAGTGGAGTCTTATTTTTTTTTAAATATATATATTTATTTGGTTCCTTTACCGGTTTCGCAGTTCTTCTGCTTTTCAAAAGTAGAGTTGAGATGGAGGGTCTGTGGTTTTTCTCAAATCAGATGTGAGAAAAACCACAGACCCTCCATCGGAACTCTACTTTTGAAAAGCAGAAGAACTGCGAAACCGGTAAAGCAACCAAATAAATATATATATTTTTTTTAAAATAAGACTCCACTTGCATTTTCGATTTCATCTTTTTTTCTTTATAGATATATATATATATATATATATATATATATATATATATATATAGGAAAACAGTCATGACCACCGACGGTTGAGCTCCGGTC
>OZ024745.1:38510805-38530805 GCA_964016885.1 Eledone cirrhosa | reverse complement strand
ATGTGTATGGTGTAATGCGAAGGCAATATTTTGATCAGGATCTCTTTCTACATCTTGGTTGAACTTCTTTTACTCACTCGATATTTTTTTCCACAAAGAATCTATATCTTTTGGGACCAGGGCATCGGTGATATTTATTGATTTGCTACTCATATCTAAATAGACTGATGTTTGGTTTCGGCTGAAACTTTTATTACTTTTATTTCTTTTGAGACAGATTCGTCTGTCATCGGAGTTTCTAGCTGACAGTTTTGAATTCGTATTTGAGGATGATCAACTTGTATCGAAGTGCTCTGCTTGTACTTTTTCCAAACACCATTTCTATTTTATTTCTCACTGTTTCTAGGTGGGGAGTATAGTTTTCGATGCTTTGTTTACATGTGATAAACATTGTCATATGGCCGATATACATATACGTTGGCATAATTTGTTTGTTTGTTTTTTTTGTTAATATCACTATTATCAACAAGATGATGGTTTACTTTCATTGAAAGGTATATATGCAAATCTTAATTTATCAAAATGCTAGGGCTTTAAATGCTTGTAAATATTCCTATCCGATTTTGTCGAAATAACGCAAAACCTCTTTATTCAATTTCTTGTTTATTATAGTATTTTATGTCTTTTTTCGAGAGAACGTGTCATGTATAATTTATTTTTAGGAATATATATATTTTATTATTTTGTAATCTTCACTTCCCATGTAATGGTAGACTTACTAACATTGACGGTATTTTGATTATGAATGTTATCATACGTGCAACAGACAGCAGTCGAGCAAACATCTGTTTTGACAGTTGTCAAATATCTCAGCGTCATGGCTGTTTATTACAGTTGTTTGTTTTTGATGGTCGGACTGGCTACAAAAAAAACTAGCAACATGGCATCTCTTTCCACTCGTGTTGAGTGCATATCTGATCTAGGAAAATGCCGACTTAGTGTCGATATTTATAGATGTTCCACACTTTTGTTATAGCTTCAATAAAGTTTATTTTATTCTTAAGTTCGAGAAACGCAGTGTTTGGCATACATGTGGGGCTGTGGCATGTATATATATATATATATATATATATATATATATATATACATACACATATACATATCACATAAGAAACGGAGAATCAGTGGTGCGACGAATAAGATTTATTAGACATATTACAATCGTTTCTGTGGCGACCAGCTCGAGGCACGATCGATGCAAAGATCAAACCTCACTCTGAAATCGCAAGATTCTCAGATATGTCTCGATTCTACGTAGCGGAGTTTCCAAAATCTTCGTAGAATCGAGACATATCTGAGGATCTGGCGATTTCATAGTGAGGTTTGATCATTGCATCGATCGTGCCTCGAGCTGGTCGTCAGAGAAACGATTGTAATATGTCTAATAAATCGTATTCGTCGCTCCACCTATTCTCCGTTTCTTATGTGATATTATACACTGCATCGAGTGCTCAAACGGCATATCGCTTACAGACGCTTTAAGCATTCCACACCAATTATATATATATATATATATAAATTTATATATATATATATACAATATATTAATAAATGGAAACTATATCTATAAAACCATATTTATTTTATTACACATATTTCAAGGGCAACCAAGGCAAATTATGGTGCGCTTTCATCGGATAAAATACAGATTTGTTTTATAAATAAATATTGAGATACCCGGAAAAAAGACAACCTCCAGGAGGCTCTAACCTTTAATGTTGTCTTTTTTCCGTGTATGTCAACATTTATTTATAAAACAAATCTGTATTTTATCTGATGAAAGCGCACCATAACTTGCCTTGGTTGTCCTTGAAATATGTATAACAAAATAAATATGATTTTATAAATATAGTTTCCATTTATTAATATATTGTGTATTTATTCCACTAATATGTTGAGTGCTTTATATCAGTTATAAACACATTTAAACTTGTTGAATCCCAACATGTTTAAATATAACCTCTGCATATATATATATGTATGAATGAAGTAATTCTGTCGGAAAAGTCCAGGAAAAAAGAGTGATCTATGTAGGTAACACAGCTTAATAGTTATGTAATAAACAACATAAGTAAATGAAATAATTGCCTTATGTTGTTTATTACATAACTATATATATATATATACATATACATATATATATACACATATATACACACGCATACACATATAGGAGGTGTGTCAGAGAAGTAACTGGACTCTGTGTGCTCTGTGAGCTATAAGTGGGGCAGGGTTCAATGGGTTGCGTCACCGTGTAACGTAATATCAGGGTAATATATAACTGCGATCTCAGCTCTCTGCGGGCGTTCTATGTTTTTATACATGCTATTGTCAACAACTCCTATATTTTAGGCTCTTGAGTGATATTGACGGAGCAACTATCCAATCAAAAGTATATGGTCGAGCTGGGGAAAACGCAGAATACTGCAGCAAGTGGACGGAGATGAGACGATGTAGCGCATAAGGGATTTCAAGTGGTAGAAAATGTGGAAGGTAACCCAAGGAAAGGAAGGGTTTCAACGAGTAGGTCTGATGCCGACGTTGAGTGCGCGAGGGGGTTGTTGCGTGGCTACCGTCGGCTAGCTGATCGACTGATCGCAAGTCTACTGGGTATGAACTGCAACGGCCATTCGAAGATTATCACCGAAGATTTGGGAAGGCGAAGATGCTGCAGAAGCTGCGAGACGATGATGAGAAAATGCGATATATGCAGGAATAGTAGGAAATCCTTGACGTCTTAAAAACAAACCAGACTTACTGGTGTCAGGCATCACCAGTGATGAGTCATGGATCTTCGATTTAAACCCATTTTCCGGAAACGATCAAGAGGACCGTATTGATAGCGCTGTGCAGAATCCCTGGAGTTTCTTTTGAGGAGTGCATGCAGTTGTAATGGAGAGAATGGAATGTACTTTTGACTCGAGGTAGATTATTTCGGGGTGGGGACTTGTAATTTGTAGCTTGGATTTGAAATATCTTGTTTTACGACCATATTTCTATTTCTTTTTTCACACACCTCATATAGACAGTGCGTATATATATCTATACATATACAGAGAGTGAGAGAGAGACTTGATAAATTATGATATAGTTATATGCGTCTATAAAAGTGTTTTTACGAGCGACTCACTTAGCTTTCAGAAAGTATTGAAACTCTCCCACAGGTCAGAGAGACACTTTTACTTCAAGTGTCAAACACACTTCGAATATTTTATTCAATACATTATCGTATTTCCTGAACGCTCGTTCAATTAAACATAAATATTATTAACTCCATAACTAATGCAATACAGTTAGACGAGGTCTTTGTCTATATGTACATGTATGAATGTATCTATTTTAGAAAGTGATAACGATAGAAGTAGAAAAAGAAGTTAAATAGACGATTTTGAGTGAGATGATATAGTTACAGCAAAAGAAAGACTGTTGCAGTGAAAATAGAAAATATTATTAGAGAGGCGGATAATACAGAAACAGCATCATCTAAATTTTAAGTTAAATCATAGAAAATATCTAAATCTGATATTCACCTATACTTTTTATTTATATTTGTGTATTTGCCATTCTATATGTATATATATATATATAGGTGTATATATATATATATATATATATATATATATATATATATATATATATATATATATATATATATATTCTCCGGACTTGTTGAGGTGAGGAGAAATACTGTTAATATAACACATTGATAGATACTTCTGTATCAGCCAAATATAACTTGTATTGACATATTTCCTACAAGTAATCCACACTTGAGCGGCTTTCACTTTCAAGCGGAATTTATCGCCGTCACTGGATGGGTTTTGATACATCGCATATTTTAAGAAGTAAGAGAAGCAAAGGAAAAAATAAAGGCGGCCCTCTACATGATAGAATTGTATTAATAATATATGCAAATATATACAAATATATATATAAATATATACACATATATACAAATATATTCAATTGACAAAAAATGAAAGAAAAAACAAAAATCAAAGATGAAATGAAAAGAAATGTTAATATAGATTGTGATGAGTTACAAAATAAAACTGATGTATTTTATACATATATATTATTCTTGAGTTTCGTTTCAAATAACTTCAGTAAACACATCAAGCTTATAAACAAGTATAACTGTATGTGAGATTATGGAAACATACCTATGTGAATTTATATATATATATATATATATATATATATATATAGAGAGAGAGAGAGAGAGAGAGACAGAGAGTGTGTGTGATACAGAGATATATAGATAGATAGATATATACATTTATACCCAGACTCATATACATATATACATGTGTGTTTTGTGTGTGTGTGAATTCATAAAGGGATTCATAGATGTAGACAGACTGAAAGACATTCAGACAGAAAGACAGATAGTTAAATAGTGATGTAGATAGATTTTAGAATCAAATGTCATATCAACACCCTGAATCATATAGTTGTAATCCAATACGTATCACTTTCTAAAAGGGAAAATTTCTTGGTGGTTGTAGTAATTAAAATATCACCAATCTTTCATTGAAGTTTATACTAATCTCATTACTTTTCTCAATACGTAATATCTTATTTTACACTCATTCCTTCAATGACTACCTGTGCGTTCAAACGTTCATGAGTCTTCATTATCACTCGCCATGAAATAAGGCATGGCTAGGATGTACACATCAACGCATTCAAATAGATTTTGAGCATTGGATGATGTATGAGCCAAGCTGCACCTACTGCTGTAATATATATATATATATATATATATATATATATATATATATATATATATATATGAGGCATTTAATAATGATATTAAATTTCCTTTTCTATCAAATATCTTATGCAAAATGAATGCTGTTTTTGCCCAAGAATATAAAATAATAAATACACGATAAGTGTATGAATGTGTCCGAGTAATTAAATGAGAATAATATGAATAAAGTGTTCGAGGGTAGCCTCAACAAGGGTGGGTAATTGATAGATCTATTAGGGCCGATTGTATAATAATTTCAGTATTTATTTCGACTGTATATCGAAATCAACACTGCTTTTATCCTTTCGCGTGTGATAAATAACGTACAATTCGTGAGCTGTTATGTACCGGACAGGATGCTTTGTGGCACCTCTTGTAATAGTATATGGCAGTAGGACAGTGGGTCCTATACATTGCTGTTCTTTTTGATGATTGTGATAGCTTTCAAGTTCAAACTATAGATCCAGCTCTTCCAAGATAATCCTGCTATATGTTCTTGAATACAATTCTAAGCATTTCAGCTTCTGCATATAAGCACTCCCCTTAGAATAAGGCAATGTGTTGACTTCGAAATGTTGTTACTATTAGGTGATCATAACTGGAAGTAAAGTTACGGTCTAGACGTTACGATCAGTATTCCGTCCATGGGACACTAATTGTCTTGGGTTCCTTTCTTATAAATGCCTCCACAAGCCATTCTGTGAATGTCTGCATAATGTTGCAATAAAAAATTATTATATATTCCCAATTCATTTATATTTGATATACATACTCTCAATCTTTTATTGAAGTTTCCTCATGTCAACTGTATTCGGTTTGTAATATATTTGTATGACGCTAATCTAATGTGTGTCCAGGCTGTTAAATTATTGCAGTTTAATTTACGTTGAAACAAAGTGAAATATTCGTATGTTGACAAACATTACATTTATAAATGAGCATATCTCATTGACAAAAGTAAAATTAATACAAACAAATAATTAATCTCCATCAATTGCTTTATTATTTCTTTTCTGCTCGAAATTCATACACTGGAGCAGATACATTATTTTCTAACATAAATATACCAAATTGAATATTCCCTTCTTTCTCCATACTTTGTTTTTTTTCTTGAGTAAAAGTTCATTTCTTCTTATTTGATATTGTTCAGATTGATGCATTACGGAAATTAAAACAAGGAGGAAAAGAAAATCTTCAAATGTCAATGTCAGACAATATTAGACCGACAATGTCGACAAACCAGCGTCCAGTACGAACAAATATTAACTTCGTAAGTATAATTATCCAGATCAAATTGCAGTTACCTTTTCAATTTACTGATGCATGTGTAGCAGTTGTCTCCCTTGTTGTGACTAAAAACCCCAATAGATTAACAACATCTAGACGGGAAGTAGAATCCTTTCTGTAACTTCCGGTCAGAACCCTATAAAACTAACAACTTTAAGTTCTCGCTCTCTCATTTGCCCTTCCGGCGCCTGGCCTTCGCCAGGCGTCTTCTGCCAGCCTGCGTTTGCCTGGCAATCAAAATGGTAACTACTAACTTTGCTTCATTATAAATATTATACACACAAACCATATCTCCTTGTTACATTCATACACACGAGTTCTTAGCTATATTGGTAACCCTGACGTGATACGAACACGCAGCCGTTCATTGTTATAAGTGGTCACCCCGAAAAAATAAAAAAATAGCAGAGTCTGGTGTTGTGTGAGTAACATTACGAATACACAGCAAATTTAGTGACAAACTATGAAAATACTCAGTCAAAGAAACGCACATGCGAAACTTTCGTGCCGACAGACTTTTTCTCTCACGCATCAACTAACTGTCGCAGTTTGCTGTATATATATATATGTTTTTCCAAGAAACGAACACACCACGCACATGTGAAATTCGCGTTCAGACAGACTTTTTCTCTCACGCATCAACTAACTGTCGCATTTCACGATATATATATATATGTTTCTCGTGTCTTACAACGAACACTTTCAAAACAAAACAAAAAAAAAGAAATTTGATATTTTGTTTATAACATTTCAACAGGAACATTTATTTTCGATGAACCATTGTTTTTTTGTTTTTTTCATCGTTTCCTTCATCGTTCAAGTTTTTTTTCAAAGTTCACACCAATAGTTATGCTAAGTGAAGCCTTTCTTTTTCATCATTGTCACTTTCACACTTGCACTATCATTTTCTCGCGCGTTAGAAATATTATTTTTTAAACCTAACTTAACCTTGTATTGGCACGTGTAGGCATCACAAATTCTCGACTCACAGAGATATCTCGACTCACAGAGATAGCCGCACGCCAGAGATAACGTTTCTCGCCAAGGATTCTTCAGCCTTAAGCTATATTCTCCTATTTGCCGGTTTAAAAATTTACCACGTAAATTTGCCGTTGAAAACTGCGCATTTATTCAGAATGCTTATTTCTTTGGTCGCTGGCCTCTTGACACTTCCAGGTCAACGCATTCTCAACATCGACCATCAACTTCGGCTGTTATTTCTAGCACTTTGCGCAACTCATTTTTTTCTGAAAAAAAATGTTTCTTACTGTGAATTTAAACACCGAATACGCTCACTCCACGAGACAACAACATCAACAGCAACACAGCTTCACCAACAACCAAAACCAGCAGAACAAGCCAGAGAATTTATTTTTGCAGCACTCTTCCTTTCAGAAAATCCATTCGGAGGTTGGAAATTTCACGATATACCACAGAACAGAAACCATCTGCATTCATTCTCTGGAACACACTTTCTTTCCTGCTGTCATGTGATTGCACACCTGTGAACTATTTGAGCTCTTCTCGTACGTTATTACATTGTATCTTTGGGTGATGGATAGATAGATGTCCAGTCGTTCTCTGGCCAAGAGCGGTTGGCTACCTTGACATCTATCATTGATTTTTGCAAACATTCTTTTGTCGTAATTTTCATGCCTGTTACAACATTCTCGCCAACTTGCTACATATTTCATTCGATTTTTATATTATAAAATTCTGGCGGGAGGTTATGTAGCAGTTGTCTCCCTTGTTGTGACTCACAACCCCAATAGATTAACAACATCTAGACGGGAAGTAGAACCCTTTCTGTAACTTCTGGTCAGAACCCTATAAAACTAACAACTTTAAGTTCTCACTCTCTCATTTGCCCTTCCGGCGCCAGGCCTTCGCCATGCGTCTTCTGCTAGCCTGCGTTTGCCTGGCAATCAAAACGGTAACTACTAACTTTGCTTCATTATTTCGTTGGATTGGCAGTATCGGTAGAGGCTCGGACGTCATGCTTTGACGCATAGAGTTACGGCCCTTGCCATTCTGAGTTCAAATCCCGCCGAGGTTAACTTTGCCTTTCATCATTACGGGGTCGATAAAATAAAGTACCAGTAATACATTGGGTAATTGCTGGCCTTGTGCTAGAAGTAGAAACAATTATTTCGTATATTCATTGACATGTCAACTATACTGTTAAATACTTGATTAAATATTATACACACAAACCATGTCTCCTTGTTACATTCATAAACACGAGTTCTTCGCTATACATTAAACCTGATTTGCCTGACACTTCAGTCAAACGAAATGCATTGGTTCTAATATGTTTCTATGAAGAATCTAGATTAGATCACACTTTCAATCCTTTCCTTCGTATCCGGGCTTCACAAACCTTACACTATATACTTATGAAGGAGTGTCCCAGCAGAAAACCTGCTACAACAGCTACATTAAAAAAAACACGATGAACATACAAAACGAAAGAGATAAACGTTTATACATAGAATGATTTGGTACACAAAAAAGTATGCATAGTGTGTGTTGACCACATAATTTGTCTGTGTTTATATGTAAGTTATGTTTAGACTCATTTTAGCTATCATTTTACCTTATTTGGTTATTTATACTTACACAACTTAAGGAGGAAATTCCTATCCGGATCGGTCGTCTATACTGTGATAATACCCTCTTGAAAGTATCTGACCATAGCACTACTAGGATTGAGAATGGAGAGGGGATTTAGAAACTTATTTAGAAACATGGGACTCAAGATCGAAGTAAACACAAATAGCAACGTAGATAACTGTTTCGTCCCTACCCTCAAATTCAATACGAACATGTACTACATCGACATAAACTTAACGAAAACATAACACATGTTAACACTGTCCATCCACCGTAGATCAGTTATTAAGACCATACTTAAATGTGTCTCAGATTGAATCTCCAATATCTCTGCAAACTAAATGTTCAATGATAACGCAGAGAATGATAATTCAGCTGTAGCTAAGTCGACCCATGTCCATAGCCTTAGTTATAATCGTTATAGGGACGGAATTGGTGCTGTTCGAAAGCAATTTGGCACTAGAACAATGGAAGGGTGTGGGGATTCGGGCAAATATTAATGAGAGATATAACTACTGATATCAAATCCCTTGAATTATCAGTAATAGAGATGAAGGTGTTAGCAGAAATGCGTCTATTGGGATTGAACACAGGGGCATACGGGAAGTAAAGGCAAAGCGCGCGCCAGGAATAATGGCATTACCCCCCCCCCCACACACACACACACACCACACACAAAACGACGCTGTGTTCCTGACATCAGCACAAGATAGAATAACCAGTGGAAAGTTTCAGTTGAAAACTGGTGGTGGTAGCAGTGGCTGCCCCGCCATCGTAAACCGGACTGCACGAATAAACTTCATGACACCGTTCAATAACGGTAATTCCCAATGCAGGGCATCACCCTCGATAGCAGCCACACATGCCGGATACAAATAGAACTTACATAATCGAATACTTTAATATAATACACTATATTCTGGAAAACTACGGCCATTTCGGAGCTGATTATAAATTTGGTGTTAGATAAGAAGCCGTATTCTTTAGAATCGTCTAATGTTCGTGAGGTTCCATCAGATGCCGATGGATTCGGTGTTTGCAATCCCTAGAGATGGACAGAGGGGAAACGCAACGAACAGACAGTAGGAGCAGACATTTTTGGTGCAAGTCTGAATATGTGGGCGGTAACTTTCCTCAAGTTATATGTGAAGTTACCCCTCTTCTTTGTGTTCTTAGATAAAACCACGCTCTGAAGTAGCTTAGGAGTAATAACCACAACATAACTTACGGAGTATCCTTATGCTCTGTATAGGCATAACCCTCTGTTTTCAGGCATAAGTACCTTATATACTCCAGTAATAGTCGATCTCATGTAAACCTTGTGTCCCTATATTTGGGAAAGAAATCTGTAAATGTTCATAGACCGTGTATAAAAGTCAACTTTTGTATTTCACAGATAAATGCTCATCTTTGTGGGTCAAGATATTACCTTGTTTGTAGAAACACTGTTAAAAGATCATCCTGCATTCAAGGCAAATTTATATTTTTGCAAATACATATCTGAAAGAATTACCAAACCGTGTAGCCTGACCTAGAGCTGGAATGCTTGGGGGTTCAGTGTTTATAGTAAAGCACGATATAATAGCGAACACTGCACATATGTTGGTGTGTGTGACTTTAACCAGGAATATGAAAATATTATAAATGGAGAGCTGCGATAAGAAACACGCTGAGTAATCAAAGTATTACGGCGCATTGATTTAACTACGCGCATGTCATATATACCTAATATAGAAGTCGATGACGCAGTACGATTTTCCCCTCTATGGAGGGTAGTGATTTATAGACCTTTTAAATACCTCCTAGCGAAGCAAGCTCTTACTTTATTCTCGATTAAGTATGCGAGCTGTGGCTGGCAACATTCATGAAGCCTAGCAGCCCTGATATTATTTCATATCTAGCCGCCTTGTATTTATTTCATATCTAGGAGCACTGAAATTATTTTCTCTTAATTTCTAGCATTCATTAACTATACTAAAATATTTAATTATTTTCTTCTTGCTGGCTTTAAGAGTTTATATTGTAAAACTTATATTTCTTTAATATCTCCATACGACCACCAAATTACTGGAATTTATAGGTGTTAGCATAATCGTAACGTGTTATTTTTCGTTGTTTATTTATTTGGGTTTTTGCACAACTTATTTTTCTATTTTTATAATTCATCATTTTTTCATATGATAGTTTCTGTTTATGTATTTTTCTTTTTTATTTATTTTTAAGTATTATTTCTTATTTGTTTTCTTCATTTGCTTGTTTTCATATTTCAAATTATTTTTATCATTTTTATTTTCAATCGTAACTTTCTTAGAATATATAAGATATATCAACTACGCTGGTGCGACAAATTCTAATAATTCTATTATCACTAATAACATTGCTGCTACAACTATTGATACGGAAAACTACTCCCCCCTGTTTAACTGTGTTTTTTGCTATTGTTGATTTGGCTGTTATTATTGATGTTAGATGATAGTCAATATCATGTTCTCTAACTAGCGTATGGGCTCTTAACACGCTTGGATTTGAGCTATTGAATGCTTGCCGTCACGAAAACTCCTGCGGCTACGGAATTTGTAACTGACCTGCTAGCAGAGTGATTAGACTATCTAATACCTAGGTGTTATTAGAGTGATCAAGAAGGCAAGGAATATGAACGGTTGGAACTACCTTCAACAAATCACAATGTGGTGGTTACCGCTATGGGATGCTGATGTGAGGGTTTTAGAAGTAAGCCATACGTCAATAGGGCATAGGGGAAAGAGCATCAATACTTCGGCCAAGGTATATCACTTAATGCATAATGCATGAATATATTTTATTCACATACTGATTTATTTCTGTAAAAGCTATCTGGTGAGGTTGTCACTGTTACATACTATTTACAATCGTAATACACACAACAGCGATTACTTAATCAGTAATATTAAGGAATTTCGAAACCGCCGGGTTTTTCTTCCATATATATATATATATATATATATATACGTATATATGTAGGAGGTGAGTTTTATTGTAGTACAATAAAGTAATGCAGATATCGGATAAGAAGCACTCTACAGTTTGTAGGACTGGAGTATACATAATATATAAGAACAAAAGATGGTTAAAGGAGTTCCATGTATTTTATTATGCGTATTTCAAAAACAAACATCATCATGCAATAATATTTGTGTTTTCATCAGATAAAACAGGAGGACATGATATGAAGGCTAAAAAACACTTGTGGATAGTGCAGTTTTAAATCAACATATGTTGATTTAAAACTGCACTATCCACAAGTGTTTTTTAGCCTTCATACCATGTCCTCCAGTTTTATCTGATGAAAACACAAATATTATTGCATGATGATGTTTGTTTTTGAAATGCGCATAATAAAATACATGGAACTCCTTTAACCATCTTTTGTTCTTATATATTATACGTATATATATATATTCATGATGTAGAACACAGTGTACACGCACAGACTCGCACACACACTCTCTCTCTCTCTCTCTCTCTCTCACACACACACAAACACACATACACACACACACACACACATACACACATGTATATATATGTATATATATATATATATATATATATATATATATATATATATATATATATATATATATATATATATATATATGAGTGTATGTTTATGTATGTTTGAACGTGAATAATATATGTGTGTAAAGAACATACACGTGATTTACCAGGAATCACTTGTTATTTCTGGAGAAGCGTGTCATACTGATTAAGGTGATTGAATCTCCAACACAAGGTCGTAGATTCAATTCGCGGGCTGGCTGAGGCGTTGTGAGAAAAATACTTAAAATAACTTTACTTGTATCCAATTTGGTGGACAGAAAGGAATACCATTATTAGCAACAGCGTCTGGCCTAGATCAGGTGCGCCTATCATTAAACATCATCACTCGAGTATTTCGTAATACGTGCTCACCTGTACATGACAGATTCCTCGCAGTTTGTTGTACAATGCATATTTATAACAAAATAAATGCTTTCAATCTAAAAGCCAAGAGAAGCACTATGTATCCGTTCATATGTAAGCTATGTAATATTAAAGAAGTATCACGTAAACGTGTTGGACAGCCACTAAACTGGCCAGTTTAGATTATCGTTAGACCTTAGCTGTCGCCAGTTATCGAAACTTGTTCAATTATTCAAAGATGTCTCGTATTCGCTGATATCATGTCCTGGGTACTAATTAATTCGAAGAGATCGCGAAGTTTCTCATAGTAGTTGAATTAACACTATTTTGATCGACGATATTGGAAAGTTAATTGGAAAGTTCAAGCTAGTAAAATATCTGCAACCTATTGACACAAATTTAGTGTTATATCAATGTATTTTAGTCCCCCATTGTAGAATATTTAATTATGCTTAATGGCTCTACCTGTAATTATATGATTTCAGATACAGCCAGAAATTAGCAGCAATGTTTATTCTGATAACAGTGATCAATGTAATCAAGACATTCATATTGATGTTATGTCGACAGAATGTTTCTAATAGCATTCAAGATTTATATTTAGAGGTTTTCTGCGGTTATATTTATATTCAAAATATTATTGGTAGTGTCTAATATTAATATTTACAGACGTTACTATAATGCAATTTGAGATTTTAAAATATATATTGTTCATTACATTTAGCTTATATAATGCTTATTACTGTCAGATATTACCCTTGTCTTTATATTCTGTATACATGCTGAGGCTCATTTATTAACACGCTTCCAAAAGTACGAAATAGAATTTGAGTGTAAACTTAACAGGAAGTGAAATTGCCAAAATGTTAAAAGAATATTAATTTCTTATTTCAATATCTAAATAAATTCAATATCTATATTAAATATATTTCTCGGAACTTGGGGAATGTATTTTGATTATCCCTGTTTGAATAAATGTTTTCCACATCCAATCCTATACAATTCTCTATCTATACATTTGAATCAGTGGAGAAATTTGTAGGGAGCTCCCTGTACAACGGAATTACTTTCGCGCACCTCTGCGTAGTATCAGCAGTAGATCACCTGTTAGCCTTCTGTGAAAGAAAATGAATAAAACAAAAAATTGTTTTAGCAGCCAAAGCATTCAACCAGTTTATGATACACACCCTGATGTCATTTGCTAAATAGTGGTAATTAAAATGAATATAATACAAAGTATCGCAATAGATACCATTGAGGCAAAGTCCTACTGTTCTATAATAATTGTTTCTACTTTTGGCAGTAGGTCAGCAATTACCCTAGTGCATGACTGGTGCTTTATTTCAGTGACCCCGTAAGAATGAAAGGCAAAGTTAACCTCGGCAGGAATTTGAACTCAGACAGTAAAGGGCTGTAACTCTATGCTACAAAGTATGGTGTCCGATACTCTACTAATACTTCCAGTCCACCGCACATCTACTGGTCTATAATAATATGCCTTAATCTACTGTTATCTCTGCTGTGGCCTGAACTATGTGTATTTGCGGCTGAAGCATTTTCTCAGACACATTCTTCTGCTACATTGCATCTTCATCATCATAAAAATTGTTATCAGGCTGGAGTCAGCTTTTACCACTTCTTTTTCTATATGAACCATGCTGCTACTCATGTTATAGCACGTCCCACGTTCATAGCTGGGAAACTTTTCATATAAATCAGAGGTCCATACCAGCGTAGTGTTCTTCCTTGAATACTAGAGTTGATTCTTCGACGAAATAAATTAAGTTAGTCAGAAACAGTTCTTTGTTTGGATGTAATAGATGTAAGTATTTGCCATTTCCACGAACAGGCTATGATATATAGCAAATAAAATTATGATATAATTTAATTTAAAAAAATATAAATTTAACTGCATGTTATATTTATCTATCACCACTCTCAGTAATGAGATTTATATCACCATTCCTTCTCTCTTTGTCTCTCTTTCGGTATATTTATGTATATGTGTATATATGTATATATATATATATATGTATATATATATATATATATATATATATATATATATATAGAGAGAGAGAGAGAGAGAGAGAGAGAGAGAGAGGGGGGGAACAGAGAGAAAGTAATTGTGAGAAAGAGTAAGTGTGAGAGAGAGAATTATTTCATTTTTCTCGGGCTTTTATGTATGTTGTATCATCAACGCCTTCAATTATTGTGGAAAAGATAATGAATATCAAGGCATTTTTTGGTTTCTATCTACTTATATATTAATATATTTTGAATGGGTTTGTGGAGATGATTGGCACTTCTCATACACAAAATGTAGCTAGGAATTTTAAATGAAAGTCGTAGATTAATGGTATATGAAAGAAGCATGAAATTACGTGAAAGTTTAAATTTAGCAGCAGTGTATAATACAGTAGTCGTTTAAATATGATTTACAATATCACAACCCTATTCATTGTTGCGTTAGAAATTTCATATTACTATCTCATAATCTCTTAGAAGAAGAACGAGAGATGAATAAAGAGCCCAGTGTTGTAAGAAAGACCGACCGAAATCAAGTTTCAGAAATAATTATTCGTGGTTTAGGTTTGTTCAGAACTTAATATGAGAGCACCATTGAGTGTATATCTAATAAAGTTGATTGATTGATTGATGATATTAACGTGGTCGGAACAGAATTCCTATCCGGCCTAATACATCATGCTAGCCAAGCGTGAATACTCAATCATCGACATTTGATGTATATGAATGTAGGGGTAATGTTTAGATAAGCATGTCAGCTGTATATCTATTGATCAACAAAATTGGCAGAGATTCCCGACATTTTCATAACGGATATATTAACATCACATCCCTGTTATCAGCTAAATTAAACAATATAGTAATTTAATGGAACCAGCTTCATTATCCAGTTGCTCTGAACAACAGTATGTTATCTCTCACAGTCGAGACAAAAGTAGGGAATATTTCAATAGATTACTCTCATATGAAAATAATTTGACAGTTCATATTAAAGTTGTGTCAAGGCATATTATACTTTATAATCTTTAACATATAGCACCTAATAAACTACAGTATTTTCATTATCATATTTTTTATAGTGGACCTAAAATATGCTAATTTCTATGGTTACTTGTATTCATGAACTTCAGAATATTCAGTTACTAGGCAGGTACGATGACATTTTACACTTTACTGAAAAAGTCTAATAATTCAGAAATATATCAAACGCTCTCACCCGTCCCTGCCAAAATAATGCAAACAAAAGTTAACATGGAATTCATGATGTCGTTTCTCTCTTGTTAGTATTCTCATTCTGGTTGCATTAAATACAGTAATACCAGTTTAAATATTGTTAATAATGCACGAGAAGACTCTGAATCATACGCGTCTGTAATCAAGAGAATAGTGTTTGTTTAACTCAGGATAATTCTGTTTATTAACCAAACACATTATAACGATGGCCTCTTATTATGCCTATGTAGTACTACATATTCGAATATATGCTCCCGTGTTATAATATTAGGACGCCTAATTTGAAGGATATTCGATTGGTAATTCTAGCTTGATCGAGTTGCTGCGATGATGCAGACTTTCACGTTTCGTAATCATTTTATTGAGTTGATGATGAAGTTCTTATTAACAGAATTTCGTTGGGGGCGCTGTGGTATTTCATTTAGTAATGTATCTTAACGAACATTTTGTCGCTATTCTTTCTGCGGAGACAATAATGCATCATCTATCTGATATTTTGCAAAGGAAATTAGACGAAATAATATATCATAATCTAAGATGGGACACATGTATGTATAGCATTGTAAACGAACATATTCACGAACAGTCTTTTTAAAGACGTTGAATTGGCAGTTAACGGATTAAATGTATCGATTTATTTATTCCAGTTCAGTACACTCTTATTTCAAATTCCTACGAGATTACTTTGCCTTTCTCTTGTCGATATATGCAGTATCAGTGAAGATTCGGTTGATTAGTGGTCTGTCCTATTGTATATGATCCGGCTTTGTAAGTTCTGAGATGATGCCACACCATCTTCAGAAGTTGCCACCAGCTGATAATATCAGCAATGGAAAGATCAGTATCCCTTCATTGGTTCTATCGGACGAAATAACCATTTGCATCTCTTTCTTTTAACATTTAAATCCTTCAAGTTTAAATATTGTAATAATAACACTACTACCTCGGCTAATTTACAATGGTAATACACAAGCATTCTTTTCAAATAAACATGGAGTCGTGATTAAATGGGATTCATTTCTAGTTCGCATATTTCAATATATTGGTTAAATAAAGATCATTATAATAAAAATAAATGTAGTAAAATGTCCGTTCGATTTAATGATGGAATTCGATTATATGCGTAATGGAACATTGAAAAACAGATTTACGCATGCTTCAAGGAAATATTATTTTGTTAATTGTACTAATTGAATCAGTGTATTAATTAGATGTATGTGGTAATTAGATCAATATATATTATAAGCTTAATTTCGTGAGCTACATTTAAACCACTAATTTATGATCAATTTCATCAGTTGAATTTTGTTAGAAGAACCGTAACGAATACACAAACACATAAACACACATATATATATATATATATATATATATATACACGTGTTTGTCCGTGTTTCTGTGTGTACATGTACTTATATATATATATATATATATATATATATATATATAGAGAGAGAGAGAGAGAGAGAGAGAGAGAGAGAGAGTGGGAGAGAGATAGAGAGAGAGAGAGAGATAAAGAGAGAAAGAGAGAAAGAGAGAGGGATACTCAACAAAAGAAGATGGGGGAGATTGGCCACCGCGTGCGTCAGAGTTAATATTACGAATTTGGTAGCAGGTACAAAAGCTCCGTTGTTATCGGCTGTCGAAAGGGTCGTATTCAGTTTCTACAGCTACCCATGTTACTTTGGGCCCATCCGGGGACACCGTGTCTAGCAATGTAGTCAAACCTTGCAGAAGAGTAATTTAACATTCGAAAACAAACACAAAAACTACCTCACGTTACATGGCGTGGACAACTACGTACAGAATTAAATACGTATATAATTAAATGACATTTATGACGAACCATGGATGACGAATAGTTTCTGCTAGATCTATGAAGTCATAAACAAATTCAGAGTGAGTATCTTACGGAAGAAGGAAACGTGTACAGGTATCAACAACCACAACAGGAGTGTGTGAAAATAATTGAGACAAAAGAATGAGACATTAGTGAAGTGATAGAAAGAAACATGCTCACTTAAGAAAACATGAGAATGGGCAGCCGCGTGCCTCATAGGTAATATTGTATCTCAGCAACCCTACTGCCGAAATGAACGTGCATATATTTAGCACTACCATATATATATAAACATACATATGAAGATTTTTTAATCACACTGCGTTTTAAGGTTTTCTAAACGTTAACTTTTATATCAGTAGATACATCTGTATTTAAGCACTTATGAGAGACAATATGGTTGACAAATGTGAATAAAGGGGGCTTTCAAAAATCTGTTCGGGTCATAAGTTGGAGGAAATAGCACAGTTACCATAGATTGTGTTGTTGGTTGTTGTATATATATAACAGATCCCTAATGTACTTCTAGTATATCGGATATAGGAATTGAGAGATTAACGAAAACACATGGGTGATATAAAACAAAGAGCTATATATACCTAGCGCAGTATGATCCTTGTTTTCGTAACATTGTCGATGGCCACCGTAGTAATAGTAACATGACTATACTAGCGTCTCGATTAACAAGAGCGCATTTAGCACGGTAATTGCACTCTCTAAACTCTGACATAAGCTAGCAGCTATACATACACATGTGTATATACATGTCTTACTGGTTAGAGCGTCGAGCTTTTGTGAAGTTGGGATTTCGATTCGCGGACCGGGCTTTGTGTTGTGTTCTTCAGCAAGACACTTTATTTCATGTTACTCCATGTAGTTATACAGCTACAGTAATATATTGCAACGTCCCTGGTGCCAAGTTGTATCGGCTTTTGCCTTTCCTTTGGACAACATCGATATATAAGATATCATTTTACCTGACGTTTTGGATATAATGTCATATAAAATTTCTAATAAGTTATTTAATAAATATTTTTTTTATTTTCCCTGCTTTAGTTTTTCATTTCCTCTCACGTCGTTATTATAAACTTTAGTCATTCAAAACACTGTGTACTAAGTGCAATATGCATATTAACACTGTAATTATTTGTACTTAAAATTTCTATATGTAGTTAATCAACAAGCATTAACTTAATACCTTCATACTTATAATTTTTCCTATTTGTATGCTTTTACAATTGCTCTCGTCTCATAATTGTAGTCTTCAAATTCATAATATAAAATAAAATTATTCTAACAAAAGTCTTCACACGTTCATCTGACAAACATGTAATTAATAAATTAACTCTATAATATTCCTTATATTATGGTTATATAATGTTAAAATTATTAAATTCAAAGCAATTAACAATATACCAATAGATTTCCTTATTAATATGTTCAATTTATGACGTATTTTGCATTAGCTTCTGTTTAGTTTCATTAAAAAACATTTTAAAACTCAACATTTTAAAACTTTGAATAGCATAATTAAGATTTAATAATTCATTTAGAGAACTTAGTAATTTTTGTATCCTCTGTAATGGAATATCGAATCAAAATTGGAAGGATAGGTATGGCGGTGATTGCGTAAACCTAATTGGATCAGCGTTAGTCAACATAAAACATTATATATATATATTATAGATAACGAGGAATCAGTAATGCATCAAGCTACAATTTATTAACATATTACATGTGTTTCTCCGTCGATCAGCTTGAGGCATGATATGTTACAGATCGCACCCGACTCTGCATTCGAAAGTTCCTTAGATATATCTTGTCGATTGAAAGTATTCCATCTGATTCAAACCCTACAAACACTATATATATATATATATAAATAAAAAGTGAAGAATAACATGGCCAACAGTACAAACAAGTAGATTTGTTTACGGTCTAACAATTGTTTCCATGATACTTGTCTAGAAATTGTTAAACACTGAAGACAGCATAACTCAACTTAACGATTTATTGTTATCCTACATATATATATATTTAAAATTATATATATATATATATATTTAATTTTAATATTTTAATATATATATATATATATATATTTAAAATAATAATGTAAGTATGTATGTATACGTACATACAAATATGTATACAGACGTACAGTAGCATGTATATATATACATACATGCACAAATATATATATGCACGTATCAGTTTACCGAACATTTATTATAATGCTCGGTTTGTCCGTTTGTAAACAAACAAACAGCCCGAATTACGCCGTACGAACAAACCGAGCAT
>OZ024745.1:38485805-38508305 GCA_964016885.1 Eledone cirrhosa | reverse complement strand
AGAGTTTTAACGGAAAAATTGTGTGTCGGAAATTGACGGTCTCTCGCTTCTTTGTTCGTCGTGAATTCCAGTACGACCGGCTATAAATTCTCTACACCACTTGCGAACGTTTTTCATATCCATGCACGACTGTCGATACACTTCCGTCAATTGGTGATGAATTTCAATCGGTTCAACACCTTTTGCGTTGAAAATCTGAATAATTGTGCGAACTTCGCACCTGGCTTAAGCGTTCAACGGGAGCTCCATCCTCACGGGCTGCCAAGCAAAGATTGAGCATCCCAGCGAAGCGCGTGAATGCTTCTTTGGGAGTGAAAGAATCACCAATCACAACAGTGTTGCCAATAGTCGTACGAACAGTTTCTCTGCTTCCCCATCGGTTTGGAGACTTTACTTTTGGGATTGCCCTCGTATATACATAGGTAGGTTTTATAATCTTTTTTTTAAGCGCTTAATGATTGAAAGCAACAAGGGAAATGAAAATACAGTTAGCTGCTATATAAATTATACCAATAAAAATTAAGATTAGGGGAATCTTCTAGCAGTGTCCAGTCTAAACATTGATAAATGTTATCGGTTGTTGTTGGCACTAGAAATAGTTTTAAAAATCATTGAAATGGTAGAAATTCATCAATGATAAACAAATCACATTAGATGCAAATTAATAACTTTTCGGATACCATATATATATATTTTGAATAAAAACAAATGCGTAGAATGTTTCAGATTGACATCTGATTACTTTCTGAACAAAGAGAAATTATATCCGTAAGTAGAGAAACAATAAATAATTGTTTATATATTTAGTGATATATCTCTCAAAGAATTGTAGCTGAAGTGCAGACAAACGGATCTTATTCACCAGTATCTATTACAGTCATAACAAAACTCTCCGTGCATAGCTGGTCATGTCTGTGCCGACATTTAAACTTATTTGCACAATGATGAGTCCTACGTACCCAAATGATATATATAACGATGTTCAAGCTTACACTTATAACAACATAGACATAGACTTTTGTTTTCAAGTATATATCTATTGGTTTGAGTATGTTTCATCTACAGCACTTCTTCCTACGCTAACAAGTATTTTTAAAACATTGTTATACGTAGCATTCCGTTTATATTCTCTGAAAAAAAAAATGATTGTGTTCGCACATTCAGAGGCTGTCGGCATGAGCTCCACTTTTTGATTAGATAACACCTATTTTCGGATTAAGATTTTAGCCATTTTTTATAGCGCAAGTTAGGCTCTCCCCTATATGTTCTATCGAATTCGGCAGTTTTTCACTCGCCTCATTAGACAGACTAGCGGAAATTCTTCCCAGCTGATAGCAAATACATTTCTAACGCAGAGAAGATCATTCGTAGCCGCTCTGTGCCGGCATAGAGTGTGGGTATACATTAGATCAAGCTGGTAGACAACGACAAACAGCTGTTTTGGCGCAAGGAACTGTGCAGATGTACTTGGGTTTTTTTACAATGGGTAGTTGCAGAAACTTTATTTTGTAGCGAACTATAGTTTTACATGATGAGTGTGCTACCTGTTCAAATTAGAAATGATGATAATGTTAGTATTGAAGGTAGGTTTGATGTTGATCCTGATACTATTTCTTGTTTACATCAGTAAATAAATTTGAGGTTGCGAGATGTATCGAAGTGAATGTAGGTGAATTCTTCTATTAATTCGAAAGGGAAGTAGCCGGTGTTGATATTGGGAATGTTGACGAGTTTCTTGAGGGCTTCTTAAATGTTTGCAGACAGAACAAGAAAGAGCTTATCTCTAATGTTTATCTACCAAACGTTCGACCTTTAGAACCCTTCAACTCATAACATGTTAGGATTATTTCTTCCTCTCTAGATATAATCCCTTCATAAGTTTCAACAGAAATACTTACTGTGTTTTTGGTAGAACTTACCTCTCGAGTGCTGTGGTCAACACAGCCAGCTTTTTAACCCTAGAGGACACACAATGTAATTACACGGGTTTTAAGGACAGCGAATTTACGCAGTATGATGTGGCACGCAAATTGTCGTTAAGAAAAAGCTGATAATGCAGAAATAAATCGGAGGTCAGCTTATTGGTGATTGCAAATTTCATCTGCCGGAGATCATGACCGTTGGTGTCCCGATCCCAAATCTTCTGTTTATCGCAACACATTAGTCATATGGCGCCGGCCTTACTTTGATATTGAAGTCTCTTAAAACTAAGAGGACGTCTATTTACCGAACTGCCCATATGATATACTGCAGATTCTCATAGAAGTCTTCGACGGCATCATCATCTTATTCAAGCGTTGCCATCTAGATTAATATAATGGTAATGTTCTCTAATCATATAGTGCTGAAACAAATAGTGGTAAATCAGTTAGATGGTGGTGAATAACGTCCCATCTGTTTTTCGTTCGTGCTTGTTGTTATCTCCACTCTACCAAGGTGTAGGCGTCATATGTAATTGTCTCACCAAATTCATTCTAACTGCATCTAACCAAACCTAGTTTTTCCTTCGAAATGTTGATGTTTGTCGATCTGGCTCCTCTCCCACTTATTGTCTCTGTCGTACACCAATGTATTCTTTTTACACGAACTCATACACACGCCTACACACTCATATATATATTGATTTAGTCCAGAATTAGCCGTCGAAACGGCTTGAGCTCAGCCGTCGGGTTCCTACTCGTTCCTATATATATATATATATATATATATATATGTGTGTGTGTATATATATATATATATAAATATATATATATATATCTTACTATAGTGTCTACGAAATTTGAGTTACTTTCCGCTATAGGATAACACAGATTATGCAGAAGAAATCAGAATATGGATTTCAACAATTCAGAAGCTATAAAGAGAATATAACTCAAGATTACGATTAAGATAACCATCAGATTTTATGAGTTGCGTAAACTAGTGTAAGAATATTTAATTAGGCATATTATGTCATCAATTTTCGTTCTATATCAGAAAACATTCAGTTTTCTGAAAGAGAAGTCAAGACGGGTTGTTAATGTTCGAAATATCTTCAATAAGTTATCCGTAATGACGCAGAGAAGAGAAGGAACCGGAATATGATTTTTTTTTTTTTTTTTAATGATTTCATGCTTATACCAACAGCAACGTTCTCAAACACAAGGGTATTCAGTCCAATGAGATGTTATCTCTTTATATCCATAATATAAATAAAGTATTTTAACATGGTTTACCAATAGATATATTTGAAACGTAATGTTTTCCTGCAAATTATATTCGCTCAGTTCCTTCATATAATGGTGGATCATTTGAAAAATTATATTTCCTTCTGTATCTTTCGAGCGTAAGGTATTTTCTTCATATACACATCTGGAATCTTCTGTAATATATAGGCCGTAGGAAAGCAGCATCGTGACTGTGATATTAATGGTGACGGTGATTGTGTAATTCCAATTTTCGCCGACACTCTTGGCTTATCCATTCGCACTTTTTAATATTTGATAAACCATTGATTTCGGGAAAATTGTCATGCGCTGTATAGAAGCCTTCAATTCAATGCATGTGTAGTATATTTACCACACAACTACACAAAACAATCAATATATACATATATAAAAAATATGTGCCATTGTAAGTGCCTGTGAATGTTTGTCTGTGTGGGATGTTCAGTTTTTAGCCTATGCATAACATACTGGATGCGACTACCCTAAAGAGTGTCAGAGACAGACGAAACTTGTATAAATACATCTATGCACTTCTTCAATAATTACTCACTTTTTATTCAGACTTCTATTTTTTCCATTCTAGCGTTCAGACTGTTCCATGAAGCATGATATGTTCTATGAAGGTAAGGTATAATGACTTACTTAAATTCAGTTCTACCGAATCTTCCAGATAACTATAACCCGTCTCACCAGCCCCTACTTATTTTTATTTCTATTCTCTTCCCATCAATATTACACTATTAATCTTCTTAAATTATTAATATTATCATTATTCTCTACCTGTAATATTTAGGGAGTAAAACTGTGTTTCTTTGCAAACACGCACTACAATTTTCTTTGGAGAATGAGATGGTGGACTCGAATTTTACGTCCGCAAGACAGAATGAGTGGCTCATGTGCAGCTTGGTTTTCATGGACCGATTCGGGCATGTACCGCTCGATTTTAAGCAGATGTGTTCGGCTTTTCAGCGACATTTCGCACCACTGTCCAAGAGTTTCGGAGACGGTACCGGACTACACATCATATCTTGAAGTCATTCTCTCCCTGGTGACCGTAGCGAAAGAGGTTTTGTGGGGGTCGAGGTTGAAATGAATGAAGACAGACACGTTTCTCTTACGACAATCGCTCATCAAATTTTCCAAGTTTCATTTGGAAAGGAAGGTGACGTGGGGAGGGAAGTGCTGCTCCTCACGACATTTGCTAAAATGTGGGTGAATGTTGCGAGAATGGCTTTTTTGAATGGGCCTACTCTAACTTATAGGCTGGTTCATTTGAAGACTAGAGTGGTGCCCTCCTTACGTATTCTCGGGGCATTGGGGGCTTCAGTATATGTGGGGTATCTGAGTCACCCTTTTGTGGTCCTCGCCGCTAATGTTGCCTACATTTTACGAGATTTCCTTGTACACACATCACTGCCAATGCCTTTTGTATTGTCTCCTATATGTAGGCCCATGCTACCTATAAAGACATTATTTTTAATTAATTCTCCGGGTTTTATGTTGTTTGTCTCTAATTTATTCAAATTTTGTTTTTATCTTGGGGTGTAACAATGGAATGCAATTAAATACCAGAAGATATTTAAATTATTGCGCTACAGATTCCGTCATTCTCTATACTCTTCCTTTTGTTTCTTCAAGAATATCACTAATAATATCATTGGCACAGGTTTCAAATTATAATATGTCAAAGGTGTGAACAGGGAGAAGGGTAAATATATATAAACATGGACACAGAAGAAAAAAATAAACACTACATCCATAAAATATCAATCACCAAGAATACCAATAACAACCGGAAATATAATTGATGTATTAATACAATAGCATAGTAAATGACAAGACCAATAGCAATAATAATTGTTTTCATATACGGAATTAAAACCAAATACTATGTGTTTATTGGTAATTAAAAATATGTTGACACTCCCAATCACAAACATTTTGCGACTGTTTATTTATTATTACGATATTTTTATTCTAGGGGAGTGTTTCTTCTTTGTTGTTATCTTTTGAAAACAAACCATTTGAATAAAGTTATTACAATGATACTCCTATCAATACGATATATATATATATATATATATATATATATATATATATATATATATATATATTAGAATTGGGAATTGGAGCTCTGAAATAGCAATATATATATGGATGTATATATAATGTATTTTGCAATACACTTTATGCTTAATTAAAAGCATTTTGAAGACCGTATGCTATTGTTTTAGAGTAGTGACGAATTCACTTACTTTAATCTCAGCAAACAGGGGAGATAAGCCGACACGGCCTTGTTTCGCATCTATTGATGCTTATCAAGGCTAACTACTCCCTCCTGTCTACCGAGATCACTGATGTTATATTCTTATAGAATTCTAGTAAATAATCAGGAACTGGTTATACAGAGCGGTTGTTGGTCAGGCAGAAATTAAAAATTAGAATTGGAGCTCTGAAATAGCAATATATATATGGATGTATATACAATGTATTTTGCAATACACTTTATGCTTAATTAAAAGCATTTTGAAGACCGTATGCTATTGTTTTAGAGTAGTGACCAATTCACTTACTTTAATCTCAGCAAACAGGGGAGATAAGCCGACACCGCCTTGTTTCGCATTTATTGATGCTTATCAAGGCTAACTACTCCATCCTGTCTACCGAGATCGGTGATGTTATATTCTTATAGAATTCTAGTAAATAATCGGGAACTGATTATACAGAGCGGTTGTTGGTCAGGCAGAAATTACAAATTAGAATTGGAGCTCTGAAATAGCAATATATATATATGGATGTATATATAATGTATTTTGCAATACACTTTATGCCTAATTAAAAGCATTTTGAAGACCGTATGCTATTGTTTTAGAGTAGTGTCAAATCCACTTTCTTTAATCTCAGCAAACAGGGGAGATAAGCCGACAAGGCCTTGTTTCGCATTTATTGATGCTTATCAAGGTTAACTACTCCCTCCTGTCTACCGAGATCACTGATGTTATATTCTTGTAGAATTCTAGTAAATAATCAGGAACTGGTTATACAGAGGGGTTGTTGGTCAGGCAGAAATTAAAAATTAGAATTGGAGCTCTGAAATAGCAATATATATATGGATGTATATATAATGTATTTTGCAATACACTTTATGCTTAATTAAAAGCATTTTGAAGACCGTATGCTATGGTTTTAGAGTAGTGAGAAAATGCTTTTAATTAAGCATAAAGTGTATTGCAAAATACATTATATATACATCCATATATATATTGATATGTATATATATATAAATATATATATATATATATATATATATATATATATATATATATATATATATATATATATATATCATCATCATCGTTTAACGTCCATCTTCCATGCTAGCATGGCTTTGGACGGGAATTTTCCCACTTGAGGCAAGATTGGTTGTCTTGCTCGTATAGGAGTGTCTGGCGGGTTTTCTACGGCTGGATGCCCTTCCTAACACCAACCACGTTTACAGTGTGGACTGGGAGGTTTTTACCGTGTTATCTACACGGCAACATTACAGCGTGGACTGTGTGTTTTTTGTCGTGACACCTACACGCCCTCATCTGTTTCGGACTGGATGATGTGGTACCATTACATTGGCAGGGTGGGGGTAGTGGGTCCGGGGTGTATTTTTATTAGAGGTGCCTACTGACTGTAGGTTTCGCTTTGTACTTAGGCAAAGCGGGTCTTCTGTATGACTGTGTATCGCCAAAGATCTCGGTCCAGTGACATTGTCTTGGAGAGGTGTGTGTGAGGTCGGAATTTAGCAAGTCGTCCCAGGTTTATCTGTGTCTGCCTACTCGGTGGCTACCGTCTATTTTTATCGCCCTGCACTTTTTTGTACAGCTTTCGTCTATCATGCGCATCACGTGACCTTACCAATGTAGTCTTCTCTCGAGTAAACAACATATGATCCCTCTTATTCCTAATGTCTCCCTTAGTTCGTTTATGGTTTGCCGTTCACGTATATTACTATTACACATCCAGCGGAGCATGCAAGCTTCGTTCCTCTCCAGTCTGCGTATATCCTCTGCACACAATGTCCAGGTCTCACTGCCATGCAACATTGCTGTTCGTATGCAGGCATCATACAGCCTGCCTTTCATTTTTAGTTAGAACCCTTTAGCGGCCAATAGTGGTATAAGCTCTCTGAACTTTTTCCACCCCGTTCTGTCTCTAACTACTGTACTTTCGGAGCACCCTCCACCGCTGCTGATTTTGTTACCAAGGTAACGGAAGGTGTCCACTATTTCTATAGAACCATCTGTGCCATGGAATGAGCTAGTATTTGTGGGCACTTGCTGCTACTTATGGTACCAGAGCGCCGGCCACATATAAAATCTATATTCTTAGTTAGCTTACCTGTGATCCCATAACATCGTTTATGCACCCATACTTTGCATTTGGGACATAACATGGACTTTCTGCCTACTCCTTTCCTACACACTGAGCATGGCCATTTTCCAGATGGGACTGGTGCCCTATTTTCCTTCCTACAAACTAGAACTTTAGTCTTAGACAGGTTAATTTTAAGGCCTTTTGATTCTAGGCCATGCTTCCATATTTGGAATTTCTTCTCTAGTTCGGCCATTGATTCACCTATGAGCGTTAGATCTTCTGTGTATAGGAGTTCCCATGGGCAGCCGGTCTTGAACTCCTCTGTTATAGGCTGAAGGGCAATAATAAATAGGAGGGGGCTAAGGACGGAGCCCTGATGAACACCAACCTTTACGCTAAACTCTTCACTATATTCGTTGTTAATTCTAACCTTGCTGACTTTTTCTTTATACATTGCCTGTATAGTTCTCACAAGCCATTCATCAACACCTAGTTTTCTAAGAGCCAACCAGATAATGGAGCGGGGGATTCTGTCAAAGGCTTTCTCCAAGTCAACAAAAGCTAAGTATAGGGGTTTACTTTTAGCTAGGTACTTCTCCCGTAGTTGTCGTACAATTAAAAGAGGGTCTGTGGTACTTTTACCTGACGCAAACCCGAACTGCATTTCATCTAGATCAATTCGCTCTCTGATTAGTTGCGCTATTACTTTTTCTGTGACCTTCATTACCTGGTCGATTAATTTAATGCCTCTATAGTTAACCCTATCTAGGGCATCTCCTTTACCCTTGTAGCAGTTAATGATGATGCTGCTACGCCAGTCTTGAGGAATCTGAGAATGGGAAGTTCAAAAATTAAAAAATTTAAAAGGTTAATAAATTGAAATAAAAAAATTAGAAAATAATAAATAAAAAATAATATAAAAATATTAAATAATAAAAATATAATGAAAAAAACTAGAGTCTAAAACAGCTGCTATATTTTTAGCTTGTATTGCGTTTTCGGTTAATGCTATATAGAATTTACGGGGGTGGGGGTACTGACGCTACGTAAGCCCGACGGGCTGCCTCAGGGTAAACGAACGTGGAAAAAGGAAAAGAAAGATGTGAGGGAGTAGAATGAGGTGAGAAGTAGAGGTAAAGGGAAAACAGAAAAGAATTACATCTACATATGTATGATGGGGTTTCCCCTATCTTGTTCTGCTAATGGGGAAAAGAAGGATGTTACAGCCATCGTCTGCCCAACCTTGTCATGAAGGTGTTTGAGGGCAAGGTAATTCCTACGCAATCGGTGTTTACATAGGGTTACAAGTTTGTCTTTTTTTGTTTAGGAGTGGTCCTTCGTAAACAGCATTTGTATTGTTTCCTCTGAGCATAGGTTACACGGACTGCGTCCTCCCGTGTAGTAGTTATCCCTGGAAAGTAAGTTCCAAGTAAGATGGTATGTGATATTATTATCTTGGAGGTCCCAGATGTGGCCCTAAAGTGTAGTGGCATGTCACCGGGCTGGGTTTCTGAACGTATGTCGGTGCTGGTAGATCCGGGTCTTAAAGTCACCAGCGGTTAATCCTATACAGGCTTTGTTGGAGTTTTCCGTCCTCATGTTGCATTCGTTGATTACGTCACGTTCCGGCATCTGTTGTTGAGGGGGCACGTAGATCTATGAGGGCAGTTACACCTCCTGGTCGGCTCTCCACTAATGTCTAGGGTGTTTCTTCCAAAAAAGTTGGGTTTCTTGTTTTTTGAGGAGGCGATGTATTGTGCGAAGTTGGGTGTGGTGCAGTAGGAAAGTCTGATAGTATTTTTGCTGATTATGTTGTGGTAGCGGTGTTGTGGTGGGAAGTGTTTTTCGAGGAGTATTTAGAAGATTTTCCCGATTGGTGTTGCAACCTCGGCATTGTGGGAAGGGTTGAAATACGTTACATGGCGTCAGGGCGGCTTCTCCTGCTGGTTCCGCTTGGTGAGGCTGGGTAAAAGCATATTTCCTCCCAAAAGCCGCTTCGCCTGGAGGCCTGATTGTAATAAAGCACATTTTCATCCTGATTCTGATAGCTTTAAACTGAGATATACGCCAAAGTCCCAAGGCCAAATATATTCTGTCGTAGATGTTGATAAACACGTAATCAACTCCTTCCGGGACTGGGGATTTAAAATCACCCTACAGTCGTCCCTAACCCGAGTCAATTTCCTCGAAAATGATCTACACTACCCATACAGGAAACCAAACGACAACCTACACTACATCCACCGCCGGTCTAACCAACCTAGAAACATCTGTTACTTCTGTTTTATGTGGAGAAAAGTGGCTCGAAAGGGTAGGTTTTTTAGAAATGTAATTTCGTGGTTGATGACTAAATAATACATTTAGCGCCAGTTCACGTCAGTTCACGTTACAAAGTTCTTATTGTATTTGCTCTTAAAAAAATGGGTTCAGATTGTTTTTAATATATGAGTTTAAATTCAATTAGTTGATGCAGTCACGTGAATAAACACATCAACTTTCGTGCCAGTTCGTGTTTGAGGGTTCTTTATTGTCATTTTCACTTAAAAAGGTGGATCAAAAATGTTGCTTATTCACGTGACTATATCAACTGTGTGTGTTTGAGTGTGTGTGTGTATGTGTTTATGTGAGTGTGTATGTGTGAGTGTGTGAGTGTGTGTTTGTGTATAATGATAATTGGTTCTACTTTTGGCCCAAGGCCAGCAATTACTGGTACTTTATTTTATCGACCCCGTAAGGATGAAAGGCAAAGTTAATCTCGGCGGGATTTGAACTCAGATCGTAAAGGGACGTAACTCTGTGCGTGAAAGCATGGCTTCCGACCCTCTACTGATACTGCCAATCCACCGCCAATACCGTTTGTGTATAATGATAATAAGTAATTGTCAGTTTACATGGAATACAATACGATATATTTGAATGTAAGAAAGGTTGCAAAATACCCTTAAATACACAAATCACCCACTCCCATATACACACATATATATATATATATATATATATATATATATATATATATACATTACGATTACAAAACAAAAACCTTGTAAAACAAGTTAAACGCCGTTTATCTATATACTCATATACATACATACATGCATACATACATACACACATACATACATATACACACATACATACATATACACCCATATACACACACACACACAGTCAACGCGATCAGTCGTATATTTTGGCGTGGGAGACTATTTATTAAATTTAAGATGAATACTATCTCCGACAGTAATGCCACAACTACAGTCATGTTGAATAACTGGTTATTCTTCTAACTATACCTTCTGAAAACACCTTTTATTCGAATGCGTAGAGATATCCGACTAAATACATAATTCATTTTACAAGGATTTGCTACAAATAGCATGGCTGAACACAACATCAACAACAACATTAAGGAAGTATCGAAGAGAAACAACGAGAAAGGTAAACACACTTCATTCGGTTGTAGCTACAGAAGAAACAGAAATTATAAATCGCATTTCTCTTGGAGTTGCGAACTTAATGATGATTTATTTAATTGTTATAAAATGGCAAAAAGCAATCCCTCCATTGGCTATACGAACAGAATGAAGCTACACTGGGACGAAATGCACCGAGAGCTAAATTATTTCACAGCGAAACAATTATGGCAACAAGCGACGTTTGTTGAGCGCAAAATAAGATAAATATTATTAATTGTAAGTACCCCACAACAAACATGGGATCAACCACACGTGCTACATGTCGCCATGCTACTAGACTTCCTAGCAGCCAGGTCGAACAATGACTTGATACAACTATGCTTGTAAGAAACATGAGACCCCCTGTACCATCTAAGTCTATCTCGAATGCTGAGGAAAACACTATCGATAATAATAATAATCGAAGAAATAATAATAATAATCGAAGAAATAATAATAATAATCGAAGAAATTTGACACTACGTGTACCATTGTGGAAAATACTAACGATAATGATAATAAACAAAAGTATAAACAATTGAAAATTTCCCTCAACGAAATCTTCCAGAGAGAAATTAATAAATGTATAAATATCTCTTGCTGAACGTATTAAAACGAAAATATTTAATAGAAAACCAAATAATGAAATATTACGTGATATTGACGAAATAGGGGATGAATATTTACGAGGGATACAAACCCCAATATTTTGGCAAATCAACGCCTTAGCAACGACAGTGAAGCATTATCTTGGTGATAGCAGAGATATTAACAAGAAAGAAACACCACCAAAAATACCATCATATATAAAATAGAAAGATTGCAGACCTACGAAAAACCATAGGATATGTGACAATGCTCCTTTCATGCAAACAAACACAAATAAACCTCACTCCTCACCAACAAAAAGTGAAAAATAAAATAAAGACGATGTTTGGTAACAGTATAACCAGAACTCTTCAATATAAGCTGATCACCCTCAAACAAGAATTAAGTTCTATTACCGAAAAACGCCGATACCTGAAGAAGGTAGATGAGAGAAAAGTGCTTAATAAAAGATTCAGACGAAACCAAACATCAGTCTATAGAGATATGAAGAACAAAATAATAATTGTCACTGAAAGACATAGATTCCTTTTGGAGCAAAATATGGGGTGAAAAGCAGAATTTCAACCAATATGCAGTGTGGCTAAAAGAAATCCGAAAGAACTATTGCTCCTAGACTACAACAAAAACATACGAAATAAGTGAGGGTACCCTTGAGACTGTGATAGAAAAACTCCAAGATAAGAAAACAGCAGGAAGAGTCATGATTGTCGGCTATTGGTACAACAAACTGATATTCTATCGGAGGTATTTTACTGACATCTACCAACAAGTTCTTAAGGGAGATACACTTATACCAGAATGGTTGACATTAGCACAAACATTACTAGTACCCAAGAACAAAGACACCCACTAGGCAAAAAAATACCGACCCATTGCATGCCAGAAGATTATGTATAAGATGTATACAGCCTGCCTGAACCTATTCCTCGAAGTTCACTGTGAAAATAATAACATCATCACAGATGAACAAGCAGCTGGAAAGAAAGGGGTTTGGGGATGTGCTGAACAACTCCCAATCAACAAAACTGCGATGTCGAAGGTGCGACAACAGGAGGAATATGGCTACAGTCTGGCTGGACTACAGGAAAGCTTTCAATTATGTTCCCCAACTTGCTAAAGTTTCCAAACATTATTATCAGAGCCATAGAGAAGCTCTCTGCTTCTTGGGCAACTATCCTAAGCTTAAACACAGAGAGGGAGGACTCTATTTTCACTGATAAAATAAAATATCGCAGGGGTATATTTCAGGGAGACAGTCTCTCTGTGTTATAATTCATCCTGTCGTTAAACCCCTTGTCCTTTCTGCTCAAGAATTGTGAAGGATACATCATTGGCCCACAGGAGGACAGAAATACGAATCTAACCCATAAATTATTTGTACATGATCTGAAACTTTATGCCAAGAACATGGATGAGATGAAGAAAAATATTGACTTGGTTACAACGTTCTCAAAGGATATAGGAATGGAGTTTGGCCAAGATAAATGCTCATATATGACTGTAAAGCGTGGAAAAACAACAACCCAATCTAGCAACAATGTCATCAATGGCTTAACTCTTTCATCGATATCTTATGAGGAGTGCTACAGATACCTGGGGATAGATGAGAACATATCCTATAATGGTATCTGCAATAAGGAACGCCATAACCAGGGAATACTACACCCGATTAAGAAGGATTTGGTCAACGGATCTCTCTGAACAAAACAAAACAGTGGCTCACAATGTGTTTGCTGTGCCTCTCCTAACACTAACGTTTGGAATACTCAATTGGACGATAGGCGAAATCCGAGTAGTTGATGTTGGAACTCGAAAAATACAAAACAACACTGCAAACTTCCACATCAACAGTGACATAGACCGCCTTTATTTGAAACGTGAGCAGGGAAGCAAAGGCCTAACATTAGTCCAGACAGCATTTGAATGTCGCATCATATCCCTCCGACAACATCTACGAACCTCGAAGCGTAGGAGCCCATCTCTCGAGCAAATCTATCCGCATGAAACAGATAAGACAATGAGAGTCGGGAAGGAACTCCTCGAGAGATATTCCCTATATGATAATCAAAAACTCACACCCAACGAAATCGCTCGGCAGTATCGCAGTGAACCCATGGATGAAAAACTGCATGCTTATCAGTAAACAATCATGCATGGATATGTTGCCAGGAAGCTCCAGAGTGAGAGTAATATAGATAAGAAAAGTATTCTATCTTGGACCAACAACTGCTATATTGGCTCCCACTTTGAAGGATACGCTTTTGCAATGCAAGAACAGGAGATTAACACGAAATGCCGGATTCACAAAAGAGATAGGGATGCAGGCAAAACACCTAGATGTGATAACAAGTGCAGACTCTACAGAACTAACATTGAAGATATCACTCATATCATCAGCAGCTGTCCAAATATGTCATCGCGGTACTATCTGCCTATGAGGCATGATGTAGTGGCCAAAACACTGTACAATGCAATACGTAAAAAAGATAGCCCCGATAATAAACACATTAAAAGCTACATCAATGTGGAAGATATCCATGTACATAGTATGAAAGAGTACTGGTGGAATGTTCCACTAAAAACCGCAATAAAATGCAGGCATAACAGACTAGATATTATGATATGGGACAGGCAGAAGAAAACATGCACAGTAGTGGAAATAACTGCCCAACAGATGCCAATATAATATCAAAGATTAGCGAAAAGGAGAATATGTATGCAGAACTGATGAGGAATCTGCAGATACTCCACCATGATTACACCTTCAGATTTATGCCTGTGATTATTAGGGCACTGTGATATGTTAGTAACTGCCTCAATACAAATCTTGAGAAGCTAGATTTCACAGGAACAGAAAGACCACAACTAGTTAGGAAATTACAAGTACAATCCATTAATGGAACGGTAAAAATATGTAAAACAATCCAAAAATGTTGCATCTAATAACTACATATATATATGTACTGATACAAAGCATATACACATGCACACATACAACTCAAAACATCCACATCCACACATACAATAACATCAATATCTACACATGTATGCATGTAGACATATATACATATCTACCTAGTTGATGTTGTGTAAATTTCAATGAGAGGTTCTTGTGTCTATGTTAGAAACCGACTCTCTCTATATTGGGAAAACTTTTGTGAAATTATAAAACCAGAAGAACATACATACAATAATATATATATATATATATCACACCCGCACGCATATGCATACACATGTATATGAAAACACGCTCTTACAATTTAACTATGCATTGAAATCCTTAATAAAACAGATAACCGACTTCGCTACGAACTTGACATGGCTTTCTTATTTGAATCAAGGCGGTTGCACCCGTTTGTAAATAATCAAATTCTCTTAGAATACTGTGCATGGTTGAGCTGCGTGTGCGTATTTGTACGTGTACGAATATATGCAATCATAGTGTATGTTCCTATAGAATCAAATGTAGATTCTTTCAAGTGTTATACAAATCTTCATTGATCAATAATAAGATGTTGAATATTCGAATCAAGTGGTTCTGGTCTCTTAAGGATGCCAGGATTTCCTCGCTTTATAGGAATCCTTTGTTGCAGAATCCAAGTAACCAACGATGCTGTATAATAAAATAAATGTTATAACCATGTTACAAAAGCAATATATATTCGCGATGAAACATTTTAAACACGTCATTCATAACTGTTGGCCAGCTATTTCCTAAAATACTACATGGCGTTTCTCCCTTAATTCGAAGAAAAATATTAGACTTGTTTACTTCATACAAAACGGTAGGACTTTCTTTCAGATGCCATAATGTTTAGAATTTTGGTACTGTAATATTTGCCATGACAATTATTTCTTATTTATATCATTGTATTCAGATTTTACAGTTTACAGAAATAAATATTGTAACATTTGAACATATTGGGACGGATGCTTATGCTGTTTAATACAATCTACACTGATATTTTGATTAACGTCTGAATTCATATTATTTATATACAATGATTTATTGATTTATTGAGAGAAATGTTGTGCCCATGGATTTTATAACCCAGACACATTGATCACTGATTCAAACCTTTGGAAATTAGGGTTATATATAGAGCTATTAAATATGAACATTATTTTACAAATACCATCAGTTGAAAATAAGTTTACTAAGATATATCAGAAAGAATAGATCCTTCCATTGGCATAAATTAATTAGGGAATATATTAATGGCTGTTAGTGACACATACCTTAATCCATAACTAGTGAACATTTAACAAATAAATGGCAGTGTCTTTATCATAA
Source organism: Eledone cirrhosa (assembly GCA_964016885.1). NCBI lineage: Eukaryota > Metazoa > Mollusca > Cephalopoda > Octopoda > Eledonidae > Eledone > Eledone cirrhosa. Next base: position 38,492,373 of record OZ024745.1, on the reverse strand, counting down.
AATATACAGAACCAATGATAGACTGTTTCCATAGATTATTGAAATATCTATCACATCGATGATAGGTAATTTGCTTTACGTTGTGGGGGTTGGTTACCAGGTTTTGTGCAGCTCTCAGTGAGATCAGAAAGACCAGCTTGTACGTCTGCCAAGTCAAGAATCATGTGTGAAGAAAAGTATCAAACTCATTTACTTTCAACACTGATTTTCGTTTTCAAATCTAGTAATTCCTCATGAAAAATTACTCTTCATATACTCACATTCTCTTCCTTCCGACTGTTTGCTAGTTATTCACAGTGCTGTAGGACTAGCATACGCCGTGAAAGAATGACAACAACATGTGTCATCGTGTTGGTTTGTTCTATGTTAGCATACATTGGAATAATCTCCATATATTCATATTACCGTCTGTTCTATCTGTCCACCTGACATCAGAAATTTTACGTTTCCCTTGTGCAACGTTACATAAATAAATACCTCATTAGGCTCACGTTGTTTGCGACTGCTTCTTCTTACACTATAATTGCATACATATATTAACATATTCTAACATTTCAGTAAGCCTTTGGGGGATTAGAAGACAGAATTGTTATTGCGTCAAACAAAATGTCTTGTGAGTTCTGAGTTCAAATGTCACCAATCTTAGCCTTGTCTTACATCGTTATGTGCTCCATAAAATAAAATATCAGTAACGCACTGGCGTGCCTTTCGTCGACTTTCCTCTTTTTTCCAGATTGTTGGCCTTGTGTAAAATGTGAAAATAATTATTTAAGTAAACCGTGACTGTAATTTTTCATTACACGTTCACTAAACTACAAAAATATTAAAGATTATTTCTCATTTATAGAAATGGTCAAGTATACTCGATGTGTATAGTTTCCCCCCAGGAAAGTTTGTTCATCTTTAGTTATACGATTGACCATCCTTTATTTAACATCTCGGTGGGCTTTCAACATTCGGTGTCATAGGGGCGATATCGTATGTCGTCGATTCGTGAGCATTTAGATTAGGTGTACCATTACTTCAAAATATAAGCGTATGTAATATACGGATATATGTATGCACGTAGGGTTATATGTAAAGGATGATATAAGATACCAAATGTGATATTTTATGATGCCAACAGAACTGTGTTATATTATATGGAATGTACTTGGGACCACACTATCAATCATTTATTACATACGGGGTGAAAATGGAAAGTGAGTTTCAATTTCAATGTATGTCTACAACTCAATAAACATAGTCGGTTACTGGTTTCGTTAAATGGAAAAAGAAAACGTTTATTATACACAACGAAATATGTTTGAGATAATGTGGGCACATGCATTTATAGAAATAATAAAATATAGATATTTCTAACTCTGCCATTTTGACTTTATTTATAACCGCCCCATCTCTATCCCTTTCTCACTCACACACTCAGACTCACACTTTCTCAATTTCCTTTACTCTCACACTTTCTTTACCGATTGTTCTTTTTCAAGCTCCTTGGGGATTATATAGTATCTATTTGCAATGTCAACAACCACAATATATTGTGTGGATCAACGAATCACTGGTTTTTAGATAAAATGCATGCGATGAGGTGAATATTCATGAAAACATCAATACATTTAGCGTGGAATCGTGTATACGACTACACAGAGGAGACATAAAAAAAGGAACAATAGTAGTCAGTGAAGACGTCACAGAATGTGTGACGAAAGAAATTTGATGACAATCAATAACTAAACAACCAACCGAATGGGAACCTATACTAAAATATTGAAGTGAAATCCAACAGGTTTGCGCGCGTTTTTATTGGCAGCATGTCGCTTCTATTGTATAACTATATATATATATATATATATATATATTTCGTTTCTGAATTTCTTTAGCAAGATACTTTATCTGAAAACGCGTATTGAAGCCTATATTGTTATACTTTGGAGGGTCATGTTGCTAATAAGAAACACACGCACCATCCGCTTTCAGTCCAATTTATTATAAATTAAGTTATACATTTTAAAAAAAGTATAAATTTCCGGTTGGTTGGTTGGTTCCACAACCGGATGGTTGTTCATATATTGTCAAAGTTCTTTCGTCGCACATTCTGTCACCTCATCAGTGACCGGGGATTAAATGAACACTGACGACACCTTCAAGATAGAAAAGACTCATCAGTACTCCACCAACATGCTAAATAGAACACAAGGGCAAATTAGAGAACATAGAAATTAAAATAAAATCTACACACAGAAAAGACGCAATGTTTAGACAAATCACAGAGGTAATAAACATAAATGAACTACCAAAATTAAATAGAAAACATGAATGGAATAGCAACATCACAACTTACAATTAAGGACAAAATGAAAACACACACACACATAGAACAAACACCCAACTAGTAACATGTAAATAAACAAATAAATAAACAAATAAACACACACGCAGACACCCGGATGTAACACATGTGCAAAATAAGCACACAACACACGCACAAACAAGATGGCGTAGGACATTTTGTTTGTATATATATATATATATATATATATATATATATATATATATGTATACATATATATATACATATATATATATATATATATATATATATATATATATTTAGAAACACACAGATACATGCGGACACACACATATATACATGAATGCATCCGCACCCAACTGTGAGTTAAGGGTGCCAACTTCACCGATGTTGCTCAATGAATGACTGGGACAGACTAATTCAGTTTGAACCAGACTGAACCAGTATCAGAGTTAAAAATACATTATGAAGAGAGAAGAAACATTTAGATATAATTAGTAATAAAATGTATCATACCTAAACTGTTCCTAAATTCCTCGACTACGTAGTTTCGTGGCATAAACAAAAACAATATATCAAAGATATAGAGTCCTTGCGAGGTCTGCCGACTTATCAAGAGGATACCTCATTTTACTAGTCTCAAGAACGCGTCTACACGACGTGAGAAAGAATCCCAAAAGGCGGAGGGGGAGACAGTCACGCGATATAACGGTCGAGAAACAGAGCTAAGCCTCTTATAACCACGAAGAAAATACCACGGAGGCGGAGGGGGTATTCATATCGAGGCCGTAGAAGAGGTAGTGAAGAAGGCGAGAAGTATGAGTAATGGAAGCTTTCCAGTTGTCCCCACACTTCAAAGATTGCTCGACCAGAGGGAGTTATTAATATATTTAGAAACACACAGATACATGCGGACACACACATATATACATGAATGCATCCGCACCCAACTGTGAGTTAAGGGTGCCAACTTCACCGATGTTGCTCAATGAATGACTGGGACAGACTAATTCAGTTTGAACCAGACTGAACCAGTATCAGAGTTAAAAATACATTATGAAGAGAGAAGAAACATTTAGATATAATTAGTAATAAAATGTATCATACCTAAACTGTTCCTAAATTCCTCGACTACGTAGTTTCGTGGCATAAACAAAAACAATATATCAAAGATATAGAGTCCTTGCGAGGTCTGCCGACTTATCAAGAGGATACCTCATTTTACTAGTCTCAAGAACGCGTCTACACGACGTGAGAAAGAATCCCAAAAGGCGGAGGGGGAGACAGTCACGCGATATAACGGTCGAGAAAACTCACAGTTGGGTGCGGATGCATTCATGTATATATGTGTGTGTCCGCATGTATCTGTGTGTTTCTAAATATATTAATAACTCCCTCTGGTCGAGCAATCTTTGAAGTGTGGGGACAACTGGAAAGCTTCCATTACTCATACTTCTCGCCTTCTTCACTACCTCTTCTACGGCCTCGATATGAATACCCCCTCCGCCTCCGTGGTATTTTCTTCGTGGTTATAAGAGGCTTAGCTCTGTTTCTCGACCGTTATATCGCGTGACTGTCTCCCCCTCCGCCTTTTGGGATTCTTTCTCACGTCGTGTAGACGCGTTCTTGAGACTAGTAAAATGAGGTATCCTCTTGATAAGTCGGCAGACCTCGCAAGGACTCTATATCTTTGATATATTGTTTTTGTTTATGCCACGAAACTACGTAGTCGAGGAATTTAGGAACAGTTTAGGTATGATACATTTTATTACTAATTATATCTAAATGTTTCTTCTCTCTTCATAATGTATTTTTAACTCTGATACTGGTTCAGTCTGGTTCAAACTGAATTAGTCTGTCCCAGTCATTCATTGAGCAACATCGGTGAAGTTGGCACCCTTAACTCACAGTTGGGTGCGGATGCATTCATGTATATATGTGTGTGTCCGCATGTATCTGTGTGTTTCTAAATATATTAATAACTCCCTCTGGTCGAGCAATCTTTGAAGTGTGGGGACAACTGGAAAGCTTCCATTACTCATACTTCTCGCCTTCTTCACTACCTCTTCTACGGCCTCGATATGAATACCCCCTCCGCCTCCGTGGTATTTTCTTCGTGGTTATAAGAGGCTTAGCTCTGTTTCTCGACCGTTATATCGCGTGACTGTCTCCCCCTCCGCCTTTTGGGATTCTTTCTCACGTCGTGTAGACGCGTTCTTGAGACTAGTAAAATGAGGTATCCTCTTGATAAGTCGGCAGACCTCGCAAGGACTCTATATCTTTGATATATTGTTTTTGTTTATGCCACGAAACTACGTAGTCGAGGAATTTAGGAACAGTTTAGGTATGATACATTTTATTACTAATTATATCTAAATGTTTCTTCTCTCTTCATAATGTATATATATATATATATATATATTTATACATATATATAACAAGTAGAAATTGATTAACATATAAACATACATGAATAATCACAGGAGATAATTTTTACAAGCGTGTAACCACGCATAGCTAGTTTGGGTAATAATTAAATTTATACCTTTAAGTGTGATTAACCTTCCTTGTATATATCCCATTAAATAAATATATTTCACCAATTAATCAGATGGTAAGTCACGGAAAGTGGATATTGTTGAATTGTCAACAAGGAAGAATAATGTACAACTATCCATGCTCACACACTGAGTTCAAATCGTCATCTGGATTTTATTTATCTTAATTTTGGATATAGATATATACATATATATATATATATATATATATATATATATATATATATATATATATATACGATATTAATAAATGGAAACTATATTTATAAAACCATATTTATTTCATTATACATATTTCAGGGATACCACATTAAATTACGGTATGCCTTCATCAGACAAAATACAATATATAACAGTTTTACAAATAGCTTTGACGTACTCTTTGGCATACCATAATTTAATGTGGTATCCCTGAAATATGTATAATGAAATAAATATGATTTTAAAAATATAGTCTTCATTTATTAATATCGTATATCTACTCCAAAAACTTTTCGAGTGCTTTATATCAATTATAAAAATATTAACTTGTTGTATCCCAACAATTTTAAATAGAACTTTTGCATATATATATATATACATATATATATATATATATATATATATATATATATATATATATATATATATATATATATATATGTGTGTGTGTGTGTGTGTGTATATATAACATTAAGTATGTGTTTGTGTGTGTGCGTCTGTCTGTCTGCCTATTACCTATAGGGGCCTACACCTTACGACCGATTTTCATGAAACTTTACAGGCTGATAGATTACTCATCGGGGAGGGTTTCCTGTATATCAGCGTATCGGTTTTTTATTCCGGCGTCATTCTGCAGATAAAAATCTATAGGGGTCACCTTTTTTTAGGTATCGAACAATAAGATTTTTAGCTGTAGCTCCCACATTTTGCCAGCGATTTCGCTCACATATTAAAGCACAATAGAATTTATCATTGCACATCCTGTAATGTCTTTATATCTTGCATTTATTGTTCAGGGACGGTGTGGCAGCCGCTTAAATATTCAAAATTAACACTTTTAGACTCAGCTTTCCAATTTCTTTTTTCTAGCTCCCACATTAATCAACCTACTTTGTTCAGATTTTACACTACGCTACATCTGATTATTTCACGTCTTAAAGAGGCTTTACATTTTTCATTTTTTGTTCAAGAACGGCGTGGCAGCCGCTTAAATATTCGAAAATATCACCTTTTCGCTCAAATTTCCGCCTTTTCGGCTCTAGCTCACACTTTTTTCAATCGATGTCTTTCAAATTCAAAACTTCGGCTCCACCTTACGCATAAATCAATTTATTTGGTTCAACTTTTATGCTACGATAGAACCTATAATTACACATCTTATAGAGTGCCAAAGGCAAAACAATGGCCACTGACGTCGTCTGAGCTTTTAGTTGTGTATTTGTAAATTCATCGGTTTCCAATCAAGTAGAGTGAGGAAATGTGGCTTAGTGTTAGTGGTCATTACCTCCCTTCCGCAGCATGCCCCTTCGTCAGTTATCCGCGTTTCTCAGTGATAGAGGTCAGCTCCACCCTCCCCCGCATGGCCTGTGTGTGACCATCGAAGAGTCATCGAGAAGCAGTAGCTAAGATCAACACCTTTTCATCAAAGCAGATATTATTTTACCTACCTAGGCAACGCTGGCTACTGCTGCTAGTATATATATATATATATATATAT
>OZ024745.1:38463305-38475805 GCA_964016885.1 Eledone cirrhosa | reverse complement strand
TCTAGTCAGACTGCAACTACAAATAAAAAAAATTGTTAGTTTGCTTTGTAACAATAGCATATACAAGGCTTCGAATAAATCAACTTACTTTAACTTTGATTCATTTCAATGGGACCCTTTATCTTCATGGTGTCTAGCTAACTCTTTGACATGAGGTTGAATTTTCCTAAGAAGTAGCGAGAGATCTCCACATGTAATTACATTGTAGCGGTTGCGAGCCTTACTGTGCAGTCTGGAAACAGCACCCAACCTACTTTCGACTAAGTATGAGCTTGGAAAAGGCAGAGCAAATATCTTAGTCTCTGCATGTAGGTGTGGAAATCAACGCTGAATTTCATCTTGCATCCCCAAAAGAGGTTCACCTATTTTGGGAAATCTAATTTTGATCATGTCATCTGTTTGAAGTTCAATGAATTCTTTCTGAAATGTAATGTCCAAATCGTCGACGTTAGCTATGAAGGGTTCTGCTATCCACATTGGGATGTCCATCGGATCGGCAAAAGGTCGACACAACGTTCTCTCATGTTGTATTGTAGCGCACGGAGTTGAGTGGTATAAATTTGGAGTTGGTCATCGCTTACAATGTGTTGAACATTGGCGACACTAGGAACATTATAGAGTTCCCGTCAACAAAGATTCCTTTCGATGATGTTGGTGAGGTAGGCGCAATCTTGCCTCACATCGAGGGTTTTCTTGTACAGTTCTGTGTTGCGACCTCGCAGAAACTCAATGATAGAGTCGAAGAGTTAAAAGAAGTGAGTAAATTACTTGCCCTTTGAAAGGCACCTCACTTCAGTATGAAGGAGCAACTTGACGAATTCTTCGTCATTATCTTGATACAGTTGCCGGAAAATTCCTTCATTCAGGGAATGCCGTTTGATAATATTGATGACATCAATGGCCACCTGCAATTACTTGCTCAGCGGCTTGCTGAGTTTCTTCGCAGCCAAGTGTTGTCGATGAATGACACAATGAACAGCAAATACAGATAGATTTTCTCTTTTCAGAAGAGTGACGAAACCCTTATGTTTGCCGACCATTGCTATTGCGTCGTCCGTAGCACATGATACAATGTGCGTTGTATGTGGTCCTAGATGTATATATTACCTGCCTGTGTGTTGTATATAGTCCTAGATGTATGTATTACCTGCTTATGTATTGCATGTGGTCCCAGCTGTATGTATTACCTGATTGTGTTGTATGTGGTCTTAGATTTTTGTATTACTTGCTTATGTATTGTATGTGGTCCTAGATGTATGTATTACCTGCTTGTGTGTTTTATGTGGTCCTATATGTGTGTGTTACCTCCTTAGTGTTGCATGTGGCTCTAGATGTGTGTATTACCTGCTTATGTGTTGTATGTTGTCCTAGATGTGTGTATTATCTGATTATGTGTTGTATGTGGTCCTAGATATGTGTGCTACCCGCTTCTGATTTTCTTTTCTTTTTTTATTTGTAATAATATTTATACAATAGGGAATAAAATAGATTTACGTAGTGTTATCTCGTTACGGCTGAGTCAATAATTTCATACATTGTTATGGGTGAAGGAAAGATAAGATTCTAACTGGCTGCGTTCAAAGTGTACTTGACCCAGTTGACTGTGGGCTTCTACCATTTTTAGGATATCAATTACCGGGTAATGTCTCAATTACCGCACACGCCTGTAGTCAGGCTATAGTTATGCTGTCTGGAAGCTCATTCAAATGCATTCACACTGGCTGACTCAAAGACATACAAATATGTCTTATAAAACTTACCAAAATAAAGAGCATTCAACGCCCCCACCGCCACCCTAACGCGACTTTGCTCCCAAACGCCCCCTGGAGTTCGGAAACGCCCACCGGGGGAGCTTATGCCCACCATTGAGAACCTTTGTTCTATACTATTCTACTGGATATAACACACTGATATATGCACCCCTTTTCCTTCAACTTTAATCTTCCTTGACTCTCCACACTTTTCTATACAATCTGTCTAAATTCCTTTACACTCGCAACTTTCTTTTCTTAAAGGTCATTCGATACCTCATCCCCTGACTGCTAATTTATTCATCTACTACTACCAGCTTAATGATCTATTTTGCCCCTTCCTATTCTTGCTATTTTTTACTATTGGTCAATCTCAACCTTATTTTTATATTCTTCAATAAAAAAAAAAACTCATTATTTCTGAAGACGGCGGGTAGGGAAGAGGTATGTATATATTCTTAATTTGATAATTTGTAATATATTTTACATAGATCACTAATAGAATGAACATACGGAGAACTACCCCCCAGAAACGATCGTAAAATAATGAGTTTTACTATGAATTACACGTGTTTTGTTTAATTTCATTGTAATTCACTATTTGTATTATTTTGACTCTGCTTCCAAAGAATTATAACGTTGAAATTTTGTATTTTAAACTTTACTTCACGATATCTTCTACATACGGATTACATTGAGTTCTTCATACAGCTTGGACCCTACCATTAATTGGTGGATTTATCTGTATATACATACATATATATATATATATATATATATATATATATATATATATATATATATATATACATACATATATATATATACATACTACATATATATATATATATATATATATATATATATATATATATATATATATATATATATATATATACATACATATATATATATACATACATATATATATATATATATATATACATACATATATATATATATGTATACATATATATATATATATATATATATATATATATAACGAAGGAAATGTGGTAAGGAACCAGGTGGACCATAACGCACCAAAGTACTCAATACTTAGGGTAGTAGAGTGGGTAATAGGAACGAGTAGGACACCGATGGCTGAGCTCAAGCCATTTCGACGGCTAATTCTGGACTAAATGAACATTTTTATCCTGGTATATGAATAGCCGAGCTTCTCAGGGGGTAATTCCATATATGGTAAAAATGATTGTCACAAGGATTGGTCAAAAGTTTGTTGTTGAGAGATAATAATTATATCATGGTAATTTGTGGAGGGAAGGGGTAGCTGAACCTGCCAGTAGAAGAAAGAGGGAGAGGGGTGGAGGAAACCCAGTCGTGCGGTGATAGTGCCAACTACAGCTGGGCAGGAGGTCAAAGAAGATACTAGGGAGGGGGAGGAACTCGAAACAATAAGTAAAACAATATGTTGTAAATATGTAGAAAAATACTAAGAGTTTTAAAAAACAATTAAATGTAAAAAAAAACAATTTCTGGTTACAATGACCTAAGGACAGCTATCAAGTATCTCACTGTTACTGCTAGACTAAAGAAAGGTTTACTACGTGGGACGGTATTATAATGAGACCCTTTTAAGAGGTATAATTAATCAACCGAGTATATCTTACGGTGACGGGTCAACAAGTGGGGTCCAAAATACTAAAGAAACAACCACGAAATAATAATTCAGAATCCCGAGACCAGTACGAAATAAAGGTTTCTACTCCAGGCACAAGGCCAGCAACCACCCAGTGCAAAAAAAAATAAACTAATACGGAATAATAATTCAGAATCCCGAAAAAGAATACTAATACTATCTCTAAGGGTGCCGCCACGATACACAAATTCTAGTGCAAACTACATAAATGCTCGTACAGAGTATATGTAAAATTTGATACGGAAAATTAATTCAGAATCCCCCCCCCCCACACACACACACAAAAATACTGATATACGAGAAATTAAAGCAAAGATACCACCGCTACGGATTCGGCTGAGGTCACAGATCTTATAGGATTATTCCTAATAGCCAAACTCACGCATATGTTTCCGGCATTCGGCGGTGGATTGTACCGTGATGATGGGCTCCTTACCCTTAAAGGGTACAACTCCAGTAGTACAGATCGGGTCCGTAAACAATTAATCAGCTTCTTCCGCGACTGGGGATTTAAAATAAACCTACAAACGTCCCTGACCCGAGAAACTTCCTGGACGTTACCCTTGACCTCGACAATGATCTGTACTACCCATACAGAAAACCCAACGACAACCTGCACTACATCCACCGCCGGTCAAACCATCCTAGGAACATCACCAATAACCTGGTTAAAAACATCTCCCTCCGCATATCTCGTTTGTCAGCTAATGAGCAGATATTCGAGGAAGATGCGCCTTATTACAACCAGGCCCTCAAGCGGAGTGGTTTCCGGGAGGAAATATCCTACTGTCCAGCTTCCATTAGCGGAACCAGCAGGCGACACCGCCGCTGACGCAATGTAACATGGTTCAATCCTCCCCGCAACTCCTATCGGGAAAATCTTCTTTAGGCTCATTGAAAAACACTTCCCACTACAACACGGCTACCACAACACAATTAACAAAAATACCATCAAACTCTCCTACAGCACCACACCAAACTTTGCACAAAACATCGTCTCCTCTAACAACAAAAACTCAACCCCTATGGAAGAAATAACATAAATAGCAGTGGAGAGCCGACCAGGAGGTGCAACTGTCCTGATGGATCCATTTGCCCCCTCGACAACAGATGCAGAGATCGTAATGTGATCTACCAGTGCAACGTGAGGACGGACACCTCCAACAAAGCTTATATAGGATTAACCGCATGTGGTTTCAAGACACGGCTATACCAACACAGACATACCTTCCGAAACCCGGCCCGGCGTGGCACCACTACACTTTCGGGCCACATATGGCACCTCAAGGATAACAATATTACCTATGATCTCACTTGGAGCTTACTGTCCAGAGCCAACTCTTACACGGGAGGACGCCGTCCGTGCAATTTATGCTCGGAGGAAACTTTACAAATGCTGTTTTCGACGGACCAACTCCTAAACAAGAAAGATGAACTGGTAACTGCATGTAAACACAGATTGCGTAGGACTTACCTCGCCCTCAAACCCCATAATGACCCGGGGGGTAGACTAGGGCTATAACACCCCACTTGCCGATTTTGTAATGGTTAACCCCTGCTTGCAAATGTAGACGTAAGATCTTTTATATCTATATTTCCTTCTTCCCCCATCCTTCTATTGATAAAAATACATTAATAAAATAATAAAAAATATAATAAAATAATAAAATAATAAAAAAAATATACATTAATGAAATAATAAAAAAAATTAATAAAGGGGCAGCTGGCTGGGAATCACAATCGAAATCTTTACTCTATATCCCATCCTAATGTCTTATCGAGATACATTTTTTCATATAAGACTCTCTCCGTAACTTCATTAAATAAATAAATCTCGTTATCATAACCTCTAATTCTCTAATAACTTATTTTTCAATTTATCATTTTGCAATTTAATATTCTTAATTTAATTTAATTTCATCCTATAACTCGCAACATAAGTTTAACGTTCCAATCTTCGGTTCACACATTAGACCATACAGACACCCATTATAGATTCTTTGGAGTAGCATTTGTTCGCGGCATTTTCTAGCATGAATGTAGTGTGACCCTCACACTGACTTCTTTCTCACTTTCTTTCTTCCACTTTTTCTTTGACGGAGAGGTGGTAGTGCATTATAAGCCTTCGCCCCCTCACCAGATGTTCATTAGTAGATTCAGTGCCACCACTTTGAGGGCGACTGGCAGAGCAGCTAGTTGGTCAGTCGTCCTCTTTGTCTCTGTCTCTGATTTTTCGGACCCATGGTTTTTTACATATTCCTTTGTTATATTCCAATACCTGATGATATCACCGGATTCATATGGAACCCGGTCATTGAAATGATCATAGTATAATACACATTTCACGGATTTACACCAGTCCAGCCTCCTGTTATTTTATTTTATCTATATATATATTTATATACACGCACACACACATCAGTATATATATATATATATATATATATATATATATATATATATATATATATATACGCCCACACACACACACACACACACACACACACACATGTATATATATATATATATATATGTGTGTTTGTGTGTATGTGTGTGTGTGTTTGTGTGTGTGTGTGTGTATGTGTGTTGTGTGTTAATATGTTGTGTATCTAAATGGGTTTGAGTGTGTATATTATAGACGCCAGTGCAGATCGGTGCACAATGTATATTTTGATGTCTATGTGTTTCTATCACACTGGCTGATTGATTGGTAAATGTGTTTTGTATGCGATTGTTGATGAATAGAGGCGTACGATCCTGTCGTGTGTGCGTAAGTATGTTTTTCTGTGTCCGAGTCTACCTTTACGTATATCTATTGCCTTGTATGCACTGGAAATACATTCGTCTATATGCTCAAATCAAGTGTATGTGATTATGTAGACATGAACAAGTCACGTATGAATCACCATTACTTGCACAATTTGAGGCATTGTTACTGGATATACGAAAGTATCAGATAGAGGATACTTTTCCTTACAATAATCTATAAAATGTATTGTGTTCAAATGTTATTCTATTGTTGTTGGTTTCGGTGATATTCCTTCCTGTCTGAAAATCATTTTAGTACACTAAACAATTTGTCATAGATAGAACTTTAACACATTTTCTTGGAGTCAGTAATATCAAAGTAGGTGCTGCAAAAGTACACTGTCTTTGAAACGATTATAATCGTACAGAGAATCAAACATTCGTAATATGGAAAATCTTTCAGAAAACACGTTCAACGTTAATGTATAAAATATTTCACTTTATATGAATAAAAATATAAATAACAGATATATATATGTGTTGCTGAAGAAAATTATTAAAGTAAAGCATACATTACACACACACACATACACTCAACCCCCCCCCCCCCACACACACACACATATATATATATATATATAATATATATATATAAGTTGTTGTAAATAAACCTTCGTAAAGACTCCAATTGTATTTTCAACTCTGTTTCCTATATTCATTTTTACTCGTATTGGATATATTTTAGAAATGTTACTTAACCTACGAAACTCATGCACCTCTATATGGCAATGTTGCTAATTATATATATATATATATATATATATATATATATATATATATATGTGTGTGTGTGTGTGTGTGTGTGTGTGTGTGTGTATGTGTTTGTGTGTGTGTTTGTGGGGGAGGTTGTATGTGTAGAGAGAAAGAGGGGGAGAAGGAGTGAGTGAGAGAGGAGAGACAGAGACACAGAGAGAAAGAGTTTGTGTATGTATGTAAATCACGTTTAAGGATTCAGCGCTAAGTATGCTCACTCAATAACAGTTTTGTTGGCAGCAACACATCCGAGTATATGTGGGTTATATGGTATTCCCTGGAGGAATTTTTTCACTCAGGATGTAGATGAATATTATGCGATGTTTTTTTTCCCCAAAAAATGTGGTCCTCTGATATTGAAAATACCAGCTAATATTAAATATTTGCTCCGTACATTTATTGTTGCGAGGTTCAGTTTCTTTATACAGAATATATAGACTGATTCGGTGAATTTTAAAATTTATTGCAGCATTATTTGTGCAATATCGATGAAATATCCACGTTATACTTGTAGGCTTCATGGCAGATGTAAATGGAGAGATTGAGATTTTAGCATCACCAGAAGAAATCGACGCTTACTTTGATATGTATCGTTGTGGAATTTAATTTATTTTCTATGTTTATTTTAAATATCTGCTTTGAATATATTCTGTACTTATGATACTGTGTACGTATGTATTCATATATTATGATCATACAAGTGTCTATGGCTGTAATATTTCTACATTGTTTACATATGACAGTCATACATTTAACTAGGGTGACATTCGTGTTTCTATGACCATTTAATTTTAAGAAGCAATAACAGTCACATTGATAATACCCATTGTGTAACCCTTACCTATCTTAACTTTTAACTCATAAATTCTCGTTTCTTCAATAGCCTTTTTATTCTACTCTGCTTATCCCACTCTCACATGTCCTCTTTGCACCCCTCAATCTCTCCCTCAACCCCTCTATCGTACTCTCAAACCGTCTTTGAATCTTCTACATTCATTCCATCTCTCTATTATTTTGCTGGTTGCTTTGTGCTTTATAATCATGGTACAAGATATTATTTGGTAATATTATATAGTGGTAATCTTCCAGCTTATTGTAAGGTACCTGCCATCCATTTCCATAATTCCCCGGTGTTTTCTATGCACCACTGACTGAACGTTAATATTATGGAGATTGAAGACTGAAAGACGATATGTACACCATTGCATTCCATTTGCCTTTTTTTAACTTTGTAATTTGTATTATTGCATAAGGTTGTTTCATACACAATCGCTGAAATACGCGTATAAACACGTAATCCCATACGATTATGTATATATATATATATATATATATATATATATATATATATATATATATATATATATATATTTATATATATGTGTGTGTGTGTGTGTGTGTGTGTGTGTGTGTGTGTGTGTGTGTGTGTGTGTGTGTGTGTTTGAGTTGGTTTTTGTCTTTGTTTTTAGATATTGACTTTTACCATATTGTTCGAAGCAGTCATAATAAAACGCGAAATTAAATACATTTGCTGTGTTTGTTTGTGGCAGATAGAATGTCGTTCAGTAAACACAACAGCCGTTCCTGGTAGCTCGAATTATCAATACGGTTTCGATTGCCACTGTCAAGTGGTGGCAGAAATACAGCTACTTCTTTCATAACGACTATTTCTCTAAACTTTGTTCAATACTTACGATTGTACACCTATTTTGCCTACCTATATTTATTGTCGGTATCTTTTTTGAAATAATTCTAAATATATTTTTATATTACATATGCTTTGTATGTTTCCTAACCAGCAAATCCTTTTTTTTATGTTTTTCAAGTTATTTCCCGTTATGTAATGTTTTCCAAAACATAACATATTTTCTGCTATTAAATAATGTTTCCATTATAACTCTGCAAACTTTTTTATACAGATAAATCATTCAACATATTAGTGATACTTGGAAATATTTTATATTTTTTTAGTATTCATCGACTGGCAGCAAACATTGTAAGAATATCTAAAGAGTGTTTCCCACTATGTTGTTTGAACGAGAACTATTGTATAACCGAGATATTCGTTTAACGTTTATGACATAAAGTGAGGATTGGCTGTTATCTCATGTCACTCACGTGAAAATTGTTAATGGTAAATTTTAAATAAATTATTTTATACTAATTCTTCCCATTCATTCAAATTACACTGTATTATGGCAAGGCGTCAAGCAAGAATTAGAGTCTCGGCTAGATCACCTTTATATATTCCACAAACAGCATTGGCAATTTTATCTTTGTTAAATCACGATTCTTATGTGATCTAGGTATGTACTATATTTCTATCACCATCATGAATGCATGTGCGATTTAAAACACTGTTTAACAATTATGCTTATCGGGATTCATTCTACTGCGTGACATCTTGAACGTGTGTCTTCTCCAATAGACAAACATTTGTGAGTGAAATGTTGTAGGTGGAAACTGCGTGGAAACTGCAGAAGTATAATTCTTTTACATAGATCTTATCTGCCACCAGTTTCAATAGCTTTGTTTACTCGTTAGATGTTTCGCTGGATTACACTTGCAAATAGCCAAGGAGAATGTTATCCGGCCTGAAAATAATGTCCCCTTTTCTCTGTCTTATAACATCTTTAGGTGAATGAGTTATAAACCATATTCAAGCGAGTTATTTCTGCAAATCAGTGTTAATCCCTGATAGGGAATGACATGAACATCAGTCAGAATAAAATATACTAAGCGTATAAAAACGAAATACAGAAGAACATAATTATTATTTGCAGCTGTTATTTCTGTTGGTTGCATATTCCGAATTTTCCACATCCACCCTGCAGCCCAGATCTAGCTCCCTGTGATTTCTACCTATTCCTTAATTTGAAATCGAATGTGGAAGCTTATCATTTTGGGTCCGTGGAAAACATACAAAAAATTGTAGCCGACAAGCTAAAGACACTCACAGAAAATGAGTTCCGGTTCTGCTACGATCAATGAAAAAAACGTAGGAACCACTTTTCGAATTCCCAATTTCCAGTATGTCGAATATACTTTTATATAAAACATAAGTTAACCCTAATTTTGGAATGAAGCGCGTATATGTATGGGGGAAGTATGTAGATATGTTTATGTCCTCACATTAATTTGTTTGACAAGAAGCGTTCGATAACATGTGTACCAGTATAGAAGAATCAATGTTAGTATCGATATAATCGAATAAATCCGATCAAGGCGTTGCCCCACTATGGCTGCAATGTAGTTACTCTTAGCAGTCAAAGAATCAACGAATGAACGAATGTTTCTAGCACGTGGAATGAACTGGTAAAAGTTCCATATATATCTAAATCTAATTAATAGCATGTCTTTAATTAAACAGATGATCAGTGAACCAACCTAGCGGATATCTATATTTGTTGGTCCAATCACTAAAGTAAATTATTTACAAAGCCAGATATCATTCATCAGTCACGTAACTAATCAATTAACCAATATTAACAAGTTTAAATTGCCCTACCCCTGTCTCATTCTGTCGTTATATCAGTTAAATGAAGACACAAACATGGTGGCGGATATCATTTAAAGTTTGTATTCACAGTCTTCTAACTTCCTTCTCAGACCTTCGTATATCCCTCTTCTATCCTCCCAACCCACTCCCTCTCTTTCGCTCTTGTTTTCCCCTCTCTCTCTCTTTATCACACGTTTCCCATTTGCCCTTCTTTCTTGTTTCTCAACTTCTCACCTTCCTCTCATTTTTCTATTGTTTCTTCATTTCTCGCTTCTGTCTTCCCCGCATGCATCTCTTTTAATTCATTTAATCTTCTTCAACAACATCACTCTTTGCTATTGTTCTCTCTGATTTACCGTCATCTCTTCTTATTCTATTGGCCTTACTCTAACTCTCAGTAACTCTTTCTCCTATAAACTTACACTCTCACTATTACATTTTTATTTCCTTTTCCCCTGATTCTCTTTCTTTCTTTCTTGTTTCTTTCTTTCTGTCTTTCTTTATCATCTTTTAAACTTTCAAATCTGTGTCTCTTCATATGTCCTCCATCTATCACGCCACCTTTTCGATTGGAATACTCTCTCTATATCTTTCTCTCTCGCTCTCTTTCTCTCTCTCTCCCTCTTTCTTACTTTCTCTCCCTACATGTGCATTTCTCTATGTATACATGTTCCTCGTTACTGACCGTGAAATATGTTTTTAAATGTTTAAAGGCTCATCAGGCCGGGCCTTATCCCAGTTGAATGGGCTTTGATTTATCTGCGAAGAGAACAATATGTTTCTCTGGGCGGGATGCCAGTCCATCCAAAGACTAACCCATATAATTCTTCGGTTGAGTGCCCTACAGTAAAGCACACAATGTAACAACCTATCTGGTGATAAAATCCAAACATGGCGTCAGTCCATCGTAGGCTTTCACACCATCTGTTGATGACAATCAGTATCACCCGAGTTCACGGGAATAATATGAAATAAGGCATTTCGCTCAACGATACAATGTATCGCCAAGGCCAAGTATCAAACGCGTACGAAATTAAAAAGCTGTGACCAATGGTTTTACCATTAATTCACACGTATCCACAACAGTATAGTATAACCGTTTAGTTTTTCCATAAATTGGCATTTGAATGTAAGACTCCTCACTCGAAAACAATTTTGAAGCCAGGTAGGATATCGCATTATGTAGAGGTATTCGGTTATGGCACTTTACGTTCTGAGTTCAAATCGCGCTGGGGTAGATAAAATAAAGCACCACTAAGACACTGGGATCGATTTAATCGACTTTCTCCTTCCTTCAAATTGCTGGGCTTGTGTCCAGATGAGAAACCATTATGTAACAGGTCAATATGTTTATTTTTTAGTCATATCTCTACTGAGATGTGAAAGTGCCTGGTTTAGTAGTTATGATTCTTGCCTCATAATTATCCGTTTATGAGTTCGATTAAGGATGTACATTTATTTGCATTTGAATATAAAACTCCACACTCAACAACAATTACCTAACTTCGCACCCGCCTACTTAAGCTACCAAACCGGGTTGTACGTGGAATTTACGGAATAAGCCTTTCCACACATTTACAAAGAATGAATACGCTTGTGAACGTTGATACAGGTATACGTGTATTACCAAGTACACATTAAATTTACGATCAAGCAGTGCCATTGACTGAATCAGGTGGAGCATAGTTCATTAGAAACGACGGAGACCCAACAACAACTCTAACAACGACAACATTTCAAATTAGATTAGACGATTCAGCACGCTTGTACATACTATTTCAATAATCATCAAATAACACTGGTTATTTAACTAACGTCCTCATGCGTTGAGAATCTTATCAGTTAAATCCTTAATTATATATTTATCTTTAAACAATTTGCATCTTTCAAATGCCAGTACAACCCCTTTAAGATGCATACGATATCTAACACTGTCCGTTTTGAAAGCATACAATAATGTTTGGCGCTTGTCACTTGCAAACGTACATAAATGTCATTATCTCCGAGCGTTCTATTAGTGTGCTGTCCC
>OZ024745.1:38461189-38463105 GCA_964016885.1 Eledone cirrhosa | reverse complement strand
TATATATATATATATATGTATATATATATATATATATATAAATATATATAATATAAGATCAAAAGATGGTTAAAGGAGTTCCATGTATTTTATTATGCGCATTTCAAAAACAAACATCATCATGCAATAATATTTGTGTTTTCATCAGATAAAACAGGAGAACATGATATGAAGGCTAAAAAACAATTGTGGATAGTGCAGTTTTAAATCAACATATGAAAAGTGGTTTTAGATTGATGTGTGATATTGGGAAAAATATTTTATTTAGAGAGGGGGTGGGAAGGATAAAAAAGGGGAGGAGATGAGAGGGAGAGATGGGTGATAGAGAGAAAGAGATAGTTTTTATAATTGAGAGAATATATATTGTTTTACATAGAGAGGTTGAAAACCGTTGGAAGATAATGTATAAATTAAAAGAATTTGAAAATTAACGAAGGAAGATATATATATCTCTTTCTCTCTATCACCCATCTCTCCCTCTCATCTCCTCCCCTTTTTCATCCTTTCCACCCCCTCCTCTCTAAACAAAATATTTTTCCCAATATCACACATCAATCTAAAACCACTTTTCATATGTTGATTTAAAACTGCACTATCCACAAGTGTTTTTTAGCCTTCATATCATGTTCTCCTGTTTTATCTGATGAAAACACAAATATTATTGCATGATGATGTTTGTTTTTGAAATGCGCATAATAAAATACATGGAACTCCTTTAACCATCTTTTGATCTTATATTATGTATACTCCAGTCCTACAAACTGTAGAGTGCTTCTTATCCGATATCTGCATTGCTTTATTGTACTACAATAAAACTCACCTCCTACATATATATATATATATATATATATATATATATATATATATATATATATATATATATATATACATATATAAATATGTATATATATATATATAAATATATATATATATATATATATATATATATATATATATATATATAAAATATTAAACAAATAATGAATAAACAATTCCTTATATTAAACAAAAAAAGTTCATTATTTAACGATCGTTTCTAGGATATATATGTGTTAGAGTTGGCATGCATATTCAACAGATCTATGTACAAAATTATACAAAATTATACAAACTATCAAGATTAAATATACATACCAACACATATATACGCCGTCTTCAGAATAATGAAATATATTTATTGATAATAACAACAATTCAAACTTTCAGGTCCGTTTGGGAACAAAATTGACCAATGAAAATACAAAAGGTTTAATGCCGTTCGGTGTGTGTATATACATGTAATAACCCTTACACATATTTTACAAAAATGTATGCACAACCTGTATACTCATACAAAAAGGATGGATGCAAATACAAAATTTCAAGGTTAATGTCTCTGTAAGTTTATAATGCATAGATAAGATGCGTATAGATACATAAATATGAAATACGTGTATACACATATTCTCATACTAACACATATCCGTACAATCACACATACACGCGCGTATATGCATAAACATACACATAAACTACAAACATACAATGTGTGTGTGGGTATATGTATATAAGTGTATGTGTGTACACACATATATATATATATATATATATATGTGTATATATATCTCTATTAATGCGTGTATATATGTATATGTATATGCCTTTTTCTTTGTATATCTGAGTTGGTGTGAGGGTGTAGTGGTGTTTCTATGTATATACGCATATATGGATGCGTTTGTATTGGTATATATGAGTATATGTAAGTGCGTATGTATGTATGTTTATATATCTAATTCTATGTATGAGTATATATGTGTGTATGTATGTTGTGTGTGTATGTATGTATATGTCTATGTGTATATATATATATGTATGTATGTATGTGTATGTATCTATGTATATGTATGTATGTACATATATGTCTATGTATGTGTGTA
>OZ024745.1:38423689-38456189 GCA_964016885.1 Eledone cirrhosa | reverse complement strand
TAGCGTCGCGCCCTTATAATTGTTTCTACTTTAGGCACAAGGCCAGCAATTATCCAGTGCATTACTGGTACTTTATTTTATCGACCCCGTAAGGATGAAAGGCAAAGTCGACCTCGGCGCGCCCTTATAATATATTTCTGTATGTCTAGCTGTCTGCATTACGTCACTTCCTACAATACGCTCTGCATCCAGAACGCACTCTTATAATATATGTCTATAGGTCTCGCTGTCTGCTGCCTCCGATTATTATGCCACCTTTGCTCAAGACAAATCTCACATTCATACCCCAAACAGTTGGTAAGTGCTCACAACCTCTTCCTCACGTTTTAAGCCACACTGTTGCTTACTTACGTACCACCAGACCCTTACTTCTTTGCCAGCCGTGGTTGTTGCAATACTAAGCTTAGCTAAGGCGGTTATATATTTCACAATACATTATCCCGTGCAACGCCGGGTGCCACTGCTAGTATACGATAAAAAAATACTACATTACAAGAAATCCCATAATTACGATCGTAAACTAAACATGTTTCCATTTCCTAAGACACCCACACACACATTATTGCCACCCCTCATATTATTTGGGACCCTCTCCATGTTAAATACACGGCATTCTCCCATTATCTCGTTGGTACACACATACTACCATCGCACGTGTGTGAGCGTAGATATGAATGTGTCTGTATGTACATTTATGTATAGCATTGAAACTGTAAATTCATTTAAATGTGCTTATGAATAAATACCTAGGATTTGTCATGTGCTTGCTAATTTTGGATATAAATTGATCTTATTATATTGATATAGATATATATATATATATATATATATATATCACAAACTGACTATGACTCTGAAATCGCGCGGTCCTTGAATACGTGTCGATTCTACGAAGCAGATTTTCCTCAAGAAATAATTGTGTTATGTCCAATACATTCCTTTCGTCGCAACACTGAATCTCTTTTTCCTGTGATATCATACTCTGCTCTACGAGGGCATCGAGTGCTCATACGGCCTACCGCATTCGGACGCTTTAAGCATCCAACACCAATTATATATATATATATATATATATATATATATATATATATATATATATATATATATATATCCTGAGCATATTGGTTTATAAGTGTACTATTTGGACAATATCCCTTGCTATTCACCACATACATGGCATGAATCGCGTATAAGGTCATTATATTTGTGGCTACGGATAATGCTTTTTGGGCTCTAAATCAAAACATGGGTTTAATTGAATTGCTAAATTAATTAAGTTGCTAAATTTTGATTAATGTTTCTCTGTATTTAATTATGGCTTTTATGAAACTTGATTCGAATAAGTATTAGGAAGATTTTCACAAAGGGCTGTTGATATTTAGTAAATAACTGAAAGTTGATTATAACTGCCCTATCTTGACATGTTGGTGGAAACCGGTTTGCAGATTACATCATATATTCAGAGATCTTTAAATCGAAATCTGAACCTAACAAAACCACATGCATCTGTTTAACCATTTAGTCAACCATATATTCCCTGATATTCAGAGAAAATCGGTATTTTATTAGTAATACGTGAATTAAAATAACCCTCATTTCCCATGTAGTTCTTTTCGAATTTCTAAACGTCTGTCAACAATGAAATTTATTATGTAATCTTTGAATGCTTGGTAGAATATTATGGTAAATGATATATGAAGAACATTTAAATTAAGACAGAATCATTTTTCCAGTCATCACATGAGAACATATCTTTTAAAATAATTTACTGGTGTGTCACATATATAAAAAGAAAATTTAACTCACAGGGGCATAAATGCATATTTGCATACGCAAATGATTAATTTATAGTTATGCACCGGATTGATATGTCTTTGATTCTAGCTCACATAAATCATCAACGGCACTTTAAAACTATTCACAATCCCTACATGGGTTTACATTCTTTGTTTCAGAAAAAATCCTAATATTGTAAAACAATAACCCCCTTATAAACAAAAGCCACATAGTTTCAAGAACGCCATTCATTAGTGATTATCAGATCATCAGTGTTATAGCCAAGATCCAAATAGGTAATGAGGTGATCCAACAGAGATTGTCCAATCCTCAGTCTATACACGTGGTATTCTACTTATGTGATCGTTCATTTCTCTTTAACTAGAGTTATGTAGATACCATTTCATTTGTTGTTCTACAACGTTGTCGACACGAATATAAAGATAATTACGTTGGTTTCTGATAGAACAATTTGGATAAATAACAGGTGAAATATGTATAGTTTAGATATCCAAATAGTTAATTTTGAACACCGGCCGTCCTAAAGCCATACGTGATACTCGAGTATCGACATAGGGGGCAGAAATGAACTCAAAATAATTTACAATTGAACATTAGATAATTAGATGAAAAATATATACAAATGGATGAATAGATAGATAGATAGATAGATATATAGATAAGTAGATGCATAGACATACACACATAAGCACTAACATACACATACAGAGAAACAGAAGAAAGTAGATAGATGGATGGATAGATAGGTAGATGGATATATATATATATATATATATATGTGTGTTTGAAATGGAGAGATGGATAGATGAAGTGTGTCAGACACACACTCATTGATACACCCATCCATACAAACAGACATGGAAAATGATCTTTTTACGATAGAGGCATGGAGGAAGAGAACCAGGAGGCAGGCAGCTATCAAGGGAGATAGGTAGAAAGGTATGTACTTAGGAAGAAAGTTTCGTTGATATTCGAATGGATGGGCATTTAAGCGTTTCAATGTATGGAAGCATTATATTATTTCTGTATAGCTGCCAATATAATTTCATATGATATCCAACATTTCTGTACGTTCATAACTACAAGGGTAATAAGGAACGCATTCGGCAATTCGTTTAAGAAACACATAAGCCATAAATTACGTTTATCTAGAGGTACAGGATGTCAGATTTATGGTGCGAGCAGTGTTATTTAGTTTTAGTATTAAGATGATTATCTCTACTGAAATATTCTACAGCCGGGAATTGCGCAACTATGGCAATCAGTGGTGATATCTATTCAGTCATTACATATCTACTGATTGAATGTGTAACGGTCACGTATTCTTGGTCTAAATTATGTGAGTTTTTTGGTGTATTTTACTATGAAGTAACGCCGTAGTAATATTTCCAAAACCACTGATTTGCTATCGATCTATACACTAGCTGTGCACGGCATTCCAGCAGCATTTTGCACAACTTTTTCGGGCAATGCGGAACGTAGAGGGAGATGATGGACTGCAGCTCCTACCTCGACGGCGTACCATAACTCTCGAGCACGGATGCAGAGAGCTGCGAAAGGCCGTCACAGCGGGCGAAATAGAAGATGCCCTAGGCCGCTGCGGGAAACATATCACGCGGTTTAGATGGTCTACCCTATGAGTTTTACATAGGCATGGCAGACTTGTTCTATGGCGTCCTCGAAGCGGTCCACTGCAACTGGCAGCAGAACGGGAGCATTCCCTGTCCTGTAGGTAGAGGTCTAGTAACGCTGATGAGGAAAGATGAGAACAAGGGGGATGAGATAAGCAATTTCAGGCCCATAACACTGCTCAACACAGAGTTAAAGATTTCGGCCAAGGTGTTAAGCAGCGAGGCTGGCTCTTGTCGTCAAGAACCTGGTAGGGGAAGCGCAAATGTGTGCAAACCTGACCAGGTCCATACACAACAAGCTCCACCTCATGCGATACATCATAGAGAGGGTCGGGTGTAAATCTGACTTCGGTGGGGCTCTGATCAATTTAGATCAATCTAAGGCATTTGATAGGGTCGATCATCAATACTCGGAGCTGTTCTCAAGGTGGCTGGCTTCGGTCCCGTATTCAGAGGATGCCATGCACACCATCATCTGCAGTCAAGGTGGATGGCTATCTATCGCAGCCATTCCAAATCATGCGTTCCATCCGTCAGGGATGACCTCTCTCCTCCATTCTGTATGTACTGACTCTCGAGCTAGTATAGCGGAAGTTGGAGCTGTTGCAGGGCATCCGGATTGAACCAGGACTGCGGAGTGCAGCGTCGCCCTATGCCGAGGACATAACCGTAATGGTGTCGAAAACCTCGGAAATCGGGGTAATTGGCAACCTATTACAGGAATACGAAACGTTGACAGGAGCAAGACTAAACCCAATCAAGTCTGGCGGTTTGCAACTCGGCACATGGAGAGGGAAATTCAGGCCTTCCGACAGTGTCGTTGGATGCTGCATGGAAGGAACGGTGAAATTGCTCGGGAACTGGTTTGGTCCAGATCTCCAGGTGGACAAGATCTGGAACGAGGTCACGGCGAATGTGTTTGCACTCACCCAGAAGTGGGCTGAGTGCAAACTCTCCTTGAAAGGTAGAGCGGAGGTGGCGAACTCTTACACAGCATCCTTCATCTATTACCACTTGACAGTCGTGCCTTATCCCCGCGAATACCTCACCAAAATCGAACGCCTACTCTTCAGGTTCCTCTGGAAGAAACAGGGTCCATTGGTTAGGAGATCCATCTGCTGTCAACACCCTTCTAATGGAGGGCTGGGCATGCGCAAGCATGTGCAAACACTGGTTGATGATACGCAAACACGCTCTGAGGCTAAGTCACCTCCAGGTATTCCTGACCGGTGAACGGGTGTTGCTGTCGTTTGTGAGACAAGCTCTTCCACAACTCGTCTCATTAACAGAGCTGCAATCTAGGATCAAGCGAATATCAAAAATGGCTGCCTGGCACCTCGAGTGACTTCAGGCGCTCACAGCCCTCTTCCAAGCGGAAACGGTAATCAGCGGAGACTCCACTTAGTGGAGAATATGTGCGACGACGTTCTCGGGGAAACTCTAGGCATCGAGGAGGACGAACTGACCAGTCTTTCGGGAGGAATTTCCGTCCAGGGCCTTTCGATAACATCCGGAGGTCTCTGGACTGGCAGTTGTACCGAGTAGCTATACCAGTTCGAGACAAAATCTACAGGCACGGACACTCTGGCAGAGACCCTGCCAAAAGGACCTGTCCAAGAGGCGAGCAGAACATCGAAACAGTTCTGCACGCAATTGTTCAGTGCCCTTGTTGACCGACTTGTGGAATTATGTCGAACAGCTACTGTCACGTGTAGGACGCCTCCAGTTGTCAGCCGAGTCCATCATGAGTATCATACCGCCGCCTTCCTTTAAGGGTGAAGGAGAGGCGTCTTTCCTCTGTCTGGTGGCTATGAGGAAAGAGGTATATGGTGGACGATGTTAAAAGGACTGAGGGCAAACACTTTTCTCTCCTGACAACAACTAATCACCTTCTTTAAGTACGACTTCAGAATGAAGGTGAGAGTGGAGAGAGAGAGGTGCTACACCCCAGTAAATTCGTTGAAAGGTGGGTGAATGTGGCGAAAATGGCCCGAGTGAATGGGCCGACTCTGTATATAAAACTGTAGGTGGAGGAAGATAAACAGAGAGAAGACTTGAACACCTACAAAACGTGTTCCTGGTGTTGAGAGTTGTTCTATCCACGGGGTGTAAAACAACCCTGCAGTAAGGTTCCCCCCTATTGGGGATTTCAATTGTTATTTTATTATATATAGTTTATTGTTATTAATTAATGTTAAAGTTATATGATTTTTATGTAAAACACCCGCCGTCACGTCTTGTAAAGTCCCATCTTTTGTACACTACTGTGGCAAAAAAGAAGGATATCATTATACTAGTTTTACAAACTAGTATATAGATAGCAAATCAGTGGTTTGGTTGAGGATGAATCTTGTTTTAGGTGCAAATCCCGTGCTTTTCATGAGTGATGCGATCAATGTATAGACACTGTAATTTGCTGAGTAGAAAATATCATGTATAATGATTATAACACCAAATTAAATGATGTGTGCTCTGATTTCAAATCTTACCGAGGATAAAATTACCTTTCATTCTTTCAAGGCCGATAAGTAAAGTACCTATTCAGGACATTTTATTGGAAGCCTTGCTAGAACGCGTAACACAATGTATTGTGGGATGTAATGTCAGCTCTGTCACTGTGCGTGGTAACGTGAACTTCGGCCTAAGGTCCGCGGAAAAAAATGATATAATGCCTGGGCCACTATCATTAAGAAATCCATGGGTTTTGTACCAATGGGTTTGATTCTCCGGCGACACAAGCCTACCCGGGCGTTCCATAGAAGATCACAGACAGTTCATGCATATACGTCTCTCCTTTCCATGATATCTATGTTTGCCCAATGAAATAAAAAAGAGCGATACATTACGACCGTAAGCACATCACTCCTAACTACTAATCGATGAATTTTTCAGGAGGTGTGAGGCACGAAGAACTATATGTTAGCAAGTGTTTGGCTTGACTTTGCATATGCTGGAACATATTATCACAAATTGACTAAGAAAATACATATGTTACAAATAGAAATGGCATACACCAAATGGGCCTGGAAAGGAAACGAACTGGATCGCAAAGTCCTCCTTCAAAGATCCAGATCAAAGCTACATACTCTTTGACATGTCCTTATGTCAAATTAGAGAAATTTAATATTTCTAGGTAATCCTTATTTTTTTTGAAATTCATTGTTGAACACTGTGCTATGAGTGAAAATTGCTTGGTGGAAACTATGGGGAAGACCATGGCATATATGCATTACTGTGTTTGTATGTGAGTATATTTGTCTATGAAAGAAGGAAGAGTTGATCGACTTTCGTCAAATCGGACCGAGGAAACAATGTTTTCGTCGGTCTTTCCAGTTGCTAATACTATCTATCGGTCGCAACTCCAGGTAGAAGGAGCAACGTGAAATAAAGTGTCTTGCTCAAGGACATAACGCATCGCCCGGTCCAGGAATCGAACTCACAATCTCAAGATTGTGATTCCAATTCTCTAACCACTCAGCCACACGCCTTCTACGAAAGAATGACTCGTAAAAATAGCTTTTTTTTTATTTTTCAGAATTATTGTTTCCCTCTCTAAATGACAAATTCCACACACACGCACTCAAGCACTCAAACACACACACACAAATAATACCCCCTCCCCCTATATATATATATATATATAGTTATATAATAAACAACATAAGATAATTATTTCATTTACCAGTAGTTTCTTGAAAGCAAATAAATCTGCATTCAGTCGTAAGAATAAAAAAAATCCTGGTGTTTTTATTGAATGTGGATTTGAAATGTGGTTTTGAATGTGGTTTTGAATGTGGTTTTGAATGTGGTTTTCAAATCCACATTCAATAATTTTTTATTCTGACGACTGAAAGCAGATTTAATTGCTTTCAAGAAACCACTGGTAAATGAAATAATTATCTTATGTTGTTTATTACATAACTAATCATCTCTGTAACCTACATAGAGCACTCTTTTTTCCTGGACCTTTCCGACGGAATTACTTCACTCAATCAAACATATATCTATATATATATATATATATATATATATATATATATTATATTATATTATATTATATTATATTATATTATATTATATACATATAGATCAAGTCCTTAATAGTGGAGGAGAAGTATTATAGGTGATCGAGGACGCATGATTTATAATTTCTTAACAGTTCTCCATATTTGGATAACATATCTGTAATAACATTTGGATTATATTCTGAATATTTTACAGTGCCACGAGTTGTTTTCTAACTCTCTTTTCCTGCAAACTATTACTGTTTAGCTTTCGGAACTGATGTACGTAGTTCTCCGGTTAAACGCTATAATTGAAAGCACATTACTGTCATGAAAAACGAATAAGAAAGAAGGTTAAAAATTAAATCGTCATGTTATGAGTTATGTATATATAGACAATGGTAATTCAGATTTGAAAGGTGTTTAAACATACACAATTAATCGTGAGTTCACTCATTCGTAACTCTTTGCATATATATATATATATATATGTGTGTGTATGTGTGTGTGTGTACATATTTATATATATCGAAGTCCGACCGGCACACAAAGATACATGTGCCTAAATGTGCATGGATATTGGATTTCTTAGAGGGAAATGGTCCGTGTGATGATATTGAATATTATATGAATGGAAGATAATTGCAATTGTATGGCTATAAAGGTTTATGGGAAATCAATACCGTTGATACCACGCCACTAAATTCATTCTCATACAGGGAAAAATTCATATCTATAACATGATGTCACCTCAGACTGTTCGAATTTCTGAAAATCTGCAAAGCATATTTAGATACCCATAAGTGTTATCATAACCCCAACTCAAAATCATGATATATTAATACAGGTTCCTATATATATATATATATATCTTACAAAACACTTATAATAGACATAACAATTTGAAAATGTATCGCTTAACGCCCCTAATATTTAGATACCCATAAATTTCCCTAACAATGAAGATTAACAAATTTAAAACATTCTTAGAGTTATTAAATAAACATGTCCCACCCAGAATAGAGGAAGAGGATTTTTTCTACATGTAGTCGGTAAAAATCGAAGCCGGATAAATGATGTCTGCCTTCTGCAACAAATATATAACACCAAGTCTATCTTGTATGAGGCCACTTCTAATATAGCTGTTTCTGTTACGTAACTTATCTTTTAGTTACAATATGGTCTCATATTTAGTTTGTTTATTTCTGTTGGGTTTTCATATCACTGATGAAATACAGCTGTAAATATTTTGGTGCTTCTTGAAAGTTAGTATAAAGCAACCTTCATGCATTTGCACCATATTTTGCCATTTGGAATGCATAATTTACGGCTGGATATTTTGAAGAAATTGTATTGATTCCATAGTTTTACCAGTCACCAGTCAGATGTTTGAGGTAATAGCCTAAACTTAATCGTTCCAATTAAACAACCCAATCCAGTGAGACTCAACATTCCATTTTTTGACGCCACTATTTGGACGATTCATTGAAGAAATTCCAATTGAAGGTTCCAAGGCATAGTCTTTATGAGGGCTTTAACTAAAAACAGTAATGTTCCCCGCGACAACCGTTTTAAATGCTAAATCTTCAGTTCTCTTTTCAAATAGCCTTTGAGTTTCATTAGATTCATTTTCATCATTTTGCGTTTGAGTTGCTCTACTTCTCTCTAATTGCTGCGATAAGGATTTGTATACATCTGATTCCATTGAACTATCATTGAAAACCAGCTTACCGACGGGGTCCAGAAATATGGACCTTACCTCGAAATCAAGGCCTTTCTTAAACAGCATAAATTGTCATATTATTTTTTTTTAAATTCAGGTATAAGGCCAGCAATTGGGGGAGGGGGTTATATTGATTTTATTAAGCCGGGTACTTGAGCTATGTATTATTTCATGGAAAACTGAGGGATGGAAAGCAAATTTGAGCTCGGTGATTTGAAGGGCACATAAAGAGCTTGAATATAGACCATAATGCCTTTGGTCCGTCAATCTAATAATAAAAATAATAATGGTTTCTACTTTTTGGCACAAGGCCAGCTATTATCCAGTGCATTACAGGTACTTTATTTTATCGACCCAGTAAGGATGAAAGGCAAAGTTAACCTCTGTGGGATTCGAACTCAGAGTGGCAAGGTCCGTCAATAATGGTTTCTATGTTGGCCACAAGGACTAACATGAAGAAAAACATTACTCACGGCACAGAACAGTACAGGACGATACAAAGTGGGTGTTGGTCGTGTAAACAGGTTACAACAAGATAGAAATCGGGATAGAAATTTTAAAAAAATGTTAAACAAAAGATTTTCCCCCAAAATGGCGAAACATCCGAGGGTCACTCGTGGCGAAAACCACACAAATGACCACGGCCACCCTGACCAACAGGGCAAGCGACCTCTCTCGGTTTTCCACTTCTCGGTCTACATGCGCATACTCAGAGCGGGCCCGTTCACTCGGACCAGACTCGGTACTTTCACCCTCCTTTCAACAAACTTACTAGAAGATAGCACTTCCATCCCCACCATGATTTTTCTCTTCAAGTGAATGTTGAAAAAGTTAATCAGGGATTGGCCGGAGAGGAAAGTGTACGTCTTCAATCCTTTCAACCTTGTCCACCACACAATCTCTTTCGCCATGGCCACCAGTGTTTCTCAATCTGGAGGTCCGGACCGAACCAGACCCCGAGCAATTTAATCGGTCCTTCCGTCCAGGGCCCAACGGCGCTGTCGCACGGCAAGGACTTGCCTCTGCAGGTGCCGAGTTGTAAGGCCACCAACTTTTCCTGGTTTATTTTTGCTCTTGTCACCGCTTCGTATTCCTTGGAGCGGTGCCGAGCTTCTGGACGTGTTTGGTACTCGACACCAGCACGGTGACGTCGGCGGCGTAAGCTGACACGGATCTCCCGCATCCCAGTTCGCGTGAGAACCCCTCCTCCTCTCCAATTTGTGCAGTAACGGCTCGAGGTCCAGTACGTACAAGAGGAACAAAAGGGAGCAACCCGGGCGGACCGAGCACGGGATGCTGTAAGGCTGCGACAGTCTCTCTGCAGCCTTTACCCCTCTTTGTTTGCCTTCGCTTTTGGAGTGTGAAGTAAAGGGCTTTTCCTTTTTTTGTGGCAGACCGTTTGGCACTTCCCTCCCGCCTCATGCTTCATGTCGGATTCCGTGGAGTGTGGGAGGGGTATGAGCTCCACTGCTGTTGGTGGTGGTAGTGGAACCCGCTCCAGCGATTTTGCTGATGGTATAGCTACTGCGACTGTTGGTGTTGGCGTCTCTGCTCTCGCTGTTTTAGCTTTCCGTGGCCTTGGTATGGGTGCCACGGACGTTACCCTCCTATTCACCATGGAAGGGTCTTCTGTCTCTTTTGCCTGCCCTGCTCTTGGTAGCAGCGGATCAGGCGTCGGAAGGAGGGGCGCCCTCTTCTTGGCTGTCTTCTCCAGGCAGAAGGCCCTGAGGTGACCCTTCTGTCCACAGAGATAGCACTTTGGGTGCCTTCCTTCCGCGCTTATAGGGAGTTGGAGTCCTTCTTCGAGGTCTATGATATCTGGGATGACCTCGATGCACTCCTGGTAAGTCTGTATTAGAATTTGCATGCATATTCCTGACCAGTTCTCTCTCCCCATTCTCTCTATTTGCAGTATGGTGGTCTTCTCCTCGATTTCAGCCAGTACAGACGCGGCCAAAAAGAGTATGGGCACGTCGGGCCAAGGTATGGGTCACTTTGACCCTCACAATTTTCTGCCCGCGGTAGCAGGGCACCAAAATACCCTCCTCACTCTTTAGGGTTTCCAAATAGTGAGACTTCGCCTCTTGGGGGTTGGCGAAAAGTACGTCTACTGTGGCGTACTTTTTGCCTCGGGTGATGTGGGTTTTGCGCACCCAGACGCACCCCAAGGCCTTTTGGATTTGCGCCTCCGTGGCTCTCTCCACCCGATGTGACATTCTGCTTATGGTGCGGTAAGATACCGTGCGCAGCTGCTGGTCTTTGAAGAAATCGAGTGGATGTTTCAGGGATGCTCTATTTTCATTCCTTGTCACCATGTCTCTTGCGACTGCCATCTCCTCCTCCGTGACTATCACTGTCTCTATATTTCGTGCCACACCTGTGAAAGAAGTGGCCCCTTTTACAGCGGCACCATCATTGCCTCTGCTACTGCTGCTATCGGCCTTGTTGTTGGTGCTGTTGCTGTTGCTACTGCTACAAATGGTATTGTTGGTGTTGTTGCTGTTTTCACTGTTGTAGTTGGTTGTGTTTTTGGTGCCACCGTTGTTGTTGTTTTCGGTGCAATTTGTATTGTTGTTGTTGGTGTTGTCATTTTTTTCTATTGTCTGTATTTTGGTTGACGCTTTTATTGTTGTGGTTATTTTTAAAAAAGTAATGTTCTCAGTGCTGTTGTCTTTGTTCACGTTGTTGTGGTGGTGTTTGTTGTATGAATTTCACTAACCCTCCTCTCAACTTTTACGCCGATGTCACAGCAAATATGTTGCAGGTGGGCGTTGCTCAGCCATGTTCTTTGTTTTTTTGTTTTTTTTTCAAAAACAAAATGTTGAAATGCTGTTCAAATATTTGGGCCTAAAGGCCCAAATATTATACTTTCCCCTTCACAGGGGAAAATCGAAGAGTTTATATCTCTTACACAACAAGAGAGGCCAAATAACTAACCAACCGTTAATCACCAGGCCCAGATGGTGTTCAAGAGTATTGGATTAAAAATATAACATCCCTCCACACAAAACTGAAACCATGTTAAATGACTGCTTGATGTCGGGTGAAGTACCAGATTGATTGACAAAAGGTACCTCAGTTCTGGTAATGAAAGATCGAATAAAGGGTAAGGATGTTACCAACTATAGGCCTATAACATGTCTATCCGTAATGTGGAAACTGTTAACAAGCATTGTGTCTGAGGAAATCTACTATCACCTCCACAGAACGGATGCTGAAAGAAGTCCCGTGGTACAAAATTCCAGTTACTTATTGATAAGAAGTTAATGAGGAATTACAAGAGGAGCCACACTGGTCTTGCCATGGGATGGATAGATTATAAAAAGGCATTCAACATGGTACCTCATTCTTGGATAACCAAAAGAATAGAGATCTTCAAGGTGGCAGATAACATCAGAAAGCTATTAAGCAAAAGTATGAAGTCCTGGGAAACAGAGTTAACATCAGGTGGAGAATTCTTGGGAGGCGTGAAGATCAAGAGAGGTATCTTCCAGGGAGATAGTTTGTCCCCTTCGTTGTTTGTCCTCCCCTGATAACCCTGTTCGTCATATTGTGAAAAGTGACAGCAGTATAAAAGTTGGAAAGAGGAGAGCTTATCATCAACCACCTCCTCTTCATGGACGATCGTAAACTCTTTGGGAAATGTGAGAAGGAGTTGGACGTACTTGTTGACACTGCCCGTATTTTCAGCAATGATATATGTATGGAATTTGGTGTTAATAAGTGTAGAGTCCTAGTGATGCAGAAGCAACAGAATCCAGGTATCAACAGGTGAGATGATAAAGGAAATTTACACTGAAGACGGATACAAATATTTAGGTGCTCTGGAGGCATATGACAACAAGAACAAAAGAATGAAGGAATCGAAAAGAATGAATACATAAGGAGAGTAAGGAACATATTAAAACCACATCTAAACAGTAGGAATGTCATAAGTGCAGTAAATTCCCGAGTTTAGTCTATTATTAGGTACAGTGCGGGAATTCTGAAATGGATTGTTGCTGACCAAAACGAAATGTTTAGGAAGACTAGGAAGCTAATGACTATCTACAACATGCCTCACAAGAGGAGTGATGTCGATAGACTCTACTTAAAGAGATCTGAAGGTGGAAGAGGTCTTATCAGCATAGAGGAGAAAAACAACATGCACAAATCCGTGACTGACAGTAGGGAACCAATGCTCAAAATTGTACTGAAGGAGAAGACAATGGACCAGGGCATGTCCAAGGAGGAAATAACAAGATCGAGGAACGGCATCGTTCTTGACAAATCCCTTCATAGCACCTTCTTTAAGAAAACGGAATTTAGTATCCACAGACATGGAACTGGTTAAAAAGAGGAGACCTTAAAAAGGCTACAGAAGGAATGCTAATGGCTGCGCAAGAGCAAGACCTCAGAACGAAGTGGGTGAAACATCATATTGACAAGGAAGAGGCTAACTCACTGTGTATGATCTGTGGAGAGTGAGAGGAGACTGTGGCTCACATTGTATCCGAGTGTAAGTACCTAGCCCAGACTCACTATAAAGGCTGGAGAAATTATGTAATAGTTGGTGATCCACTAGCATCTATGCAAAGTAAACAACTTACCACCTTCTGAGAAGTGGTATGAGCATAAACCAGAGTCGGTGATAGAAAAGATCAGGTGAAGGTGGTATGCGATATTAGGATACAGATAGACAAGACATTAGAAAACAATAGGCCTGGCCTGGTGGTTTTGGACGAGGAAAAAAAGATCGTGCCTGATTGTAGATGTAGCTTGACACGATAATAATAATAATGGTGTGTGTATGTTCTTTAACAGATTTCAGTAATCACTATGCGGTCATGCACCGTTATAATAAACAAATAAGGCTGCTGATTACTAGGATCGACACCTCGCAATTTGCTTTTTAAGAACGAATTTATATTCAAAAGTGTTCACCAGTTATCCATACCATACATATATATTGACATACACACACATATATATAAATAAATATATATATATATATATATATATATATATATATATATATATATATATATATATATATATATATATATATATATATATATATGTGTGTATGTATATATAAATATATATATATATATATAAATATATATATATATATATATATATATATATGTGTGTGTGTGTATATATCGTCTGTGTGAGTATGCGCGTTCGTTTGTGTGTATATATATTGTAAGATATTACATTCAATATAAAATATAACACCATCATGTGACCATATCTTTGCTGCCACATCTATTGTTCTGTCGCATCTTATAGTGCTACTTCTGGATTTCTGAAATAATATTATCAGATTTCCAACAATATTTCCAACATTATGTCAACTTCAGGAATTTCAAACAGAACTTACTTATTTGTTCTTTATCTTCTCAGCATGCACTTGAGGTTTTAACATGAACTGAACGCACCCAAAATGTGTATGGTCTTTACATATTCGAAAGAACTTACACAATATCAAATATATTATTATTATCATCATTATTATTATTATTATTATAAAATAAAGTACCAGTAATACACTGGGGTAATTGCTGGCCTTGTGCCAAAAGTAGAAACAATTATTATATTCAGTATTATTATTATTATTATTACAGCTGCATTTATCTTGCTTTATGTTCATACGAGTTATCACCAAGTCACAACCAGTGACCTCAAGAGACAACAAGGTACGCCATTTTCAAGAAAGAACATACATACTCACACATGCATCTTTAGGTGTTTAGACGTGTGATGTACTTATATTGACAGAATCTTCCTTAGTATATGGGCAGTTCCCATTAGTACTATCTTTTGTATTTCTCATATACGCGGGTTTCCTGGGATTTGCGATAAGTAATCATTAGAACCCTTAGGTATCATTCCAAGAGCGCCTACAACCACTGGTATTGTTTTAGTTCTCAATTTCCACATTTTTCCAATTTCTATCTCCTGGTCCTTATACTTGCTCAATTTTTCAAATGTTTTTATAGATACATTCTTGTCTATTGGAACGGACATATCAATTAGCAGGCATACCCTCTTTTTAAAGTTCTTCAATATTATATCAGGTCTAATTGCATCTATTTTTCGGTCTGGATGCTAAAGTTCCACAAGATTGCGATGTGATCTTTTTCAAGTATGGGAGGTGGTTGATACTCCCACCAATTCTTTTGAAGGGGCAGGTCAAAATGCTTACACATTATGCAATGTATGTATTGTGCAGCTCTGTCATTCCTGTTTAGGTATTCGGTTGGAGCTATAGGACTGCACATTGAAATTATATGGTCAATGGTCTCTGGTTGTTTTTTACATACACGGCATACAGGGCTGCATCCATTTTTTATTATGTTGCCTTGGTAATTTTTTGTTGGCAGACACTGATCTTGTGCTGATATAATCAGTCCTTCAGTCTCCGATTTCAGTCCAGAGGATGCTAACCACTGATGGGTTAAAGTTTTGTCAACATCCTGGGAATGTTCCATACATAGGCTTTTCTTGCCATTTCTTAGCCAGTTTCTGTAGCAGTTCTTTCTTCGCAGTTACTTTTACCTGCTTTGCTTTTTCTGTGTTTTCCATTTCAGCAGTAAATGGGACTTCTGAAATGTGTAGTCCATTACTGTATCTTTGTGCATCTTTTGTAATGGAGTATGATCTTTTGATGCTTTCGTGTTTCAAAACGAGTTTGATCATCCAATCATGTGATTCCCTTAGATATGTAGATAATCCAATTGTTGCAGTTTTCAACGCATTGTCTAACTGGATTAACCCACGTCCTCCTTCTTTCCTAGGGAGATATATTCTATCTGTATCTGCCTTAGGGTGATGCATTCTGTGCATGGTTAAGAATTTTCGAATTTTGTATCGAGCCTACGGATCTCTGTGCTTAACCATTTGATGACATTGAAACTGTAGGTTACTACTGGTATGGCAAGCGTGTTTATGGCATCGATCCTATTCCTTGCATTCAATTCCGTTCTTAAGATTGCTCTTACTCTGCGGTAACATTCCTTCCTTATCCTTTCCCTCATTATCGAGTGCTTGATTCCGTCTCCTTCACAAAGTTTCCTCTTGATCAAGTTCTCTTATAACATTCACCCGATCAAGGTTAATGCCTGAAATCTTCAGCAGCTTTCCTCTGGTGAACGTTGCTTTGGCGCATTTATCTAGTCCAAACTCCATTTTAATGTCATCACTGAACTGCTCCACAGTGGAAATAGCCCTAGCAATTGTTCATCATTGTTTGCAAATAGTTTCAGGTCATCCATGTAGAACAAGTGATTAATGGTTTTGTCATAGACTTTATATCCATGTTTTGTTTCATTGAGGATTTTACTTAATGGTATAAGTGCGATGCAGAATAAAAGCGGTGATAAAGAGTCACCCTGAAAAATTCAACAATTAATATTAACTTCTCCAGCTTCCAGTGATTTTGTTTCACTATTCAAAAGGAGTGTCGTTTTCCATGTCTTCATACTGAATGACAAAAACCTCCTGACAACGGGAGATATTTTGAAAATCTCTAAACATTTTTCAATCCAACTGTGTGGCAAACTATCGAATGCTTTTTATAATCTATCCAAGCAATTGATAGATTTGTGTGTCTATTATGACATTCTTCCAGTGTCATTTTGTTAACCAAAAGCTGATCCTTACAGCCATATGAGCCTCGTTTACACCCTTTCTGCTCAATGGGAAATAGGTCATTTGTTATCAGGTGGTCATATGTATATTCAGTTAGGACTGATGTTA
Organism: Eledone cirrhosa; assembly: GCA_964016885.1. Classification (NCBI taxonomy): domain Eukaryota; kingdom Metazoa; phylum Mollusca; class Cephalopoda; order Octopoda; family Eledonidae; genus Eledone; species Eledone cirrhosa. The sequence continues at coordinate 38,439,291 of OZ024745.1, read as the reverse complement.
AAATGTTATACATTGTGGTCAAGCAAGTTATCGGTCTGTAATTTTTGGGATTGTTTGTCTCATCATTCTTCGGAAGCAGGAATGTAATGCCGTTAACTAGCCATGATGGTATCTTTTCTGGCTCCTTAACTATTTCATTGTAAAGTTGGGCTAACAGCTCATGAGACTCTGTGAAGGCATTTATCCAAAAATTTGGTATTTTGTCTTTTCCTGGGGATTTCCATTTGCTGGTTTTTCTTAGAGCCAAACGCAAGTGTTCAACTGTTATATTTTCCCATATTTGTTCCTCAAGGTGAGCTGTATCTTTCATTTGTCTGTCTATCCATGGGGCATGTATATTATGAATTTTTTCTTCGGCCCAGATATTTTCCCAGAATTCTTGCACTTCCTCCTTGGGTGGTATTGATTTAGCAGTTATTGTTGACTTACCAATTTTTCTGTAGAAGTTTATTTGGTTGGTTTTGAACATATTATTGTCCTTATAGAATCTAGATCGTTTTTCAAAGCGCCTTATACGAGCAGCTTTGGCCGACACTTTTCGCTTCATTATTTCTATCAGCATGTCTATGTCACTTGTTTATTTTACACTGTACTTCTTTTCAATATCATTATTATGATTAGTGTTATTATTATTATTATTATTATTATTATTATTATTATTATTATTATTATTATTATTATTATTATTATTATTATTGGCGACCTACGTAGTAAATCGTATCATCGTGAGCTCCGCAAAGGTTTGTTATTTCCGTTTGTTAAAAATTTCCATTTATGGAAAATGTTTATTGTTAACCATATATAAGCACACATACATTGTTTTCCGAAAAGGACACCCAAAAAGATTGGGGCCTTGTGCCCAAAATTTTAACTTTTATTATTATCAAAAAATTTCTTTGAGAAAAAAATGGCTAAGTCACCTCTGCACCAAGTAGCTGAAAGCCTTTCTCACAAATTAAACCTCACACCGACACCACCATTGTAAATGTTACTACGTTTGCCAACACTAAAAAAAATATAAGCACTAGCAATATTTTAAATTTGTCTCAGGCAGATATTCATTTCCCGCCATTACCAATGACTGCAGGTGTTAAAGCCTCCACCACCACCACCCCCGCGACAACCACCACCCCCACCACCACCGCGACAACCACCACCCCCACCACCACCGCGACAACAGAAACAAAAGAAGAAAAAAATAAATTAACTCGTGATGTCGAAATGAAATCAAGCAAAATGGACTCTTCCCCACCAAAGACGACTGACGTCACCACCACCACAATTGAAACTAAAATTAATATTAACACAAATAACGATAGCAACAACAACAACAATGACATTATAAAATCGACCCTCAGTTTCGCCAGAGTAGCAAAACAGTTCGAAGCATTTAAGGTAACTCAGGAGGATTTAGAAAATGCCAAACAAATGGTAAAGAAAGATGGGTACAGGATCAGCCTCACCCCCCCCTAATAAAATGGAGAATCGGCGCCTATGCACCGTGTCGTATCGAACAATAAATGTAAAATCGCGCCGAGTGGAACGGGCATCCGAGTCCCAAATCCAAAAAGCTTTGGGACATGTGTGGGCAAGAAAAACCCACATCAGACGTGGGCAGAAGTATGGAACCGTGGACGTGTTCTTTGAAACACCAGAGGAGGCTAGAGAACACTCCATGGCCCCATTAAGAAGTGACGACTTCACACTCGTCCCAAGCTATTGTGGCCTGAGACTCGTAAAGATCAGGGTGACCCACGTTCCACCGGCCATCGAAATTCCCTGGCTAATAGCGGCCGTCCTCGCCGGCATCGAAGCCAACTCAAAAATAATAGCAATAGCAAAAGAAAAGCAGGAGAACTGGTCCGGATCTGGGATGGAGCTCCTGATCCAAGCGGACCTAAAAAGCATTGAGGAGATCCCAAAGTTAATAGACCTCACTGACGGCAGCCACCTCACGGTAATTGTCGAGGGCAGAAGACCTAGGTGTGTCGTTTGTGGTGAAGGAACCCACCTAAGGGCTTTCTGCCCTCAGGCTAAAAGGTTGAGGCCACTCTCCTACCCACCCCAGTGACACAACCATCAACACCACCAGTAGCAGAGATGGCAGCAACAACTGTAGCAGCAAAAACAGAAGCAACTATAACAGCAACAACCCCAGCAACAGTAGCAAAACCGCCACCACCACCACCACCAGCAAAACCAACACCACCACCACCCAACGCGCGAAGAACTAGCACCAGCGCCTACACCATCCACCACGCCACAACCAAAACTAACGCCTGTGGAGGATTTTCCACTCCCCGGCCTATCACAACTGGAGTCAGATTGTGACGACGAGGAGTGGGAAACGATATCCGGAAAAGTAAAAAGAAACCAAAAAAGAAAAAATTCTCTTCCTTCCCCCTCCAAAAACAAAATACAGAGGGAAACAAATAAACTAAGAAACAAAAAAGTTAGGACAGATATACCACCATCCACACCAGCATCACCAACCCCATCAACCCAAACACCAACACCATCACCATCATTAACCCCAACACCACCATCACCTACACCACAAAAGTCACCAAAATGCGAAACAGAAACAAACCCACAACAAACGCAAACAAAACAAAACAACCAAAACGATACACACTACACAGCGTTAAATTTGAACAACAACCAATTATTACGCTACATCCAACACAACACCAGCATCACAGAAAAAGACTACACAACAACCCCAAAATTCACACCACCTCCACACATACAAATCACTAGCATCACACAGAAAACGTACATGACACTAAAACAAAAATTCCCCAAAGACATCGGAGACTTCCGACAAGCACTCTCCAGGAGGATTTATAAGGACATCCTTCCTGAGGAGGCCACAAGCAGTGAAAAGGATGGAAAACCGTCCTTCCCCTACGAGAAGTAAGGTAAGTGGTCTTTCCCATCTTTTCCACTCCTTTTCAACATGACCTCACTCACAATAGGCAGCATAAATGCGCGTGGCTTGGGGTCGTCATGGAAGCAGGGCCACCTGCTCAACGACCTCAGGTCACTAAACATAGATGTAGTGGCCATCAGCGAGACCAGAATCTCCGAAGCACAGGCTTTCGCACCGATCTTCGGCGGCTACGATGTGTACGCATCTCCCAGCCGTCCGGGATCGGGGGGAGGAGTTGCTGTGCTCTTTCGGAGAGGTTTGGATCTTGCCATACGGGCCATCTTCCTGGACCCAGAAGGTAAGTTGGTGGTGCTGGACGTGACCAGCGGAGACGGGCAAGTTTTCAGGTTAGTAGCCGTCTATGCCCCGACAGGAGCAGGGCGGCCTGATTTCTTCCGGCGTCTGGAGACCTTTCTTGGAACGTCCCGCTTTTTAGTGTTAGTGGGCGACTGGAACGGGATCTTAGATGCACGCTGGGATTGTGTGGGATTAGTGGATAGGGAAGGAGGGTGCAAGAGCCTCACCAACCTGCTCAGACGTTTTGAACTGTCTGACAGGTACCGAATGGATTTCCCGAATGTACCAATGTGGACTTGGACAAATCGAATAGGGTCATCAAGATCATATCTAGATAGAGTATTTTGTAGGGAAATAGATAGGTCTAGCATAGGCTGTCCACAATTCAAGATAGTCAGCTACACGGACCACAAATTCGTGATCTGTGAGCTTGACTTAGATAGGCTTCATAGACGAGGACCCGGCTACTGGAAGCTAAACGCGTCCTTACCAGCGCGCAAGGCCTACAGAGACCGGATTAGCGAACTAGTTAAGCCGGCGTTCACGGGGGCCATCGTCAACAACAAGTGGTGGTTTGCTCTGAAAAGAGCAATTAGAATAGAGTCCATTAGGTTTAGTAAGACTTTAGCAATAGAGAAAAATAGAGCAGAGGGAGAATTAGTTAGAAAATTAGATGAGGCGCTTAGCAAAGGCATCGCGACCGACGTACTTGCGGCGAAATTGGCCCTTGACCAATTCTTCAATGCAAAGCACGAAGGCTGCGTTGTCAGAGCTAGGGTGCGTGCTCTCAGACACGAGAGGACGAAAGCCGTTCAATGGGCCCGAGTGGCGGAGGCGCGTCGTGGCAACAAAGCCACGATCCGGTCTTTGGTGGACCACGACGGGCGCATGCTATTCGATCCCGGGCAAATGTGTGAAGCTTTTCAGCGACACTTCGCTCAACTGTTCGGGGGCAGTGGCTGGCCGGATCGAGGGATGGATTTTAGTGTCTACCTTAAGGGACTGCCGCGGCTTTCGGCCACTGAGGCGGAGTGTTGCGAAAAGCCGATAACAGCCGCTGAAGTACGGGATGCAATGACTAGTTGCACAAGGGGTAAATCGCCTGGTTTGGATGGTCTGCCCTATGAACTTTACGTACAAATGCCAAATTTGTTCGGAGGCCTCTTGGCGGACGTCTACTGCAACTGGCAATAGAACGGGAGAATTCCCAGCTCTGTGAGCCGAGGAGCGGTGGCGCTGCTGAGAAAGGATCCGAACAAGGGGGATAACATAGATAATTTTAGGCCCATAACTCTGCTAAACACAGAGTTGAAGATTTTGGCCAAGGTGCTAGCAAAGAGGTTGGCGCTTGTCGTTGGTGGTCTGGTGGGAGAGGCACAGACATGCGCCATTCCCGACTGATCCATCCACGACAACCTCCACCTCATGCGATACATCGTGGCACGGGTGGGTCTTTGATCAATTTAGATCAGTCGAAAGCCTTCGATAGGGTCGACCATCGTTACCTAGCGGCAGTCCTGAGGGCGGCTGGCTTTGGGCCCGTCTTCAGAGGCTGGATCGCTGCCATGCACAGCGACATCTGCTCTGTAGTGAGAGTGAACGGTCACCTTTCGGAACCGTTCAACATCATGCGCTCGGTCCGCCAAGGATGTCCCCTCTCGTCCCTATTGTACGTATTGACTCTCGAGCCATTACGGCACAAACTGGAGACGTTGAGGGGGGTCCCGCGCGAACTAGGATGCGGAAGATCCGTGTCAGCATATGCCGACGATGTCACCGTAGTGGTGTCGAACGCCAAACACATCGAGGCGATCGGCACTACACTAAGAGAATACGAAGCGGTGACAGGAGCAATGATCAACCAGGAAAAGTCAGTGGGCCTGCAGAGGCAGGTCCAAGCCGTCCAACAGCGTCGTCGGGCGCTGGACGGACGGACCGGTTAAATTGCTAGGGGTCTGGTTCGGTCCAGACCTCCAAACGGACAAAAACTGGGACGAGGTGACGAGCAGGGTGGCTTCTCTCACCCAGAAATGGGCCGAGAGGAAGCTATCCGTGAAAGGTCGAGCGGAGGTGGCGAATGCGTACATCGCATCCGTTATCTACTACCGCCTGACCGTCGTACCTTGTCCTAAGCCCCCCCCCCCTGACTGCGCTGGAGCGTTTGCTCTTTCGCTTCTTGTGGAAGGGACGAGCTCCGATGGTCAGGCGGTCCATCTGCTGTCAACACTCGCTACGTGGAGGGCTGGGCATACCGTGGCTGATGATGCGCAGACACGCGCTCAGGCTACGACATCTCCACCTCTTCCACGACGGTGATCAGGTGTGGTCGCCGTTTGCTAGACACATTTTTCCCCAGCTCGTCTCCTTGACGGAGCTGCAGTCCTGGGACAAGCGAAGACCGAGAGGGAGCGCTTGGAGACTGGAATGTCTTCAGGCGCTCACAGCCCTCGACCAATCGGGCAATGTGATCGGTGGAAACTCCACCTTGGCGTTCTATAGGGGATTAGTGGAGGGGAAGAGCGACGACGTACTTGGAGAAACTCTAGGCGTCGACGAAAATCAACTAGCCAATCTCTTCGGAAGGACTTTCGGACCGGGGCCTATGGACAACTTCCAGAAATCCCTGGCCTGGCAGTGCTACCGAGGAGCTTTGCCAGTTCGGGATAAACTCTACAGGCATGGAGGTGCCGACAGCCGGGCATGTCCGAGATGCGCGCAGGGCGACGAAACCGTCCTGCACGCACTCGTCCAGTGTCCGAGCATTGCTGACTTGTGGGTTTATGTCGAACACCTGCTGTCACGTGTAGGACGGATCCAGCTGTCAGCTGAGTCCATCGTGAGGATTGCCCCGCCCCCTTCCTTTAGCCGGGAAGGGCAGGCAGTTTTTATCTGTCTGGTGGCCATGGCGAAAGAGATAGTATGGTGGACACGTTTGAAAGGGCTGAAGACGAGCACTTACCTCTTCGGTGATGCCCTGATTAACTTTTTCAAATTTCATTTGAAAAGGAAAATCTGGGTAGAGAGGGAAGTGCTCTCTTCCCAGCATTTTGTTGAAAGAAGGCTGAGAGAAGCAAGTATGGCCCGAATGAATGGGCCTTCTCTGAGTATGTGTCTGTAAATTAAAGGTGGAAAATTGGGAGAGGGCACTTGCACTGGTGGTCAGGGTCACTGTGGTCTTTTAATGGGCTTTCTCCACAAATGTCCCTCGGAAGTGTCCCCCCTATTGGGGAATTTTTCTTTCTTATTTTATTTCAACCTCTGTTTTTTTACACGCAGAAATGCCCATTTGTACCGTCCTGTATTGTCCTGTACTGTCCTTAATGTCTACTTTATGTAAACCCTTGTGGTTAATAAAGAAAACATTATTATTATTATTATTATTATTATTATTATTATTATTATTATTATTGTTGTTCTTTGAGTCTCAGTCATTGATGTTATTTAACTGGAAATTTGTTGAAATGAATAACAAGCTGCTACCTGCAGCCTCAGATATTCGAGCGTGCCTTTTGAAGTGTTCCAAAAAGCGGGGCTGGACTAATCTTCTTTAACCATCCCTGGAAAATCCTTGAGATAGTATCTAGTGCGCCTATGACAATCGGGGCCACTTTGACTTCATGGCAGTTCCAAGTCCTTTTTACCTACCACTTTTAGTCCTGGTATCGGTTAATTTTCTCCCTCTCCTTAATTTTCTCCACAAAAAGGCACGATCTTTCTTCCTTGGCCAAAACTACCAGGTCAGGTCTATTGTGTTCCAGTTTCTTTTCCTTTGTATCCTAAAGTCCCACAGCACATTCACCAAATCGTTTTCTATCACCGATTCTGGCTTATGCTCATACCACTTCTCAGAATGTGGTAAATTGTTTACTTTGTATAGGTTCCAGTGGAACACCCTGCCCATCACATCATGTCTCCAGCCTTTATATTGAGTTTGGGATAGGTGTTTACACTCGGATACAATGTGAGACACAGACTCTTCTCTCTCTCTACAGATCCTGCACAGTGGGCTAGCCTCCTCCTTGTAAATATGGTGTTTCAGCCACTACGTTTTGAGGGCCTGCTCTTGCGCAGCCATTAGCATTCCTTATGTAGCCTTTTAAAGGTCTCCTCTTTTCAACCAGTTCCATGTCTGTTGATCTCTGAATTCCGTTTTCTAGAAGAAGGTACTACGAAGGGATTTTTCATGAAGGCTGCTCTTTCTCCTTGTTGTTATTTCCTCCTTGGACATCCCCTGGTCTCTTGTCCTCTCTTTGAGTACAATTCTGAGCATTGTCTCCTTACTATCGGTCACGTATTTGTTTAGGTTGTTTTTCTCCATCTGAACACAGTCCTCTATGCTGATAAGACCTCTTCCACCTTCAGATCTCCTTATGTAGAGTCTATCGACATCACTCCTCTTGTGGAACATGTTGTAGTTAGTAAATAGCTTCCTAGTCTTCATATCCATTTCTTTTTGTTCAGCAACATTCCATCTCAGAATTCCCCCACTGTACCTAATAATAGAGACAGCTCGGGAATTTACTGCACTTACGGCATTTCTACTGTTCAGATGTGACTTTAATACACTCCTTATTCTCCGAATGTATTAAGATCTTATCAATTCCTTCATTTGTTTGTTCTTGATGTCATCAGCCTCCAGAACACCCAAACACTTGTATCCTTGTTCAGTGTCAATTTCCTTTATCATCTCACCTGTCGGTACCTGGATTCCGTTGCTTCTGCTCAATTTACCCCTCTTCATCACAAGGACTCCACACTTACTAATACCAAATTGCATGCATATATCATTGCTGAAAAGCACATCCAAGTCCTTCTCACTCTTCCCGAAGAGCTTAAGATTGTTCATGAAGAGGAGCTGATTGATGGTAACTCTCCCTTTCCCAACTTGTATCCTCATCTCACTTTTCGCAGTATAATGGTCAGGGGCATCAGGGCAAAGACAAACAACAGAGGGGACAGACTATCTCCCTGGAAGATACCACTCTTGATCTTCACGCCTCCCAAGGATTCTCCAGCTGATGTTAATTCTGTTTTCCAGGACTTCATACTTTTGCTCATCAACTGTCTGATGTTATTTGCCACCCTGAAGATCTCTAGGCCTTTGGTGATCCAAGAATAAGGCACCATGTCAAATGCCTTTTTGTAGTCTATCCATCCCATGCAAGATCAGCGTGTCTCCTCTTGCAATTCCTCATTAACATATTATCAATAAGTAACTGTTCCTTTGTACCACGGGACTTCTTTCGGCATCCTTTCTGTTCGTCCGGTAACAAGTTGTTTGTGTGCAGCTGATGGTAGATTTCCTCAGACACAATGCTGTCAACAGTACAGTTTCCACATTACGGAGAGACATGGTTGTCAATTTCGGGTGGAGGGATGTTATATTTTTAATCCAATACCCCTGCACACCATCTGAGCCTGGTGATTTCCAGTTGGTTAGTTTTTTGGCCTGCCCCTTAAGAGTTTCAACAGTGATACTCAAATCAGTTTGTTGGTGTGCCTGTTCACCAATCCCATTTTGTACTGTCTCAATCCACACTGCCTTGTCATTATGTTTAACATCCTGTTCCCATATTCCTGTCCAGAATGTCGTAGTTTGTTCCGCCTCAGGGATCAAGTCGTTGCCTCTTTCTTTCCCTTCAAGCTGTCCAAACAACATCTTCTGGTTGTTGTTAAACATGCGGTTCTGTCTATACTGACTGACTCTGCTCTCGTATCGCCTAACTTTTGCACTCTTTGCTACAATGCGTTGCTTCAGTTCTTCTATGATAATATATAGCTTTTTCCTCCTAGTTTTGTACTTTAATTCCAGTCTATGTTTAGTGTCTATATTTGTTAGTGTCCCATTCAGTAGGGACTCAAGCTTTCCAATGTCATTTCTCATTTCCCTGATTTGACCATTCAGTCGTTTCTTCCACCAAGGTTCTGATCTTTCTTGTTTGTTGTTTCCTCTCGCTTTTATGCCAAGTAATTTCCTCACCGCATTTGCTGTTGCTTTGAGGATATTGTTGCATTGGTGAAGGTTCCTCGCCTCAATGTATGGGATGACTTTGTTTAGCCTAACTGTTGTTTCTTTTAACTTTTTCCTGTCTACAAATCTTAGGTTCATAGGTTTCCCACTATCATTGTTCATTTCATCTACCACTAAGTTTAAGATATCAACCAACTCTTTTCCTTGCCCGACAGCATTCTTTCCTCAATGGACGTATCTCTGTTCCAGTTATTATTTATTTCAGCATTCGGTTCATTGTCTGCGTCGGATTGTTCCTCCGTTCCCTCAACCTCTTCACCTTCATTTCCCACTGGCTCGTTTGCCTGGCATACTCCACTCTCCATTTCCATTATTATTATTATTATTATTATTATTATTATTGAATGCTATGCTTGACGGAGGCTCGGCTCTGTAAGGTATTGTAAATTTTGAACACTATAACAATTGTAAATTGTTTAAAACTTTAACGAACTTGTAGAGAAAAACACCCTCCTCCTCGTGAGAGGGGTCTCTCTGTCCGTTATTTGGCCATTCGGGGTTAAATAACTGCTTATTGGGGTTTTGTACCCAATATTTATTTTAAACAAAAAAAAACAACATGGCTACGAAAAAGAAATTTCATGGGTCACTCCCACTCATTCCAGCTTCTTCTTCCTCAATCATCACTACAGCAGAGAGAAGATTGTCTCTCTCCCTCCCTTCTTTAAATGTGTCTCTCTCCCTCCCTTCTCTTTCGCAAGCGACGAAAGAAAAGAAAAGTCTCGTGCAAAGCGTGCAAGGTTTCTCCACGACGACGACGACAGCGACGAAACAGGTGTGCGGGAAATACGAAAACCCAGTTCATTCGTCTGACGTCAGGAATAATAGCAGTAGCAGCCGTAATAACAACAGCAACAGTGACAATGAAAACAACAGTAGCAGCCGCAACAGCATCACCAGCAGCATAAACAACAACAGCATTAGCAGCAGCAACACCAACAACAACCACAGCAACAGCGGCGGAGGCAGTAGTCGTAGTACCTACAGCAACAACAAAAGTAACAGCAGCTCTGACGACAACAACAACAACATCAGCAAAGAAAAACCAATCTCCTTTGCAGGTATTGCGAAAAACTTGGAAACAATCCTCATAATAAATGAGGAATTAGAGGAAGCGAAGAAGATGGTGACAAAGACTGGACACCGAGCAATCTGCAAGGCAGCGGAAACATTTTTCGAAACCCAACAGCACTGTACGGTCACGTACCGTACAGTAACTACAAAATCCCGTAGGGTGGAAAGAGCCACAGAGGCTCAAATACAAAAAGCCTTGGGGTCTGTGTGGCAGCGGAAAACGCACATCACCCGAGGCAAAAAATATGCCACCGTAGACGTACTTTTTTGACACACCCCAGGAGGCAAAGGCCCAATCCGTAGTGACCCTAAGGAGCAAGGAAATGGTGTTGGTGCCCTCCTACTGCGGGCAAAAAATTGTGAGGGTCAAACTGACACACGTCCCCCCCGGGATGGGCCCTTCTTGGCTTGTCGCGTCTGTCCTCGTCGGAATCGAGGACAAAACAACTGTACTGCAAGTACAGAAAAAAGTAAGAGAAGATTGGGTCGGCACCTCCATTGAGATGCTAATCCAAACCAACCAGGAGTGCATCGAAGCTATCCCGGATGTGATAGACTTCGATAACGGCACTCAACTGCCCATAAGTGTTGAGGGAAAACGCCCGAAATGCTTTCGCTGTGGATCGAAGACTCACCTCAGGGCCTTCTGCAACGAGAAGACCCTGAGAAAGGAGAAAACCCCCCTCCTTCCGAAACCGGCTCCACGGCTACCAGCAACAGGACAAGCGGCAACCAGGAACGATAGATCCGTGGCACCCATACCCACGCCACGGAAATCAAAAACAGCAGCAGCAGTGGAAATATTAACAACAACAACAGCAATACCAAATGCAGCTGCAACGGAGACTCCAGTGCAAACATCACCAACAACAACAAGTGAAAGAGTGGAGCTGGTACCCCTCCCCGACCTCACAGAATCAGACATGGAGTGTGAGGTGGGAGAGAGATGGCAAAAGGTCGTAAGAAGGCACAAACGCAGAAGCAGCGCATCGTCGCCTTTGAAAAGGGAGGAAAGAAATGAGAAAAGGGTAAAGTCTACTGCAAAGAGACCCACAGCAACAACACCACCAACACCATCACCACCCACACTAGCACCACCATCACCACCGGCGACAACCCCACCGGCGACAACACCTTCAACACCACCACCACAAGCACCAACATCGCAAACACAACAACAAAACACACCATCAATACCAGCAACGGCAAAACCACCAGCAAAAACACTAATGGAAACTCCGCCACCAACAGGGATGAAACGAGGAAATTCTCCCATTCCTCCTCCTGCAAAATGCACACATGAACAAAACATAAACACATCCACAGACACAGAGAGAGACTTACAGCCATAGATCTCTTATGTTCGAGTAGTAAAAATGAAGCAAAAAAAGATTCCAAATAAAGAACAAAAAAGAAAACACACAAAGGAAAAAACTCCGAAAAGCACCCACAAAAAAAAATACAGAAACCACCCACGCAAACATCTCCCCAAAAACACCAACATCAACACCACTATCACCATACCCATCACATGAACGAATCTCGGAACGAGCCTGGGTGGTTTTCCCACCTATTGGGGGATTCTCATTGTTGTATTTTTCCTGTATATTGTTAATTTTTTCCTAGATTTTACTCGATTTTTCTGTAAAACCCCACTGTCCGCATCTATTGTATTGTCACCTGTGTGTCGGCCCCATTATGAAACCATTATTTTTTGCTGGATTTGCTGCATCCTTCGAACGTCGTATAAAACTGTTGCGGCATATATTCTGATTTCAAATACCTCCGACCACAGCTGTGTCTTTAATCCTTACGGGATCGATAAAATGAAGTAACCAGTTACGCACATTGAGGTCGATTAAATCAACGTTCTCCTCTCTCCAAATTGTTGGCATTGTGCCTAAATCAGAAACCATTATCAGTAGGGTGATGATCGACGTTGGTGGATTGGCAGTATCATAGAGCGTGGAACACCATGTTTTGCAGCAGAGAGTTACGCCCCTTTATGATGTGAGTTCAAATCCCACCGAGGTTAACTTTGCCTTTCATCCTTACGGGGTCGATCAAATATAGTACCAGTCACGCACTGGGGTCGATGCAATCAACTTTCCCCTCCCACAAAATTGTTGGCCTTGTGCCTATATAAGAAACCATTATTAGTAGTTACGGCCCTTTATGGTCTGAGTTCAAATCCCGCGGAGGTTAACTTTGTCTTTCATCCTTACATAAGTCGATAAAATAAAGTACCAGTAATACACTGGGTATGGCTGGCCTTGTGCCAAAAGTAGAAACAATTATTAGTAGGGTGAAGGATTGGGCGCTCTTTAGAATGTGGGAGAAAACATTTTGCGGTACATGTTCTCAGTTCAAATCCCGTCGAAGTCATTTTTCCCTTCATATCGTTGGGGTTTGTAAATGTAGTTCCGGTCCAGAAGTCCCTGACAAGTAGAATTGTTGAAAAAGTCTCATGGACGGTGTTTGTATGTTCAAAGATTACATCTCGCATCCCTCTCTCAGATAATATTAGCAATGGAATGTCTAATTAAAACGTAATATTTTGTTCTGATCTGATGAAGTTTCTCTTTTTCCTATTTCCGTGGCAAAATCATTTTGAACAGAGGTAAATATAAAATATAATATTGATTTGTGATATAAACACCAATTCACACATTCAGGTAAATATGTTAGCAGATTAAATTGACATCATTATTTGACTGATTCTTTATAGTGATAACCACCAATTATTGAAAAGTAAATATAATATGAAAACTGAATGATCACATTAGTTAAATTTTAACATATATCTAATTTTAACATATATCTAATGAACACTCACAGCATATGAGTTTCAAATAATTTTGAAAGCAATGAATAATTTAATAATATGACATACATGCCTCTTATCAAACTGTTTGAAGCCTACTTTTTCTTTCATGAATTATGAATGGCAGGTTTCGCCATAAACTGCATGCATGATATCCTGGAAACAGACAGTTTTATCAGTATCCTAGTACAGTACACATCTTGACATCTTCATTAAACTTTTAAACTTTAGAAGAACTGAGCGAAGGTTTCATCTACTAAAAGGAGCAGCTAAATATTCGTGAATCATAACCTGTCATATTATTGTTTTGTTTTGTTTTTAATTTAGATATCAGGTCAGCAATTTGTTGCAGGACATATCGATTATCTTAAGCCCGGTAGTTGAGCGATACCTTATTTTATGGACATCAGATGGATGAAAAGCAAATTGAGCTCGGTGGGATTTGAACAGTGCATAAAGAGCCTGAATATATACTGTAATGCAGTTTGTATGTCACACTAACCATTTTCCCAATAATAAAAGGCAAGACAAACTGCTTAATAAAATTCTTGATACTGCAGTATATCTGTCTAAAACGAGATGGTTATATCTTTGATCACAAAAAAAATTGACTACCGTTGATGAAGATGACGGATCCCCCCGAAGTTTCAAATGTGTGCATTTAGTCGCCTGGGGAATTAACCTCGAAGGAATTGAGCATCCTTAATGCCTGATCACGTATTAATTTTACCAAATTGAATCAGGATTAAACTATATGAGTCAAGCGTGTACCATTGATGTATAGAAGTGCAATCCATACTAACGAGATCCCACACGGTTTCCGTTTACCCAGTTTCACAAACAAGGTTTGGGCGGACGCTAGGTTATAGCAAATATATATGTTCAAGATCTCAGCTAGTGATATCGAATGAGGGATTTAAGGATTGTAAAGCAGACTTTTTAACCACTCAACTGTTAAGTATAAAATAACTTAATATGAAAAGGAATACTGATTCCTCTCCCAATGTGCTTGATTATGTCAAACCACATTGTTTCTTTTTGTTAATGCTGTTGCAGTTGGTGTTTTAGATCAATTCACATTAGAATGTTTTGATATAGTTTGATGTAGATCCAATAACACTGGTGTATTTTAATAAAGCTTTGATGGCTAATCTAGGGAGGATTTCGTGTTACTGTGTCTGGAATTACACCAAGGTACATAACCATAACAATTAATTCGTCTTCTTTTCACCCATTGGCAGAATATCCTTTGATATCTTTGTACATTCGTCTTTTTCTTTCAGGCGAAAAATTGCCTCGTAATATTCCGTCAAGGTAGTATACTGAAATGAGAAAAAATCTGGTGTTTCATGGGAAATTATAGAACATGTATTTGATTACTTCGACATTATTGACCTCCACCATTTCACCAAACTACTCTCAGTATCTCCCTTTGTCTTTAGAATTATCTCTCTCCTCTGCCTTCGTCTTCTCTCTCTCTCTCTCTCTCTCTCTCTCTCTCTCTCTCTCTCTCTCTCTCTCTCTCTCTCTCTCTCTCTCTCTCTCTCTCATCTGCCTTTGTCTTCTCTCTCTCTCTCTCTCTCTCTCTCTCTCTCTCTCTCTCTCTCTCTCTCTCTCTCTCTCTCTCTCTCTCTCTCTCTCTCTCTCTCTCTCTCTCTCTCTCTCTCTGTATTTTTTGTAATACTGCATTATTTCTAATCGACCAAGACCTAGTGTACAATTTGCAACTGGGCTGCTTGAAAGCATATATAATCTAATCTTCCATGTATTAACACAATGAAAATTTAGCATGAATAGAGGAATAGCGTGAACGATATGAAGATGTGGTGGAGGTGAAGACGATGTGGGTGTGTACGAACAGGTGGAGACGCTCAAAGACGCGTCTAAGTAAGCTTTGGGTACCACTGATTAAATTTCTGGAATTATGTTATTATAGTTATTTCAGTCAATATATGTGAGTGCCTATATATATATATGCGTGTGTGTATATGTAAGGCTTGTTCAATTATGGATTTTTGCCGCTCTGCTTAGAAATGAGAGAAACGAAGCAGTATTGGATTTACGGTATACTTCCCTACAGAACAACACAGCTTTCTATAAACGCTACAGCAATAAACGAATCCATGTTTCACTATTTCTATGTAAGGAATACAAAGGAGTTTAGTTTCTTGCTTTTTTTCAAATACTCGTCCGACGAACTTTTGATTGTAGAGTCGGGCCAGTTCGATACAGATCGAAACTTGAGCTGGTCAATAGCGACACACACGTCACTACTCAATGAACGTAATGAGAACATAACAAATCGATACCGCCGAGGTTAACCTTGCCTTTCATCCTTACGGTGTCGATAAAATAAAGTAGCAGTAATATACTGGGTAATTGCTGGCCTTGAGCCAAAAGTAGAAACAATTATTATTATTATAATTATACGCTGCTTAGTTCTA
>OZ024745.1:38366189-38418689 GCA_964016885.1 Eledone cirrhosa | reverse complement strand
CAGTTAATAATATAACTGGCTTTGCTTGTGAAGTATATCTTTTCAATTTAACCTGTTTGGAAGAACTCCTCATGACACAAACACAGGCACACACACATCCACATACACACACTTACATATACATATATATTCGGTATACACTTCTACCACTCAACGCCAAACTCCCAACGCCAAGTGTGAGGGAGTATATTAATAAAGATGGAAATGCGAAGATGAAGGTTTACAGTCCTCTATTATTGGACAAATAAAAATAATGAAGGACGCTAAAACCTTCAAATTCGCATTTTCATGTTTATATACATACATATATATGCATGTTTCAACTATGTATGTATATGTAATATATATATATATATATGTATATATATATATATATATACTGTATATATATATATATATATATATATATATATATATATATATATATACTGTATATATATATATATATATATATATATATTATATATATATATACCGTTTTTACCTTCATTCAGGAAATTATAAAACAAACAAAGCTGACCTTATCCCATACAAACCACGGCAGACATCTTTGTTTTATTTGCCTTAAAGTTGGTCAGGCATGCTGAGGGTAAACTCACAAGTAAACCAAATGCAGGATCGGAAAGCAATGGTAGCAACGCGACATTGTTGTATATTACTATGCTATAATAATCTAGATCAATATATTGTAATGGCCGCTCTGACTCCTCCATGTGTACTTCGGAAACGTTCAACAGAATATATATATATGATATATATATGATATATATATATATGATAAGTTCTGTTGAACGTTTCCGAAGTACACATGGTGGAGTCAGAGCGCCCATTACAATATATTGATCTAGAATATTATAGCATAGTAATATACAACAAGGTCCCGTTGCTACCATTGTGTTATATATATATATATATATATATATATATATATATATATATATATATATATATATATATATATATATATATATATATAAGCATATATATATATATAAGCATATATATATATATATATATATATATACATACATATATATATATATATATATAAGCATATATATATATATATATATATATATATATATATATATATATATATATATATATATATATATATATACATATATATATGTGTGTGTGTGTGTGTAAATGTATATATTTTAAGATATACTTTGCTTTTAATCATTCCGGGGTCGAGACAATAATGTAGCTGTCGCCATTCTTCCTCAAAATCCTTGGCTTTCTACCGGACAGAATATCACGATCACCGACGGTTGCTTTATGATAGTATTGAGTATGGAATCGGACCTGATGGAATGTTAACATAGCTAGATGCTTCTATATAAGTTTATTTTTCATCGAATGAATCCACTTCAGTATAATTATCGACGCTGGTTCGATGATATGCAAAGTGAATCCCGGTTGGTGTTTTAGACTTCAGTACTGATCCCCAGAAAAGAAAAATTACACTTAACACTACATATTATAACGACTAATATATTTTAACATGGAACAGAAAACTCAAATTAATCATTGCAGAGAAAGCAAAATGGAATAAACCAGCGAATGTAGAGGCATCTATGCTGCAAAACATTTCGATAGCAACAATAAACTATTTTCTATCAAATATCATCTTTACTTCTTAAAAAGAAAGGCCTATTTGATTACGAATTCAGTGACAGAAAAATACGACAGGATAGTAATATCTGCATGTCATTTGATTCAAGATATGCTCGATTCGGTTAGATGTGGGCTCTATAACAACAAAAATAAATTGTTAATTCCTACAGCCTTGCACATGCTTAGTAGGACGGGAATAGTTTTAAACAGGCTAAACAAAAACAAATGTATTCCACAAACATTCATTATAAAGTGAAAAAACAATTGTTAATAAGTAAACAATTATCCCAATCCAAAAACTTCCTCGCTCTTTTATGCCCAAGGAAAACGGTGAGCGAATATTCCTAATAGACTCGACTCTCAGCAAGATCAATCCCAATAATAATAACTCTTGGACCTAAACCTACATATCAGCAGGAAACGAACACTTGAGTAGTGCACCCTGGCTAGTTTCGTCACGTTAGACCTATTTCAGGCAATATTGATATATTGTTGGCTCCAATTAAAACTATGTATATTAGGGCAATGAATTTAGCAAATTGTCTACAATTCCTACCAACATTTCCTAAAAGAATATACTCTTAAGACTGATTACCCTTGTCGATGGGCCGTCACACTTCTACAAGACGGTTGCTTATACCGTCTAATAACCATCTGTAGGATAATAGGATTGTCTTTACAACGATTATAACCCCCAGGAAATATGTGAAGAAAGAGCTGGACTGCATTACAGAAAGAATTGAGACATTATCTCGTCAAGGTAACTCTGATAACCACGCCCATCAATCGTATAATTTCTCTTGTATTTCAGCTTGAACAAAGAAATAATCAAAGGACATTTTCATCGGAAAACCGCCGTACCTTATGTGTTAGTGTTTAGTATCCCCTCCTATATGATAACAAAAAGGTCACTCTTAATTATTTTCCACACCATGAATGATACCGATAATAATTGTTTCTAACAGAGTGTCAATTCCAGTAATTTAGGTCAGTCGGAAAGTTGGTTATATCGACGGAATCATTTAACTAGTAATTCATTTTACTGATCTTTGAAGAATGAAAGGCTACATTTACTTTGAACCTAAAGAGACGTAACTAAATAAGGTGGGCATGTTGTTGAATCATATGGGCCATAGGGAAGATTGTTGGTAAGATTATTTTTGTTCGAATTTAAATTCATAATGTATGTGGGTTGGTAGCTACAATGATTCTACAACGTTGCACATCTTAGCTTCAACAGACCATCAATGATAATATCAGTTTCCAATCATTTACGTAACAACATCAACAACAATAATAATCACAATAACAATAACAATAATAGTGATAGTAACACCTACAAATACACTAAACTACTAAAAGGCAGATAACATTCCTGAACCGATGAAATTAATATTTCTGTTGGGATAGACAAATAACAGCAGGGGAAGACTCAGTTGGAGTCAAAATAGATCGAAGAATATTTCAAGCGAACAGCTTATTTGTCGTTGCCTTCACTAAAATAGAAGAAAATAAAATCCCGATGTTTCTTAGGAATATACAGGATGAGAATCAACCATTTGCTCTTTATGGATGAGCTGAAGTTATATGACAATGATGAAGGAGATGTGGAAAGGCTTTTCAGCTACGTGATAAAATTTGTAAATGAACTAATAATAAAGTTTGGAATTTCCAAATCTGAATTCCATGTAAAGAAGAGCCGAATACACTAAAAGTGACAGGACGAATTTACCAGTTTTAGAGAAGATCCGAGAGAATGGGTCAGATGATAGATATAAATATCTTGGGGGGTGGGAAGGGCGGAATCCGATGGTATAAAAGATGAACTAATAAAAACCGAAATGAGGAGATATTACTTGCGAAGGGTAAATAAGATAATACAATTCAAAACCAATGGCATCAATACAATCGGCGCCATGAACACGAGAGAAGTTTTTATTCTCAGATATAGACCGGGAATAATAAAATGGATAAAGGAAGAAATGGTAATGTTTATAGACTGTACTTAAAGAAATCTGAATATGGAAAAGGGCCTACATGCGATGAGGGATATGTTCAGATGGAGAAGTGTTGTTTTAATAAATATGTGTCTGAGAATAACGAGACAATACTTAATTCTGCATTGAAGGAGGAGATAATAGAATAAGAAAGAAGTAGCAACAAAGCGGAAGGACAGCCTGTACAAATAAGACATTCATAGGATCTTTTTGAAGAAAACAGAATTCAAAGACCCGCACCCATGGGACTAGTTAAAGAAAGGGAGGCATCAGAAAGTTACAGAGGGAGTGATACTAGAATAGGATCAAACCCTTAGAACTAAGTGGATGAAACATCATATAGACATGGAGGAGACTAGCCCAAACTATAGGATATTTGGAGAGAGCGAGATATACATATATATATATATATATATATATATATATATATATATATAGAGAGAGAGAGAGAGAGAGAGAGAAAGAGAGAGGAAATTGTGGCTCACATCGTATCCAAGTGTAAACACATAGTCCAGTCACAATACAAAGAATGGAGGCATGATATCATAGAAAAAGTGATACATTCCACTGGGATTCTTGCAAACTGAAGTATTTACCTAATTCTGAGAAATGATATGACCATAAGCTAGATTCGTTGAATGAAAACGATTCGGTGAAGATACTGTGAAATTTCAGGATACAAACAGATGAAGACTAGGAACACAATAAGCCTTACCAGGTGGTTTTGGACAAGGATCAAAGATTTTGCTTGATTGTAGATGTAGCTTACCCCTTTGATACAAGAGTGCAAGTAAAGTAGAAGATTAACTGGTACGAGGATATACAGTGCAAACGGGAAAATATCTTAGACTAACATGAAATCAAGTTCGTGCCTATCGTCATAGGAGTACTAATTGCTATATTTTAAGTGTTTCCAATTTCTGCCAAAGAACATTATCACAGTCCTCCATTTTGGGAAAACCTCAAAGGGCATGCCTACTTAAAACGGCAAGGATCCTCCGATAAGACCTGAAAATCATAGGCTGCGGGTAGAGGATTGTTGTTCATTAGGGTAAATTTTCCGGTTAAATTACATCAATGAATGAGATATCAATTTCATAATAACAATAATGCAAGGATGATAATATTTTTCAGGAAAAGTTTAGTCCATTCGATGTCAAAATACATAGCAGACTGTGAGAATCCCGGGAGCTTTCGATAAATGATAAAAAGTGGAATATTTCAAGGGGATATCTTATTATTTTTACTATTTATAATCAGTCAGATCCCTACAACCCATATCTTGAGAACAGTACATGCAGGATATGGATTTGGAGAATGTGAACTAAACATCACTTGCATTTAAAACATGGCTAAGTTGAATTTTTTCAGGAAAAACAAAATGATATTTGGTGAAAGGTGTACGATTATAAAATGAAGATATAAGAATGACATTTGGAATTCTCATGTGCGGTTCATTTCCAATGCAAAGAGAACATTTAGATAGGTAAAAAAAAACGATCTACTGACAAGTAAATGTATCGAACAAATAGATGAGAAAAAAGGGTTGAATTACTTATAAGGTTTAGAAGGTGACAGGATAAAGTGCATACAAAAGAATAAATTGTGATATTGTAATGCGAATACATAATGTCAAATACAATATTAAAATGATCTATCTGAGTAGTAGAAATGTCATCATATTACGTGTAGCCATAATTATAAGATGCAATGCAGTTAGGTATCATCAACTAGTATACATATGACCTATATGTAGGAAAAGCAAAAACTTGCTGAAAAATACATATTCTTTGTTTCACAAAAATACAATGTTGACAGACTTTACATGGCACATGGATTGTGATGTTGGAAACGATCTGACCAGTGTAAATGTCTTTTGAATATGGAGCAAATTTAGAGAAAATACCAAAACCTGTGAATAACGAAGGAAGAAAAACAATGAAAAACGGAAAGAATATATTATATATATATCAGAATCGAAAACGGAAAAAGGAATTCTCTAAACATATCTCGCATTTATAATTACTCCAACTTGGACCTAGAAAATTATTTTGAAAAAATCAAACAGTATACAGTCGAAATATATTCACACAATAGATACATAATACACATTCGGTGTCAGAAAGAAAGAAAGAAAGAGGAATACAAGATATACATATATACTAGGAATAGAACTGGGAATAAAAAGTGTATTCACAAATATCCCCGAATATGTTTTTGTATCAGCTTAACTTTGCCCCACTAAAGATGTCATGCCTCCTAGATAAAATTAGAATCTAGGTTACATGCTACAAAACAATAATAATAACGAAAGGGGTTTAATCAGATTGGGGGAGTGTGTTCAGATGGAAAGGAGCTCTCTAAACAAATATTGTCTGAGAGTAACGAGTCAATGCTTATGGCTGCATCGAAGGCGGAAACAATAGACCAGATGATGTATAAGAAATAAATAACAACAAAGAATAACATGGAGACCTTAAGAAAGCGACACAGAGGGAATACTGCTGGCTGCCCTTAGAAATATGTGAATGAAACACTATATTGACAAAAAGGAGACTAGCTCGCTTTGGAGGATTTATGGAGTAAGAGAAAGAGAGAGAGGAAACGCTAGCTCACTTTGTATCTGAGTGGAAAGATCTAGAACAGATCCCGGGGAAAGAGATTCACTGGCATTTATGCAAACCAAACAAATTACCTCATTCTGAGAAATGATAGTGACAGCAAACGATCGGTTGAAGGTCCTATGGGATTTCAGTATGGACAAATAATTAGAATACAATAAACCTGACCAGAAACCGACTGTGATGTCTGAAAACCAGAGAGATGTTTGGTTAAAATAGACGAAATATTTAGCAGTGATATTGGTAAGGAACCTTAGATTTTCTAAGGATCTGCTTTCAATATGAAAAGAGGGAAGAAGGCTGCTTGTACTAGATTACGGCTGCCATCGGGAGAAACCGGAGGAGAACCAGAGGATAGTGAATATAAGTAGTTGGAGATTTTAGAAATAGATGATATCATACATGCAGAAATGAACGAAAATGCTTGAAAGACATATTTTAAAACAGTAAGTATGACTTTAAAATCCAACCTAAATGCGAAAAATATAGTCATTGCAATACATACCTGGTCAGTTGCAGTGGTTAGATGTAGCGCGTCCATTCTCATATGAACCGAATACGTTAATGACATTGTACTATAAAACCTCTGACATCCAGAAATGCATACTATGTGAAAAGAATATGGAAAATGTAACCCACTTATAAGTCGATGCGAGAGCACTGCGCAAAAAAAAAAATTCAAACGCAGTCGTGATTGGTTGTTTGTACCATCATTGGAAGTTATGCCATAAATGTTAATAGAGGACAAAAGCAACCATATTCTGGGATTATAATTTTTAAACGGGTAGAGTAATTGGGCATTGCCAATCGGATATTGCTATATTGATTATGATAAACAAACTCAGTCATTTCTTAGTTATAGCCATGCGAATAACATGGATTTTGTGAATAAAGAGTTTGGAAAATTACCAAGTACTCCGAATTGAAAGTGGAAGTGACAAAACTGGGTGGAATGCGAGAGTATAACGTGGAAGACATAACAGTTGTGATGGGTACAATCACAGTAAAACTCTTCATTAAAGCTGTTATGGATTCCTTGCAAAATTGATATCATACACATATAAGCCTTCCTAAGCACTGCACACATCACAAGGAAAGTATTATCTGTTTCATATTCTTCATGAGACTTAACAGATGACTAAATACTGAGGTGCATTTTCCATCTATACTTCGTGACAAAGTAATAATGATGACTGTTTCCACTTTAGGCACAAGTCCAACAATTTCTTAGGAGGGGGAGTTGATCGATTAGATCGATTCCAGTGCCTGACTGGTACTTTCATTTATCAACCCCGTAAGGATGAAAGACAAAGCTGACCACGGCGGGTTTCGAAAGTGAAGGGCCGAAAATGTATGCAGCAAATCACATTCTCTGACTCTCTCTCGCTATACAACCAATTCATTGCACTAATAAAATTAATAAGAACAATGATGATAATGATAATCATAATGAAAATCTAACGGGAAACGATTCATTGTATGAAGAATACAGCGAGTTATGTGTCGTATACAAATGAAATAGAGATAGATAGGGAACATATCCAACTGAAGTACTGCGAGAGAAAGGTCTTATACAAATAAAATACAGCGTGCGATGGGTCCTATGCAACAAAATATACTGTGATATGGCATTTATACAACTAAAATACAGTGTGATAGGGTGTTAACCATCTATTATAAAGTATTAAAAATAAAAATGAAAAATATCTACCAAAAATAAGAGAAAACCATTGCAAATAATAACAAAATAGGAATAAAGTAAAACAAAAATTGTTTTCTTTTCGTGGAAGCCAAAATAGAGACTAAAATGATAGAGATTTCCTGCACTGTGACATAAAAATTCAAAGAGACGGTGACATTAAAGTAAACGCCCGAGACAATATTATTAAAGAATTTAGTAGATGAAAAGCATCCTATTTGATGTATCAATCCTAGAGACTAATACATCCCTGACAATTGCAGCACTAACCAAATATTAAAGAGATAATTAACGTGTTATATTTGGAAGCACAAATTACCTTCATAATGATAGGGGCCCGCCACCCTCGTCTCCAACGATGGATTTTAAGGACGACAATCCTGCTCCTATTTATGCCAAAAGCCCCATGCTTTATTTTATTTTTTCCAAACAAGGTGTAAATGAAAGCATTACCATATATACATATATAGATAATCAAGATATATATAATCAAGATATTGTCTTAATAGATATTACATTTAAGATAATATAACAACACAAAACTAAAATAAAATAAGATCACTGCAAATACCAAAAACACACATTTAGGTCAATATAGAAATACACTAATTAGATGATAATAATAAAAAAATAATTCGAAATTGTTAACAATACAATCAAGGGGGAAATCGAATGACAAAGGAGGTATGATTAAATGTCTATGTATTTCGATGCAAACCACCTCATATCGTGTGCAAACAGATCACGTGGCACTCTTGATAATATAACCGTTACTGATATTTGGGTAGACAGAAAATATGTGTAAGCCCACATATCTGAGTATATTATTATCTGTTTCCAATGTAGCCTCCAGCAGAATCTAAAACCCTGCAATTAGCACATGACGAATTTGCTATGTCTTCTCGACATGCTAATAATTGCAGCGACAATTACGTTAACCAACACTCCCATTCGTTTTAAATGAGGAAATATACATTGGAATATCTGATCCTCTCCAAAAATGGCCTAGAATAATTCTCACCATAAATATGCCAAATCTGAGCTGTTCCATAGTTAAACAATTACAACAGATATGAGGAAACAGACTATACATTGGATATGTTGATGATGCTGATGATGATGATGAAGTGGTCGAGGAGAATGAAGGTGGTCATGGTAATAATGATGATAATGAGGAGGATGAAACGGATAAGAAAGGACGGAGAGGAAGAAGTTGGGGTGATAATCAATCATAACATCTTTGGAGGGGTCGGTAAAAAAACATAAATAACAGCAAACGATACCACAATTATAATTACGTGTTTATGTATTTCATACTTAAACACAATTTTTTTTATTTCAAGGAAAATGTGGTTTAGTGATGTTCATATAAATAAATTTTCATCAAAACTTACAGTTTCTCATAGGCTCGGATCATCAGTTGATGGTATTTGAAACTCTAATGAATGCTTAATATTTGCCCATTTGCACTGGTCAGAAATATAGTAAATACGGTGTTCACGCATTAAAATGGATTCCAATACCATTAGCAGAATGTATTAAAGTGAACTTATATTTAACAACTCAAAATAAAAAGCACTCATGTATCATAATATCCACATACGATATATCCATCTACATCAATATCCTTGTCTTAATCATCCAATTCTTCATAATCATCATTGTCAACATCATCATTCCCTACATTATTCTTACCACCATCTCTAATATATATATCATCAATGTTATCATGATTGTCGTCAAAACAATGCGCCTTTATTTAGTCACTTGACATGCTAGAATTATCTGCCACATTTCCATCTCAACACGTCCTAAAGTTTTTTGATAGGAAATATTCGATAACTTGGGTTGAGGTACAATATGCTTTTGATGAAATGCCTGCTCAAGAACAGTTAATTTGGGATTAGCCAACAACAAAATGATAATATCACGGTGATTAAAAAGAGTAGAACGACAATACTATTGAGTTTGTTGATGACAACGCCATAGAGATATATCAACCGCTACAAAGTGTGGTCGGAGATGGCCAGGGCATTCGAAAATCAACATATTTCCATTATCATGTCATCCAATAACACCTTGTTACATATATATTGTGCCATGGTTTTAATTATCATTTCCTGGTTTGGTATATCCCATTTTTATACAAAAACACTATTATTTAATCAGAAGATTGGGTTTATGGTCAGGAGTTTGATATTTCAAAATATTCATATTTTTCAAGATAAAACACATTTTTTTTTAATTTATCAGTTCATATAATTAAATCAACAGAGTATATATTTATTTTATTACACAAGCTTATCAAAAGCAAACAAGTAAAAACAAATAACACTTATAAAGCAACTTATACACGTCAGAAATGACTGGATTTCCTAGATTTGCAGTTGTAGTCCAGGTCGCATTCCCTCACTAGCCCCCAGATATAGTCCCCACCATTTGTTCATTGTAGTGGCTCTGGTACCTCCGCTCTATCTCTTTCACATCTTGCTGGAATCGTTCGCCTGGTTCTTCTGAGTAGGCGCCTTTATTGTCCTTGAATGTTTCCAGGTGAGCGTCCAGCATATGGATTAAAGAGACATCCTGCATCCCATGGCGCCAAAAGCCTTTATCAGATCCTGCACCAGTTGCTGGTAGTTTTCAGCTCTGTAGTTGCCCAGGAAGCCCTTAACAACTGCCTTGAAACAGTTCCATGCTGTTCTCTCAATCCTATTGAGCTTATTGGGGAACTCGGTAGACTCAAACACCTTCTTTATCTGAGGTCCAACAACAATTCCACCTTTGATTTTGGCCTCAGATAACTTGGGGAAGAAGTCAAGAAGGTACTTAAAAGCGGCTGATTCTTGGTTGAGAGCCTTCACAAACTGCTTCACAACCCCAATTTAATGTACAGTGGCGGCATGAGCACAATCCTGGGATCAACCAGTGGCTCCCACATGACGTTCCGAGTCCCAACTATAAATTATATTCGCTGCTTCCAGTTCTTTCTTTTGTAGTGGTCAGAGGTGGATCTGCTGTCCCAAAGGCAGAGGAAGAATTGGAATGTGATAAAGCCATCTTGGAGTCCAAGCAGGAAAGCCACTATCTTGAAGTCTACAATGATTTCCCAATTGTACTGGTTGTATTGCAGAGCTTGCACTGTAGTAATATTCCTTCAGACAGACTGAATGAGCTAGGGGCAGTGTCGGGAACTTGTTTCCATTGTGAAGGAGGACAGCCTCCAAACCTCTGGTGGAGCTGTCTATAAATAGCCGCCACTCCTTAGGCACAAACGGCACCCCAATAACGTCAAACAGTCCAGGCACGTCATGGCAGAAGCAGAAGCCATCCCTAAGAGTGTGAAAGCCTGAGAAAGGTTCATGTCGACTTCTCTGATTTATCATCTGCACTTTCTCCTTGACCAAGTTCCACTGCTTCATCCAGGAGACGAATGCTTAAGACACAACTTACCCTTTATTCAGGGTGCGAAATTCCAGTAATAAATCTTTTTAATCCACCTTTTAACAATTTTATACTTTATTGCACTTTTATAATTTTCTTTAGGTATTACTCTTTATTTTATAATTTTAATTTAACCTGAAACATATATTAAAAAATCATTTAACATAAGCAAATCGATACTTACATACAACGTAAAATCCAGCATACAAATAATTCTAGTGAATAGCTTAGAATTTTTATAAACCCAAACTTTTAACTTTTAATAGCACCTTTTTAATGTATTTGGGACACAAAATAAGTGATTACAAGCCAGGAACAGAGAACATTTTTTTTTTTTGTTAGACGGTGTAATCATCCAATCCATTTTCAAATACATAATGGTTATAGTTTCTATCATCATCATCATCATCTCCATCAATGTCATCATCTTGATCATCATTATTACTTGGAACAATATAATTTCCCCTCCACTCAAATAACTTGCCTAGTGTCTGAATTGGAAACTATTAATATAGGTATCATTAACCACAATCTCATGAATAGTACTTTCATGAGACTATATGGAAACCTTTTTTAACATTTCACAAATTCCCATTTCTGTGTTAAAATTATAACCATGTATACTCTTGTCACTTTATCAGTGTGTAATTGATTTCATAATATGAAACGTTAGAGAGTCTAGTAATATTTTGAAGTGTGATTGAGTGATTTAATCAAATTAAATTTATATATGTAAAGAGTGTTTAAATTTGCTTGCATCATTGTGGAATATGAAAACATGTCGTTTTGGAAGCCTCTCCAATGCAGATGGGTAAATCTACAGGTAGCAACATCAGGTGGTTGCTGGAAGAAAGGAGAGAAATGTAGAAAGAAACATGTCTCTTCCTTCTGCCTACAGCCACCTAATTTTATTACCTGTTGATTACCTATCTGTTGAGGCTTCCAAACAAACATCATACATACTATAGGTTTCCTTTATTTGTAAGTAGTCCAGGTTGATGTCTGTTCATCTCTGATGTCTGATATCTATTTCCTTAGTTATAAGCTCCAGTATTTCATTCAATCATGAAGGATTTGGAATCTCATTTTCGTGTTAAATTAAAAGCTTCTTCATTAAAATCTAATGTGGCATTCACTGTGTTTTTAAACAATCAAGCAATGAGGATGCTGATGAAGATGGCCTTGAGTATTATAATGAAGAGGAGAAATATTATGATGATAACAACTATAACTACAAACATAATGATTATGATAAACAACAATATCATCAACATTTTGAAAATGAAATTGGTAATACACATGCATGTATATATGTATGTATATATATATATATATATACGTAGACGCAGGCAAACACACACACACAGACACACACACGCATATATATATATATATATATATATATATATGCGCGTATACATACATGCATACTCACATCATGCATATTTCGACACATCGATATCGCTGCAGGGCTTATATTCGAAATAAATGTAAACATAATTTACATACTATAAGTTACTGAGATCTATTTTCCTGCATATCCGCTCTAGGCCTTTGTTTATATATATATATATATATATATATATATATATATATATATATATATATATATATATATATATATATATATATATATATATATATATATATATATATATATATATATATATATATATATATATATATATATATATATATATATATATATATATATATATACATATATATATATATATATACATATATATATACTAGTTGGATGTGGTGTGTGATCAAAATCGAAGAGCACAAAATATTATTTATATATATATATATATATATATATACATTTTTTAGTGTTTATAGTTATTAAGAATCAATCGAGGATTCACTTTATTGGTATGTAGAATTATAGCGGTAATTGTAGTCCTAAGTATATTTACTTTGATGGAATATCTGTATTGTTATTGCGGCCAATACACCAGTTCAATCATTCATAACATTTTGCTTTCTTGTAGATATATACAAAATAGCCACAATTCCCTCCTTTTATACTTTCTTTTCAACTATTTTCCTACCAAAACACGTAAAGGTGCCCCACATTCTATAATACATAATTGTCTGTATTATGTCATTTAATTTTATCTAAACTATGACTCCGAAAAGCTTTAACTGAGTACCTCTGTTAATTTAATTTCCAAAGACCAGAGAAATAATAATGAATTACATAAATTATTAAATCCCTCCAAATTCTTGATTATTTTCCTAATAATTTGAAAATGTTAAGCACCTTAGAAATATGGTAATAATGGAATCTATTGAGTTTGCTTGATGTTTTATAGTGTACAAATGACGCAGAAATAAATGCATGGTTAAGTAGTTTGCTTCACAATTAAGGGGGCTTGTGTTCGATCTTAATTCATGGCATCCTTGTCATTTCTCTTTAAAAGTGATTCGAGACGAACTAAGCAAACTGAATGAAATTGACTAGACGGAATGTGTGTGAAATTCCTCAAAGGAATGGTACCATTCTTGGCACACATTGATTCAGCATGAGAATTACTTTCAAGTTATGTGTATGAAGAACACTCAGCCACCCCCACGTTAATTCATCAGGTTGACGTTCATACGATCAAACAACTTCTTAATACTAGTTTTTTTTTCTACTCGTGTTATCATCGTCTTCCTTGAAACCACCACCTCCGCCGCCATCTTAATATGCTCGTTCATTACCTTAACTTCTTTCCTTTTTTGATTTTTTTTTGTATTTACCAAGGTTACCAATTGCTACAAAATTATCATTATAAGCTACATTACTAGTATCATCGATGTCACCTTGATCATTGATACCGCCATCATCATCACCCCCTTTGCCTTCATCTTCATATACAATAAATCCAACTGCAATAAAAGGAGGAACGACAGAATAAGAAACATTTAATCAAGTTTATTATATTTGATATTACTACAATTATTTTTTTTATTATTGTTGTTATTTTATTATTTTTGCAAAATGTTGTATCATATCAAATGTTATTGTGATGTACACTACATGTACAACGTATAATCTTGATTCTTGCATATTTTATCGCTTCGATTTTCAATATTTATTTATTCAAGCTCAAACTATTTAAAATTTATTATTATTATTATTATTATTATTATTATTATTATTATTATTATTATTATTATTATTATTATAGGGCGGTGGATTGGCAGTATCGGTAGAGGGTCGGATGCCATGCTTTAACACATTGAGTTACGGCCCTTGCCATCCTGAGTTCAAATCGCGCCCGAGGTTAACTTTGCCTTTCATCCTTACGGGGTCGATAAAATAAAGTACCAGTAATACACTGGGGTAATAGCTGGCCTTGTGCCAAAAGTAGAAACAATTATTATTATTATTATTATTATCATAATCATCATCATCTTCATCATCATCTTCATACAACCAGTAGGCTTCTTTGGTCTATCCGTCCATCTGTAAGCCAATAAGTCCGTCCTTTTTAACTGGAGAGCCATGGCTGAAGCTTAAAATATAATTCAGGTACTTGGTATTATCTTTATAATAAGTATTAATATTGTATATTCATGTATAAAAAGTGTAATTCCATCTAGTGTAATTCCATCGAGCTGTGAGTATGTTTCGATGGTGTAGAGCAAAAGGAAAGCGGATTTACCTAAGAGGTACTAATTACAACTGAACTAGCGACAAATAACAGCAGCGGCAACAACAAATTATATCTAAATATTAGATTGGTTGTGTGGAATGTTATGAGATAAAGTCCGGAATCCATAGAAATTAATCATTGTCGGCGATGACATTAATTAATCCTAAAGCGTGTTTGTATAATGACGCATATCTTTTAGGTCTATTTGTTGAAAATAAATGACTGTATTTAGTCAAAAGAAAAGCATTCGTAATTATCTACCTTCTGCGAAAGCGATACATCTAATTGCCACGGCTGAACCACATTCTAAGAAATGCACATTGAAACATTATATATCGCTATGCAATCAATTAGTGCGAATTACTAGTTGGAGTAGTGGACACATGAACATGCGGTTATTCGTCGAGCAAGACAAATCATGTGATGTTTCATTTCTTGATGGGATCGGGGCTCTAATTATTATAAACAACATCAAAACTTTATCTCGCAACAAATTCCTTATTTGCTATGTACAAGCATGTTGTATACAAGCGGAATAGTATAGTATTTAAAGCATATTAAGAATGACTATTTCATTGCATTACAAATTGACTTCCATACATTCGTATATACATGTATAAATAGTTACAGACATATGTAGATATATAATTTCATATATATATATATATATATACATCCATCCTCCATCCATTTATCCCTAATTACATACATACATACTTAAATGCATACATAATGCATACATATATACAAGATATGATGGATGACCCTCGTTATCGAGTATGGCCATTGCACGATATACCATTATTAATAATTATTCATTAATTCTATCGTGCAATGCCTGAGCGTGAAGATATTTTTTTCAAAGTGAGGAAAGACTGTGCACTGAGCCAATCCCACTCTCTGAGTGACAGTAGCTATAATCCGAAAAGAAGAAAAGATCAACATCATCGGTAACTACTGAGCCGAAGGTTTTATATCGGAAGTATCCAGGTTTCCTGAGTTGCCTTCTCCTAGAAGAATGCCGTTACAAAGGCTAGGGTCACTCACTCCCAGTGGTTTAGCAGCACGGTACATGTGTATATACATATTTACACACCTTTGGATGGCTGTTGACTCTTATGAGTTCTTCCGCCCTTTTCAGGTTTTGTTTTTTGTCCTGCAGGGTGTCGAAAATCACCCTCCTAACCAAGTAAACTTGGTGGGATTGTCGATTTAGTCGCCGACGACCCGACCATGCGACAGGTTGTACTAGGTTACATGTTACCAGTAGCACTCAAGAGTGACCCGACATATATACATACATACTCACATACATACATAAATGAAGCCAACTCTTGTCTGTCTACGACCACTTAATAAAAGAAACAGACATTGGCAAAAATTGTTAACGATGTTGCTGTCGCTGACGTCAGCTTAGATGGCTCATCAAACCTGGAAGTGACTTCCCTGCCATATCACACAGTGTGTAGCTACATTCCACACCTGCTTGAGTTTGATTGGCAGAGCATTCTTGGAGGTGCCGTATTAGTCCACATGCAGACTGACATATATTTATACATGAACAATTAAGTTCTCTGGAGTATTCAAATCTGCTATTACCATGACGATGCCGTCTGCTATGGCTTAGTAGCCCAACATTTGATATGTATGCATGCCTGCATTTCTCAAGTAAGAGATTCTTTCAAACACCGTTCTGAGTGCGGATAAACACCCCATTTATATTTAGATAATCACTTCATTTCAACATCTATACATATATACTTACCTACATACGTACATACTTATTTTTCTAGTCTATTATTCCCCTGTAATGTTGCATTAATTATATGAATATGTACAAACATGTATACAATGGTGAATGTGTGAGTTCGATTCCCGGAATGGGTAGTGTAATATATCCTTGAGCAAGACACGTTATTTCAGGTTGACCTAAACAAAAAAAGTTCCACGGTCACTGGTGATCCAACCTTTGCCTTTCTCTTGGACAAGTTCAATGATTTGGAAAGGGAGACTGTTCACATGGGTGGCTGGTGAGCTTCTACAAAAACACCTTACATGGGTTTGTGCTTCGGAGAAGAGCTTTTCAGATTCCATTCCTGTGATGCTTCGTGATTATTACACTTTTAAGTATATAGATATATATAGTTCACTGCGATAATAAAGAGGTTGGGAGCCAATGTATATCGTGGAGCACTTCAGCCAGCAGGACAAAACACTCGCTCATCCGGTCAGGTGTAATAATGTGGAACATGGTGTTGGTGTAGAGCAGTGATACCAGGTCCACTATCTTCATCAGACAGGCTCGGTCAACAGAATCAAAGGACTTCCTAAAGTCAAATAAAACCATGACAGCAGGATAACTCTTTTTTCTAGCCTCCTCTAGAATTTTCCTCAGCATCAGGAAGTGACCGAGGGTTGATCTTCCCTTTCTGAGGTCGGTGTGGAAATTTGATATCCATGAAGACGCGAAAATCTGTCTCTATATATCTATATATAAAGAGACATTTGAGTCACAAATGACCATCGTATGTGCACCTAGAAAGTTCCCTTCAAGAAACAAGTTCAATGAAGGTGTTTTAGTTGGAGACTCCCATATCCCAGCCACCAATGTCGTCGAAGAGAAAGGCAAATGAGCATACATTTTGGCACCAGTGACATGGGACCTCATTTCTACCACTGATTGAACTGGTTTAAAGTGAAACAAAGTGATTAAGCCATGGACACAACGCATCATCCGGTTCGGCAATCGAAAGAACAATCTCTTGATTGTGAATCCAAATCTCTGATCACTAAGACTCGCGCCTCCACAAATATATAGATATGTAAGTATGTATATATATATATATATATATATATATATATATATATATATATATATATATATATATATATATCTTTATATATATATATAAATATATATATGCATATATATTTTTATATATATATATATATGCATATATATTTATATTGCATATATTTATATATATATGTATATATATATATATATATATATATATATATATATATATATACATCGAAACGGCTTGAGCTCTGCCGTCGGGGTCAAACATTTTCCTAGAAATTAATATATATATATATATATATATATAGATAGATATATATATAGGTACAAATACACACACAAACACACAATTACAGACACACACTCACATACACAGACACACACACATACATATATATGATATTTTAAACAATGAAATTATACTCAAATTACTTTGGTATCGATGTGTCAATCCTTTTACAATCATTTTGACGTGCAAAATATCGATGACTAGGTTACTCGTTAGTAGTAATGTAACTCCATGCAATAATCCCCCAGATACGTACATCGTCTCTGCTGATGTGTTTCAGAAGAATTTGGATATAACTTATAAAGATGAGATAAGAAGGCAATTCACATTGTAGTGAAAGAGTAGAAAATATTTAAGGATGACAAAATATATAGGAGAATAATGAAGAAATTATATATAAAAGAAACATATAACTATAAGGAAGAATATATAAAGGGATGGTAATTTGGAAATAGGTTGCTTAAAAAATAAACATTGATGTAAAAGCAAGATCATCTTTATATATAATCTGTAATGGAAATATATATCAGCTCGGTCCGTTAGGAAGTATTTGATGATGTTATTCTATCAATACTGAAAAATTTAAGTACAATGCCTTGGTAACAATTTTGTTGATTAGCGTACCGACAGGAACAACATAATCTGTACGGAAATGCAGATTGAAGAAGGCTATGAATAAACAAATCACGTCTTCTGGGAAATTTTAACGCGTGGCTCTATCATCAATGACTGAAACTCATGAGGTTGTTGGATGAGTTTAAGGTTATTATGACAAAGGTGGAGCTAATCTACAGCAAAATGAAAGTATACATCTCACAGTGATTAGGAATTCCACCGAACTAAATTACGTTGGTGTCTACAAAAGATCAAAACAGCATTATTATATGCTGTTATCCCTTGTGGAGGAAATCAATGTGACCAAGTGAAGAATAGTAATGATGTGCAGCTGGCGCTATAAGATCAGAAAGCTATAAGATAGCATTGGATTAACATGTGTTGACAAAGCAAATCTTGGAACATTTATAGAAAGGTGGGGTAACGGAGAGGAGAATAGAAGAAAGGAGAGGAGAGCCATCTATTCCAGAGGAAGCGTGGTACCAGGATGAGGAAGTATTGAAACCAAAGGCGTCTACATGAAATGAATCTCCCTAAAATTAAAAAGACTTGAACAAATCTATAAGGACTTGGACTGGTCCGAATCACCTTCCTATTGCATGTGGATATGGCACATATTGCACGTTGGTATCAATGTTAAATAAATGAAACTCTGTTTGCATTATATATATATATATATATTATATATATATATATATATATATATATATATATATATAAGCGGAGTAAGCAAGATTCAAACAATTTTTTTAAATAAATTAAAAAATATAATTTAAATGTTTACCTATTCCAATTGGTTTTACCGATCAGTTTCACTTCACAAAAGATTGGAGATCCCTAGGGACCTCCAATGGAAAAGTTTACATCATCAGAAAGCATTTTCCTTTTATATATATATATATATATGTATATATGTAAATATATATGTGTGTGGGTGTGGGTGTATAATAATAATAATAATAATAATAATAATAATAATAATAATAATAATAATAATAAGTTTCAGAAGATCCCGTTAAGGGGGAAATCAGCGATTCTTTGCTTAAACTTTAATGTTATTTTAATAAATATATATATATATATATGTATATATAAATATATATAGTGCTCAATAGTTGAAAAACCAGAGCTAAACAATGTGTTAAGAAGCCATACAAAACTGAAAAGGTGGTCAAAAACCAAATCAAGCTAAACAGGTCAAAACAAAATAAATGATAAAAAATAAATGATAACAAAACCTGGACTCCCGGAATTGCTGTTACAATCCGATATAGAGTATCTGTGACACCTAAATCAAAATACAGTCTGCTTAAAAATATAAGCTTTGTGTATAACGATCGAACAAGGAATATCACGTTATCAACAGGTATTTCGCTCTGTACCAAATAAGTGAATGACACGGTGGTAAGTTAAACCACGTGTTGAAATCACGAATAACCCCAGATTTTGGCAAAGTAATTCAGTGTAAATCCTGTGAAAAATAGCATAAATAGCACAAATAGAATAAGTTCTCAACCGTGTAGTTTTAAAATAAACGAAACAGCTTGAGCTCTGCCGTCAATCATACTTTTTCCTATTACCCAGTCTACTACCCTAAGTATTGAGTACTCAGGTGCGTTATGGTCCATCTGGTTCCTTACCACATTTCCTTCGTTATATATATATATAAATATATATATATGTATATATATATATATGTATATATATATATATATATGTATATATATATATATGTATATATATATATGTATATATATATATATATATATATATATATATATGTATATACATATATATATGTATATACATATATATATATATATATATATATATATATATATATACACATATATATATATATAGTTATAGTTATCTCTCTCTCTCTCTATATATATATATATATATATATATATATATATATATATATGTGTGTTTGTGTGTGGGTTGTGGGGTCTGTAGGTACGTGTTAATATTTTTTTAAGTATTTATATATTTATGGTGCGATCATCTTTGATTCATCAATAGGTGTATCGAAATGTATAAAGAACCTTATATTTGCATATTATGGTAATGTCTCAGTTCGAGTTGACCTGTGAATTATACGTGAAATCCTCATGGAAGGAGCTTTCTTACAGATACGTATATATATATATATATATATATCAAATAATGGTTCTTAAGACGGGGTTAAATGACCATACTTGTTTATTGCATTATATATATTTCTGTTACATGGTTATCCATGCGCTATATATATATATATATATATATATACATATATTTGTAAAAGTAAAACAGAAATAACAAAACAATCGTTACTGTATATGGAAGGAATATATTAGGTTAACGCTTGAAATAAGAGAAAGAGTGTCCTAACCTTTCGGACGCTAGTCCTTCACAAGAAGAAGGAATGAGAAATTAGAAAGATTGAAGGGGCAGCGGGGTGTAATTGGAAAAATTGTTTTTCGAGAAAATTAACAGGTCCATTGATGTTGCCATCTCATAAATGTGGGTGGGGGGGGGGTGTATTAGTGTAGATAATACGAAGCATTGTGTGATAGACCGATAATTTGTTTTTTCAAGTCTGTATGTTGTGGTAAAAACGTGCGAAGAGCAAATGATGATAAATGAAACAAAACAAAGTAAAGTTTTAACCAGTGTAGTGTATTTTAATATGATATTTCAGGGCCAAAACCATCTTTTGAGATGCGAAGCTGTAACAGTCCTCTACAAAACGAATGGCTCATAAAAATGGTTTCCTTAATCTTTAAATTTCCCATTTTCCTTTCAGTGTTGGTTGCGTAAGCTGTGAAGGTGTGTCTTTTTTTAACGGGAGCGATTATTTATTGTCAACTGTTCCTTTATACATATGTGTAACCTCCTCATGGTACTTCCGATGTATCAAACCACAAATACCACAAAAGTCGAGATTATGATGGGAACTGTGTAATGTTTTTAGCAATGCTGCCACGCATTTTGCACACATCCCCAAAATGACAGTAATGTGTAGACAACTGGTAGGTTGGAATCTAAGGATATTCAGAACAATGGACCTGGAATTCACGTTGGTCCTCTGGAGGATTTTTGGGATCAGTGGCCTGCAATATTACTCTCAGCAACAGTGTCAAATTAACAACTTTAAGAAATCCAACAAAGCTACATAATGAGGATTGTCTCAATGATAAAGGAGGGCTAGTGGGTGAAGCTGAAAGAACTAGTGTTCTAATTCATGGAGTGAATGTGGGAGAGAAGCGCACTAGAAGGGCTAGCACTAATCTTCGGCATTGAAAGAGGGGCCAACAGGACACCACTGTGTATTGCTAAATTTCCTATTCTTCACATAGAGAATACAGACCAGCTACTGCAATAGCATGGGGTTCAAAAACCCTATCCCATTAATAAGTTGTCAAAAGATCTGAGAGATTTACACGGTATGCTTAACTATATTTTCAAGAAACCCCTTGATCTTCTGCTAACCAAGATAGCGGAAGGACACACAACATGAGGCGATGAACAAATAAGGGTGGCAACAAAATTGAACTCATACATGAATGGCCAATACATGTCAATTGCCGTTTTATATTTTTTTCTTCCTTATTTGTTCTCACTCGTTAGCTTGCGTCCTAATAGAATATGAGGTGTTAATATGGCAGGCTGTCATATACATATAAATATATATATATAACTTTGATCATATTGAGTGGTTCCGAAGTTTCTTGACGGAGGCCTTTATGGCACCAGCTGGCAAAGTCTTTTAACACACGTTTTGGGCATCATGGCCCACTTAAACAGAGTTATTGTTTACGGAGACATATCCGGGAATGGGAGGATTATCCGGGGTACCTTGGAGGAATTTTTCCAAAGATGATTTAAATTGTATTGTATATGTTTCTATTTAAAGTGTTTTGTTGTAATGTTAAAAACCGTGGGACCAGTTGAGGTGAAATAAGTGTGTCGTAATGTTATGGGATGTGAGTATGATTTTTGTTGTGGCTAGATAGCACGGGCAGGTGTACTTTCAAGATGATGCCAACATAATTTGGTAAATTCTGATGGAATATTTTCCACATCATGCAGATGATGGTTAGCTAAGAGCGGTGTTGGAAAGAGTAAATTTAGAGCTTTTCTAGTCGACGGCAATAGTCAAGACAAGTCCTGCCGTCACGGCGGCAATCGTTTTTGTCACTGATCTTTGAGGTGCTTCAATGTTTATAATACTTTGTTTCGTGTGGGTAGATCATAGTGGACAACAGTATTCAAAGTGGGGTTGGGCAAAATTAGAGAAGAGAAGGATAACGGATCTCTCGACTGGAACGTTCTGAGAATCCAGGAACCTATCCTGCAGGGTATGACAACATTGCTGTTTATACGAGTGGTGTTTTCGACAATTATTCAAAGGTCTTTTATGTTGTTAAATGTCATGAGGTTTTCAACTGATGGAAAGTAATATGACGATTCTAGTGCATCCTCCTTTACAAAGCTGATTAGCATCTTACCTTTTCGTTTTTGTTTTTCGCCTATTGTGTAAGAGCACGTAGATTTTATGGAAGGTATGTTGTATCTCCTATTGATGACCTTCTGGAATTTGAAATCACCTGCAAAAATTCTCATGCTGCTGTGCTGGGATGACGTCGATAATTTCATTGCCTTGTCGGATGCCACTAACAATTTGACTGGGCCTTATCGTACTCCTTCGTGTATGACATGTTGGGCTCTGTTTGTTAGAAAACACTTGATTAATGTTTTAATTTTCCAGAGACACTAATGTCGGATAATATTTTCAGTTGCGTATTGTGATCAACCCTGTAAAAGGCCTCGCTGAAATCAAGGTATATGACATTAGTTTTGGAGCCCAACACCAAAGCTCTTAAAATGTAATCAAAATGATCAATTACGGAACCCATGTTTGTTGGATTTCAGAAGAAATGTTGCTTTCAAGAAAGTGAATTATTCCTGGTCGCAACACCCTCTCTAATACATTAATCATACATAAATATATATATATCTAATCTCTAATCTAAGGCGGGTAAAATTCCCAAGATCCATGGACGAGTTCTCTCCAGCGTTCTCTGTCCCTCATTATCGCTGCCATGTCCTGCGTCTCCAACAGACCAGTGCCTGTCCTTAGTGCATCAGCATACGTTAACCTTGGTCTTCCTCTTCTAGTGTGTCCATATGTAAATATATGTATATATATATATATGTAAATATATATATAGGAACGAGTAGGACCCCGACGGCTGAGCTTAAGCCGTTTCGACGGCTAATTCTGGACTAAATGAACATTTTTATCCTGTTATATGAATAGCCGAGCTTCTCAGGGTGTAATTCCATATATGGTAAAAGTGATTGTCACAAGGATTGGTCAAACGTTTGTTGTTGAGACACATTATTCTATCATGGCAAATTCTATCATGACAATTTGCCATGATAGAATTATGTGTCTCAACAACAAACTTTTGACCGATCCTTGTGACAATCACTGTTACCATATATTGAATTACCCCCTGAGAAGCTCGGCTATTCATATAATAGGATGAAAATGTTCATTTAGTTCAGAATTAGCCGTCGAAATGGCTTGAGCTCAGCCGTCGGGGTCCTACTCGTTCCTATTACCCACTCTACTACCCTAAGTATTGAATACTTTGGTGCGTTATGGTCCACCTGGTTCCTTACCACATTCCCTTCGTTATATATATATATATATATATATATATATATATATATATACATATATATATATATATTTTTTTTTTAGGATCGATCGACTTTCGTCAGATCGGACCGAGGAAACAATGTTTCCGTTGGTCTTTCCAGTTGCTAGTACTATCTATCGGTCGCAACTCCAGGTAGAAGGAGCAACGTGAAATAATGTGTTATATATATGTATATATATATATATGTGTAAATATATATATATATATATATATATATATATATATATATATATATATATATATATATATATATATACATATATATATATACACATATATATATATATACATATATATATACATATATATAAATATATAAACATATATATACATATATATATATGTACACAAGAACACACACACACATACGCACACCAATGCACACACACACACACACACACACACACACACACACACACGCACACATATATATCTATATCTCTATATATATATATATATATATATATATATAGAGAGAGAGAGAGAGAGAGAGAGAGAGTGAGAGAGAGAGAGAGATATAGATAGAGATATAAATGAATTAATTTACTATCATGAGAATATGTTCTTGCCGATTTGAAATCTATGTGATAATAATATCAAATTTTACGTTAGAATGTGCTTTAATTGTATTTGTGTATATGGGTGGAGCCCTAGTAAAGTCTCTAAACTTAGAGGCTGACAGAAATTATACGTATATTTTTGTCAGAAATGATATGTATATGTTTGTCAGTTAACACCGTATTCATGTGTGTGTGTGTGCGTGCGTGTGTGTGATTATCCGTTTCTGCTTGTTTCATCGTGTGAAAATATTTTCATTTCTATGACTAGGTGACGCTGTAAAATGTTTATCTCTCGCCTTATTTTTCTGGACGTAAAATTTATCCAATGCATGACTAGTTAAGCCGTGCCATTGTGCCATTTCTGCAACAGTTTCAACATTGTTCCTTGTGTGTCTTTGAGAAGTCGGCGAACTATTAAGTCGTTATTGATCTTCTAGAACTATATTTAATCGTTAAACCAAGGTTTTGTTTTTATGAAAAATAAATCAACAAAAGTTTCAAGCAAATTATCTTTCTTCTGTTTTCTTTACAAAACTATAAAACTAACTTCCCTCGTTAGTGGGAAAATCTAATCTAAAATAATGCGTAAAAGTTCTCAATTAAGTGGCCACACGAATATTTCATGTGCACATAATTGTCGCAGCATAACTGTAGGGTTGTTGAATTTGGTTCGGAAACGTAAGATAGTGGGTTCCATCCCATTACGTGTCATATAAACAAAAATGCCAAACACCGTAATTTTGTGTCGACAGCTGGCATGTGGGTGACATTGAGGAGACAGAAACTGTCTGGAAATATGTTATGAAGAATCAAGATGTAATTCAAATAAACTACATTGCTATATATACTGACACTATTAAGTTAATAGTACACCTGGCTATTGAAAGATTAGACAGTTGCACTCTATTTTCAAATGCAGGTCATTCTCACTCCTCTCCATTCCGTCTGAACGTCCTCAGTTTGATCAGGGGGGATTTGGATGCCATTGTATCAATATAACTGGGCCTGACTTCCTTATCCATCATGATTTCCAACTTCTTCAAAATAGACCTATCAGTTTTATTGGCTTTAAATAGGGTGAAGCTGCAGATAGTGATCAATCATTATCTCATCGACACACTTAACACTAACCTCCAGCACAGAATAGAAGAGTTAAAGGACAATTTCACAATCAGGTATTGATTTATATATGTAGATATCTCTGAGCTAAAGGAAGGTGTTCATAATAGAGAGTCCATTGCTAGAACATAAGTCTAATGAGGCCTTTCAATTCGTATTTCGATCGGGTTCACCGTCCTCCCTATAATTCCTCTCCATGTCAGATGACCTGTGCCAACATGTGCATTGAAGTTTTTCATTAGGAAATATGACCCAACCTCAACGATATCTAACAGTGACTTCATTAAGGAAGGAACTGTATTCAGACTCCTTGTTTGGTGCATAAACTTGCACCCCCAGAAGAGACCTCTCTTTCAACTTACACTTCGTGGGACTACCCCGCTCTCCTAATTGGATACAGTCCATAACACATTCTGACACCCAGTGGATTGTAAATATCTCCAGTCCCACTTGTGATGTCATAGTTGGCGCCAAACCACATTAGTGGAGTTTAAATATTTTAGATACAGAGCGACGAGATTTTGTTGAGGAGACACCCGACTATATCTAGCCGGTAGCATCTAGCCACTATTTCCTACTCTTTACAGGCAAGGGTTGTGATGTTTAAGAATCCACATGTTCGAAGTCCAATTGCCAGTTTTTTACAGCATGAATGAAGACAGCAATTTATTTTCTTAAACGCTCCTCCACATAAGTCCTGAACTCGTCCCTTGTTAACCCGCGCTCAGGACGATACGGTATGGTTCTTTTTCTCATCTCTCACCACATTGCAGGTTTGGTGATCTTATTCGCGCCAGTCGCCAATCTGTTACTTTGCTCACACCTGCGAAGACTAGGGGTTTCCTTTAGAGGTGGCCATTACTCGCCTTGTGAAAACTACATAACAGGGATGTCAGATTTTCTTTGGGAGATAAATGTATCACAATGTGCTCCATTTTCCCTAGTAGTTTACCGATGTTGGTCCGGGGCTACTTATTTGTCC
Source organism: Eledone cirrhosa (assembly GCA_964016885.1). Taxonomy (NCBI): domain Eukaryota; kingdom Metazoa; phylum Mollusca; class Cephalopoda; order Octopoda; family Eledonidae; genus Eledone; species Eledone cirrhosa. The sequence continues at coordinate 38,391,576 of OZ024745.1, read as the reverse complement.
GGTATGTGACAGTATGTATCTTAACTAAATAGGATAGATGGTGACCCTATCGCTACCAGCCACCTGCGACACATTCTCTCGCTGAACAAATCTGCCGCCAGCTTTTGCTTTAGGTGCTAAATGCAGCATTTGGAAGCTGTTGGTGTGGCACTAGATGGCAGGGGTATCCCTTGGTTCAATCAATAGTCCAAAGAAGTGCTCCTCAATCAGGCATGAAAATTAACAGAAGATAAAATAAAGGATTGTAAAGTTAAGACATGAGAGGATTTAGTTTTTAGCTGGAAACCGATTTCAGATAACGCAAATAAAGTGTTCTGGCAGATATCTTCATAATTCGTAGTGCTAAGTTAACCGCCCCACCTCACACCTACTCGGTATCAGGTATATAGCATACGACCGTGTTCTGCGGGAGTGTGTGATATATAGACAGCTTCTTGTTGGTATGATGTCTCGATAGGAATACCCAAATATTTGTTTTGGTATAAATGGTGCTAAATCGAAATCATTCATTGCAGGATATGTCCTACAACAAGGGAGCGTAGTGACACCAATCCTGTTCATAATATCCATGTTTGATTTATGCAGCCGGGTGTTTTCGTTGTGGCATCAGGACTGGTGGTTTTAGGATCAGTTGGCTGGAATTTTCAGATGACATTGTATTAAATAATAGCTCAGACAGGGGTCTCTGACATGCACGTGATTGGCTTGATGCCGAGAGCGGCACGGCTCGAATGAAAATTAGTGCTGCGAATGAAGATCTTGTCATGAAAAGGAAGCCTACCCAGCCTACATGCAAATAGATTTCCATTGAAGCAGATGCATAATTTCAATTATCTCGGGTGCTGAAAGGTCGGAGAGTGAATTAAATGCAAGAATTGCAGGAGCTGTTACATCAATGCGCTAGCTTCACCATTCGGTAATCAGAAGAAGGCACGTTGGTATATAAAGCCAAACACGTTATCTTCAATTCAGAATTCCAATTTAAGCGGCCGGAATGGGGTTCCTCCGAAGGCTCTTTGTAGTGACGTAGCTCGATAGAATACGTAGCTCAGAGATCAGTGAGATGAACAAGGTACGGTCTCATCTTCTGCGAATTGAGAGATCACAGCTCCAATGTTACACACCTGTGTTTAGGAAAGTATCGCCTTACAGGTTTATGGGGAAAACCAACCGGGGGGAGACACAGGGTTAAACCGCGACCAAGATGGTTGGATAACATTTATGAGCTCGTCTTTTCTTGATTGGGCATCCAGCCGGAACAGTTTGTTTCTCCCAAGACCCACTGGCAAGGGTGTTTGAGGACTCTGCCCCCACGCCCCTCTCAGGAATAGGTCTGTGAAGAAGTAGTTGATCAAAGAATTTGAAGACTATTGAAACCGACTGTTTATTTGAGGTAAATACTGAGGTAAATACATGAAATGTAATCTTAAATATATTTCTAAATAAATATATTAGTGGAATGAACGGAGTCATTCGATCCTATGACAAGATGCCTGGCAGCATTTATTTCAGTCGTTTACAATACCAATATCAACTTTAATATATAAAGCAATTTATGGAACGTTAGTTGCAATGTCTTGCAGTATTTCTTCCAGGAATTTGAGTTGTGTGTTGCAGTTGACTATATAGGTAATATGAAATCCATTGCTCACATTAACGCTGCCGTCTAGCTGTTGACTGTCTTTAGCGGATTCTATTATATTGCAAGAATTTTAACCTAGCCTCTTCCCATTTGAAAGTAAGTTCTTTACAATCATCATTCATAGTGACTAGGTAATGCACAATGCACATCGTTCAGAACTGAACAGCAGAAATACTATTACAAATACTACTAATACAGCTGCTGCAGCTACGACGATTACTACTACTACTACTACTACTACTAGTAGTAGTAGTAGTAGTAGTAGTAGTAGTAGTAGTAGCAGCAGTAGGAGTAGTTGCTGTTGTTGTAGCAGCAGCATCAATAGTAGTAGTAGTAGTAGTAGTAGTAGTAGTAAGAGTAGTTGCAGCAGCATAGCTATTTGTAATTTATTTAATGATCACAACGTCCAAGACATGTAGGACAGTACAAAGTACATGGCAAATGGGGAGTGGGGTACAGACAATTGAATAAGAAAAAATAACAAATAAATATAAACAAAATACAAAACAAAAGAAATTCCCAAGTTGGGTGAATGCCGACCAGGAGTGACGTACGATCCCCAACAATCCTAAACCACTCTACACTCGGCTACTGTTAACATCTCGCAGCACTCCTGAACAGTCGGCGAAGGTCGCGGCAGTCTGTCGAGATAGGAATTGAAGTTCACCACGGCCTTCAACACCGCAAGTTTCCTGAACAGTCTTGCAAAGTACTGGGGAACTGTGGAGTATAAAATGTTAGTAGAAAGGCTTCCCAGATCTGAAGTAAACCTACCGTCCAGACCCGTTTCGGGCGTAGTCGGCCATCCGTTTAAAGTCACCACTTTCTCTATTATTCCCATCCGGGACCTCCAACTTACCCTATGAATCATGGAAGATCATCCATACCTCGATATCTAGGCTTTTTCTAAACAGCACTGCTACCCGAGCTACCATTTCTGCACGACTAAGAGATCACATATCTCATAGGTTTCAAAAATGGAACCTAGTTCGGGCGGGATGGAAATCTCCGTCTCACTGACGGCAGTCAAATCCATAGCTACGTCCGGGACGACACCAGGCCGGGAAGAGTTATGAATCCCACTCTTAATATAGCCGTGTCGTATCGTTAGCCAAAAAAGGGTGCTACCTACCTTCCGGGTGCTGTTGAAGATCAGTTGATTAGACATCCATATTTCTGGGGTTTCATTTGGAACCCCCTTTAACATTCTACTAGCTGGTCTTAAATTATTGTTTACCATGTCATACACGTAGCTTACCCTAATGCCTCTGTTGGCTCCTGGTTATATTCGTACCAACATTAGAGTTTATTACATCTTGAATGTGTTGGTACAACAATCGCCCATACTTTCTCAATCCCTTTGCTTTTCTATGAGGGCCATCACGTCTTAGTTGGCCCTTCTAACGTGCATGATGTTTTCTGTATGTGGTATTGTTTGCTGTTGATTTTGCGGTTTCATATGTTTTCTTGTTTCTGGTTGTGGTTTTTGTAAGATCGGTTAAGGTACTGTTGTGAATTGGGGTAGTCGTGGATGCGGTGTTGTTTCAGGTGTTTAAGAGTTTTGTGCTTTCTGGAATCGGAGGTGATGTCTGACAGGGTGTATTGTGTGATTTCTTGGAAGGCTGTCTCTTTTTAAAAGCTTTTTGGGTTTGTTACTCCTTTTCTTTCACTGGCAGAAGAAGACCTGCAGGTATGTTTGTAGCTTTATGTGTGTATGTGTGTGTTTAGAGTGTTAGAGTGGGTGGAGAGAAAGGGTAATTAGAGCTTATATGATGTGGTCCCCAGGGTGGTTGTCGTTGAGTTTTTTGTTGTCGGTAATGGTGGGAATTCGGTTGTACGTGTTGTTTATATTGTTAGTTCTGTAGTTGATGTTGTTTTTGTTAGTGTTTGTACTGCCGCTGCAGGTTTTGGTTTTGCTGTTGAAGTTAGATGTTTCTGCCCACTCTGGTGCCGCTGATGTTTTTGCTGTTGCTATTGTTGTTGCACATGACAACAAAGTCGCCTGCCTTCATCTCAAACATGTAAGTCCACTCCTTCTGGCAGGCTAAGTAAGTCTGGAATCTTATGAATGTTGTCTGATTTGATGTAAAGCAGTCCAACCCAACAGATTTCAGAACAGTTATCTCTTCAGCTTCGTTTCACACCCAGGATGGTGTTGCATTCCTCTAAGAAAGTACTTCTAGTTGGATTCTGGAAATATTCATCCCCACCTTCCTTCTTCCGAGGTAATGGGCGTAAAATATATACTCCTCGCTCCAATAGAGAATGGCGGAGTGTTTCAGGGCAAGAGCTTTTCTTTTAAAGATCATTGAGATACAAAAGTTAGTACTGACAGGGACTTTTGATGTCCTTTGAAGAGCATTATCAATTTAAATACCTTGCAAAGTATTTTATTGAGGTTTATGCTCTTATTGCATCATTTGCATAAACATTGATTGTACTAAAGGTTACCTCTGGTGTTAGAGTGATACTTGGCAAGTATTCGAAGAAATTTGCATGCAACAATAATTGTTTCTACTTTAGGCACAAGGCCAGCAAATAGCCAGTGCATTACTGGTACTTTATTTTATCGACCTCATGAAAGACAAAGTAAACCTCGGCAGGATTTGAACTCAGACCGTATTTATTTGCATGCAACAACTTTTCCTTACTGTTTATATTTATGAACATATTGAAGCCATTATAATGAAAATTTGATCGCAAATACACGGCGTTCTCCTTATGTTAGGAACATCTTAGTGAAGAACACTTCGTGAAATATCTTAATGTTACAAGGATGGAACATCGCATTACTAGATTACACACCTGCACTTCTCATGTTACGGCAACATTCCATGTTTATAAACCACTTTAAAGCCTCATCGCGATATTCAATTTAGTTGACATGTTACTGCGTAGTACAGGAGGAAGTGACAGTACTTATGTCCTTCATTGCCCTTCCAATGAGAAAAACTTAATGCCGTTGAGGTTTTGTTTAAATTGATGCAGGACTACAATTTCGGAAAAATCATGTGTAGGGAGAATGTTTATGTGGATGAACTGTTAGGTGAGAATGCTTATGCGTAATGAATAATGTAGATTATGGAGAGTTGAATATAGTATGGATGACGAGGGGTACAGACATGAGGGATTTTGGAGAGGCGTAGAGTTATACTAAAGATAAAATGACCAGAGGGGTGCAAAGGACATTACAAAAATTAACATTACTAGATCTATTATTAAAATCTCCTGCACACTAATTAAATAAAATATATTGATGTTTGATTAGTGCTATTTACATCGTATTCTATATTATTCTCGCCACATAACACATGCAGAATGGCAGTCGTCTTCACTCTCAGAATGTATTTCTGCCGATAAATATAACTCAAATCATATAAGAATCGCTGTTTCATCGCATCTACCTGGTGGTTGCTTGGTTGGACATTAACAGTCGAAAATATGTATTTCCCATTAACAAAATTCGATATTGTCAACAATAAATCTTCCTTATCAGCATGTGTGGCAAGAACAATGACATCGAAGCTTTATTCTCTTTCAATGAAAAAGAGCTGTTATACAAATGATAATTGACGTCTCTCACCAAAATATGCAGCTACATTTGAGACTTGGCAAATTGAGACGAATTCACTTTCCATACAAATAATTCCATTAACAAGGATAACTTAGATTCATGATTGATGCATTTTATAATGATGCAACTATCGGATAATCATGTAAGGTAACTAGCGATAAGAAATCAACTGCAGAAGATGATAGATTCCCCGAAATGAAAGGTGGTAGAAAAACGTATTTAAAAGAAAGGATGGTGGAGGAATTTAATGGAACAGCAATGCGTAGTGTACTACTTACCAGTAATAATATCACGTATTTATTTAATAAATTATTCAATATATTCATACAATTATTAAACTAATTTCCAGTGTAAATTATTTGTCGGTAATGCAATGTGGGTGAGGTCCCTTGAGTTTATGAACATTCTCTAAAACGTTTCGTAAAACCTGGCGTACATGATACATTAAAAGATAAGATAATTAGTACAGATACATCGTGATACAAGACATATAAGATGAAGAGATTTATTTATGTTACACCTATAGAGAAAGCCATATACACAAATAAAATTGAAATTCGCAAAGTCACAAGAAAAATAGCAAAGATTTATCTTGAAATAAATTTGTTACTTGAAATATTTAAATATCGAATGTGTTCTTTATTATACTCTGCAATAATTCGTATATCTACTCAAGGGTTATTGAATAGTATATACATCCATATCCAGTAGCTTATACATATTGAATGAACAGGCTGTCAAACATTATATTAGTGATATATATATATATATATATATATATATATATATATATATATATATATATACGTACAGATTTCAGGAGTGCAAACAACTATATCATTTTACATGAATATTTTAATGCTTAATGATTATATATTTATTTACATACATATATTTTTGTGACTGTGTATGCATATATATATATATATATATATATAAATATATATATATATTGTAATCTATTTTTGTTTCTTTTTGAGGGTTCACAGATGCACTTGTATCTTAACGAACACATGTATATCTCTATAAAGGTGATAGAAGTGGAATAACAAATCCAACAAATCAATATACGGATATATTACTCTATTCCCAGTATACACTTTTCTTCTTATTTTTCCGCCGCTTAAAGAAGAAATTCGAATATAGCCGATCATCATTTTCCAACCAGGGAAACAATGATTCGGTTGGTTTTCCTTTGCTCAAATATTTCCCCTGCCATTCTCAGATTGATATCTGATTTAAAATTTGGCCCTATAGGGCTGAATGATATACCATAAAACCTCATCTCTGTCAACTCTCCTTGGCGGGTACTCTGTATAATAGCCAAGAAATATTGAACGTAGTAGGCAAGATTTGAACTTAAACCCTGTGAGTCGGAACAACAATCGAAGTAGGTATACTGACAGAGAATTGGCAGTGTTGTTAGCGCTTTGGATTAAATAACTTCCCGTTAAATATTCTCAAATTCATTACTGTCTGGTTCTAATTGTATTGCAACCAATTTGTCCCTACCTGACGACAGATAACCTTCAAATATTCAAATTTTTAATCAGTTATGTTGCACGTTTTTACAGATTATCAGTTGGCAGAACTTTGCAGAAAATAAATATATATATATATAAGTTGACAAAAAAAATTTCTCCATAAAATATTTAAATCGACATCGTCTATTTCATTTTCGTCTAGACAAAAGATAATTCATTCATACAAAATCTATAACAATGCAATACGCATAAAGAGACATATATATATATATATATATATATATATATATATATAAAGTTATATTTAAAATTGTTGGGTTACAACTAGTAAATATTTATAACTGATATAAAAGCACTCGACAAATATTTGGAGTATATTTACAATATTAAATAAATGGAAAACTATATTTATAAAACCATATTTATTTCATTATATATATTTCGGGGATATCATATTAACAATATGCTATGCCTTCATCAGACAAAATACAATATAAACAGTTTTATAGATAAATATATTCAACATACCGTAATAAACATCAACTTCATTAAACTGTTTATATTGTATTTTGTCTGATGAAGGCATAGCATATTGTTAATATGATATCCCCGAAATATATATAATGAAATAAATATGGTTTTATAAATATAGTTTTCCATTTATTTAATATTGTATATATATATATATATATTTATATATATATACAATTGAATTGTATCTACCCAACCAACAAAAGAAATGAGATATTCTGTCTTATGTTTAATATATTTTAATACTTATCTGGGTGGATAATTAGTCTAGTAATTGATTAATTTACATTTTCCTTTCATTGAGATGTATACGTATTAGAGGCAGCTAACTTTATAGAGATATCAATAAATATTAACCGCTCCATCATTGTTTGAGTGGATTTAGACGGTTTTTTGCAGCTTTTTCTAGCGTCGATATAAAACTGTCGCATTGGCCTAACATATTAAGTAGATAATATTCATACAGTAATTCAGTGTTGCTTCACCATCTGGTCTACAAACGGCATGTATTATATAATATATATTCAGCTTGTCACTTTCTTTGGAGTATATATATATGTCAATACAACAATACAACACTTTGCCCGCCATAAGATCTAGCAGTGAAATGCTATGTATGATATATTTTCAACTTGTCTCCTTATTCTTATGAAGAATTCGGCAAACAGGGGGAGTAGTTAGCCTTGATAAGCATAAACAAATGCGAAACATGGCTCTGTTCTGTCGGCTTTATCGCCCCTGTTTGCTGAAAATTAAAGTAAGTGAGACTATCACTACTCTAAAACAATAGGATAAGGTCTTCGAAATGCTTTTCATTAAGCATACAGTGTATTGCAAAATACACTATATATTCATTCATATATATATACATATATATATACATATATATATATATATATATATATATATATATATATATATATATATATATATATAACAGATTAAAGTTTAAGGGTGAAAGCAACGATTCTTTGATTAAATTTTAATCTGTTATTTTAATAAATATATGCTCTAAGGTTCTTATCTTATATATTTGATATATATTTATCCTTATCTAGCCCTCTTCGGATTTATTATTATTACTATATATATATATGTATATATATATATATTATATATATATATATAGAGAGAGAGAGACATAGAGAGACAGAGAGAGACAGAGATTGAAAATACGATAATAGTGTATAAGTATCGTAAGAGAAGCGGAGGCAGAGAGGTACAGAGAGGTGCGATACAGATTACTAAATGCCAATAGCCGTAGCGTAGTGTGCTCAATGCTTGGGTTAGCAGAGTTAATTATTACAGAAAGTTAATATTTAGCGTATAGTTTAAACAGAGCGGGAATAAGCAAATGAATGAATGAAGGAGTTACTATATAAAGAAGTTCTTTTAACGGCATGAAACACCTTCATTCATTCATTTGCTTATATATATATATATATATATATATATATATATATATATATATAAATATATATATATATATATATAAAGAATGAATAATAACAGGTAGACATCATAAAAAGGTAATTTATTCCGTGGGCTTACAAGTGTTTCCGTGGTGGTACTGCAGCCTAGTTATGCTACGTGCAAATTCACAAGTACTTGCAGAACTCAAATATCCAATGCTGTGACCACTGTTTCCTCAGAGCAGAATGGTAAAATGTACAATGTAAATACCCTTAAGTGGGGTTGTTGGGGAAGATAGAGTAGAAAAGGAAGAGAGAAAAGTAAGGAAGAGGGAGAGAGAGAGTGTGTAATGGATGTAGAGAGAGATAGGTAGAGAGGGGACAGACGAAGTGTGTGTGGTGAGTGAACTTTGGGTTTGTAGTAGTAATCTAGGAATTGCACTGAGTTACCATGTATAGTGATAAGCAGTGTATTGTCTTGTAGTGTGGGGGGAAGAGAAGGTTGTTAGCTAGAAAGCGGTGTTATAGTTACGGGTTCGAATGTTAATTTATTTTATAGTGAGATAATTTAGCTTTTAGTTTGTGGTTGCAGTATAATGATCGTTCAATTCTATCGTTAAGTAGTTTGTTTTTGGATTTTAATATGTAAAAGAGCTCAAGGTTACATAACCTGCAGTACTTCAATCCACTCCGATATGCACTTGCGCTGGAAAGTATATCCCATTTTAAGGTGAACTGTTGGTTGTGTTCACGGAGTTGCCAGGTCTTGTTGGCGATCGTGGTCACAAAACGGTGATTCGGATGTTTGATTGAGAATGGATGACGGTACCAGCGAGATTTAAACGATGTGGTTGTAGATCCGATATAATACCATTTCTGGTCGTTCGATTCAACCCTGCATTGGTAAACAATGTTGGACTTTAGGCATTCATTCTTCAATGGACATCTTTCAGGTAGATGGCAGTTACATTCTTTTTTGTGGGTAGCGGGTATACCATGGATAGGTTGTGATAGCGGTACAGGTGGGTTGTGTAATACCCGTCTCCCATTTAGTGGTTGGAAGGCAGATATTGCGTTCTGCCCATCTGTTACTAAAATGTTTTGTTTTGTAGATTTGTTTAATTGCCTTAAGTTAAGTTTTTTTATGTATGCTTCAAGGTTTGGTGCCGTGGAGTATGATAGTCTAATAGTTTTAGAGTTCAGAATTTTGCTGTATTTATGGCAACTAGGGAAGTGTTTGTTGATTAACTTAAAGAATGAAAGAGATAGTTTTGAACTAATCGAGGCATTAAAAATAGGATTGTACCAGATATACTTTCTACAACGTGATTTATTTGGTGGTGATCTTCTATTATTAGTATGTCTGGTAGTACTGTGTGTGTGTGCTTGTATTTTAGTCCCCCGGTTACGCATTCCTTGATTTCGTGTAGAGCTATGTGTGTTATGGAAATTCCTATCAATGTATTCTATTGGATCCCGGTGGTCAGCATTCCTTAATGCATTATTGTAGTATTCAGCGTGTTCACTAAAAATATCAGAGTTAGACGATAGGCGAGAGATTCTAAGAGAAATACTCCGGGGAACTGATTTGATCATGGAGAGTGGGTGGTTAGAGTTAAAGTTAATATACGTAAGGTTCTCATTTACCTTGTGGAAGGGTCGTTTCTGTCCGGTATTTAAATTAAGAGTTACGTCCAGAAAGTTTACTACTTTAAGATTGTATTCGTATGTTATTTTTAGACCCAGTTCACTAAAAGAGTTTCTAATATTTTTCCGTAGCCTTTCAAGATTTTGGTTATTCAAGTTATTAACTAATAAGAGCCCGTCATCTCTGTATATCCCCCCTGTAGATTACTAAATTTACTATGTAATAGGTGGGCTATGTAAATTCCCACGAGATCTGTGACCTCCGCCGAGTCGTTGGAACCCATGGTAATATCGAAATTTGTGGGTCTGTACTTACGTTCCCAGTAGCAGTTATCGAACTTAATAATGGTTTTTCTAGCCTCGAGAATAATATTAATTTCGTCCTCTGTTAGGTCGGAATTGGCCTTGGCAAACGATAGGGCCTTACGTAAAGTGCTTGATGAGATGGAAGAGTAGTATTCGTCTATGTCAAATTGTATAAACTTAGATTTATTCTTATTCTTAACATTATTAAACCAGCGAATTGCTTCGCTAGTGTTGCCCCATAATTTAATTTCAATTTTCTTTTTCACTTGAGTTATTACTCTGTTAAGTATGTTTGCTAATTTTCCCTATATCTGATTTAGAAGGGCATATAAGTCTGATCTTAGGGTTAGAGTCAAAATTTACCTTATGGTCCTTCAGGTTGAAGGTGGGGGTAGCGGGTATAATCGGCTCGGTTCTATCGTCTATTTTGAGGTTCTTCACCACTTTATATGCCTCGTTGTTAATATTTGCTAGCGTAGTTTCATTTCTTATTCTATATTTTTTGTGTAGTTCGTTGCGTATGAAGATATTGTACGTATCGATATCCATGGTATACACGTTAGAAGTCTTGTCAGCTTTCACAACACTTCCATTGATATTTTGCAATCTTCGGAGTAGTGCTTTCATGTTGTTCTGCAGCTCATTATTTCTATGTTTGTTGAACTTAATGTTCATGGTCGTTTTCATTAAATCTTGTTCGAAAGCATCGAGATGAGGGTTTGTAGGTGGGTTTTTACATGATTTAAAACCATATGATTCAGACGAGTGATTGGCGCGTCCTTTATCGAAATGGAAAGCTTTCCCATCGTACACGCCGAATGAAGTCGTTATTGCGTTGAACCATACTAAGAATATATTCCCTTTTGTTAGGTATAGGTATGTTTTTAAGTGACATACCTATATGATGCCTTTCCATATTAATGCCGTGTGTCGGTGTGGTTGCTCAACTGTGTTGGGGGCGATTATTAGGTATAGGATTATCCAAGATGTAGTAATGGTTAATTACTACACTGGATATGGTTGACGTACGGTAAGAGGTTACTCTACGAGTTATGGAAGAATTGTTGAAGAAACTTAGTTCCTGATCCTTCAGTATTCCGGAGTGTATATAAAGAATGAATAATAACAGGTAGACATCATAAAAAGGTAATTTATTCCGTGTGCTTACAAGTGTTTCCACGGTGGTACTACAGCCTAGTTATGCTACGTGCAAATTCACAAGTACTTGCAGAACTCAAATATCCAATGCTGTGACCACTGTTTCCTCAGAGCAGAATGGTAAAATGTACAATGTAAATACCCTTAAGTGGGGTTGTTGGGGAAGATAGAGTAGAAAAGGAAGAGAGAAAAGTAGGGAAGAGGGAGAGAGAAAGAAAGATATGCAGGGGTTGGAGAAGTAGGAGAGAGTGGCTTGTAGATATCTTAATCAAAATGTTATGGTAGGGGTTTTATTATACTGGTTACTTTTGGAGAGATGCGTTGATAGTTAAGGTCGGAATTATTTATTGCCACAGAGGGCAGGTTCATAGATGTTGAGAGGGAGGTAGGCCAAAGGCGAGAGAGAGAGAGTGTAATGGATGTAGAGAGAGATAGGTAGAGAGGGGACAGACGAAGTTTGTGTGGTGAGTGAACTTTGGGTTTGTAGTAGTAATCTAGGAATTGCACTGAGTTACCATGTATAGTGATAAGCAGTGTATTGTCTTGTAGTGTGGGGGGAAGAGAAGGTTGTTAGCTAGAAAGCGGTGTTATAGTTACGGGTTCGAATGTTAAGTTATTCTACAGTGAGAGAATTTAGCTTTTAGTTTGTGGTTGCAGTATAATGATCGTTCAATTCTATCGTTAAGTAGTTTGTTTTTGGATTTTAATATGTAAAAGAGCTCAAGGTTACATAACCTGCAGTACTTCAATCCACTCCGATATGCACTTGCGCTGGAAAGTATATCCCATTTTAAGGTGAACTGTTGGTTGTGTTCACGGAGTTGCCAGGTCTTGTTGGCGATCGTGGTCACAAAACGGTGATTCGGATGTTTGATTGAGAATGGATGACGGTACCAGCGAGATTTAAACGATGTGGTTGTAGATCCGATATAATACCATTTCTGGTCGTTCGATTCAACTGTGCATTGGTAAACAATGTTGGACTTTAGGCATTCATTCTTCAATGGACATCTTTCAGGTAGATGACAGTTGCATTCTTTGTTGTGGGTAGCGGGTATATATATAAATATATATATATATATATATATATGTGTGTGTGTGTGTGTGCGTGTATGTGGATGTGTGTGTGGGTGTGTGGGTGTGTGTGTGTTAAGTATTTCCGGAGAAAAAGCAAAGGAAAATAAATGTTGTATATATTAAACAGAGCTATTTAATTAGAAAGTGAACACAATATATAACTACTCCATTACCAAAGGTTTCAATATTAACACACGTCTAGGTCGTTCATCAGATAGATGATGAACGACCTAGACGTATATTAATATTGTCTAGTGTCCTGAAACCTTTTGGTAATGGAGTAGTTATATATTTTGTTGTTCATTTTTCATTAAATATATATATATATATATATATATATAGTGACGATGCATAAGTCAATTTCATGAACTCATAATCCTTTATTTACTGCTATATATATTTCGATGATAGCCATTGAATGGCTATGACCTCATCAAGCAGTTAGTCAGTTCTTAGATATCCCGGCTCTGTGTTTATGGTCTTGATGGTATCAGAGCCTTGGGACATATGAGCTTGTTAGGAATATTTTAATGTTGTCAGCAGGAATAGTTTTAATTCTCATTGGTCAGTTTGTAGATGCTAGTAGGGTTGGTATTTGACCTCAAAGAGGCAGGTGGTGTTGTAAAGTTCAAACCGTCAGGCAAGATGACAATAGTTCCATATATATATATATATATATATATATATATATAACAAAGGAATTGTGGTAAGGAAGCAGATGGATCATAACGCACCAGAGTACTCAATACTGAAGGTTGTAGAGTGGGAAACGGGAGAAAGGATGACCTCGACGGCAGAGCTCAAGCCATTTCGATGGCTATTTCTGGGATGAAATAGGAAATAGCCGTCGAATATATATATATATATATATATATATATATATATATATATATATATATATATATATATATATATATATATATATATATATATATATATAAGTGAGTGTTTGTGTGCGCGCACAAGATCTTGCGCTGTATATGTGTGTGCGTGTGTATGCGAGCTTGTCTGAACGTATATTTCCTACATGTTGTTATCTGTTGTTAGAAAGTTCCAATGTAGCGAGTTTTCAATGGAATTCTGGATGGGTACAAAACAGATATGACCACCCTGAATTTCTCCGATGTCTGGACATAGTTTCATGTGAATTTTCGTTCTTTTACATTTGTATTTGACATTTAAAATATTTCTTGTACTTCGAATACAAACTCTCTTTTGTTGGCTTTTCTAATACAAACATAAATACATTTCTTCATTTTTCTAAGAATGCCTCCGATTATATTAATGTCAAATATAGACATATCGTATCCTATCCTATAACCGAGAACACTAGAGGACATTATATTTTAAGATTGTTTTCCCTCATTGCCCTTAATACTTATCCCATTACCAAACCATGAACGGGCGTCTACATAGTCATTAATCTTGTTAAATATTGTAGATGTATCTTCCTTATATCAGACCCTCATTAAAAAAAAAACATGCTTAAACAATGGGAACACTAACCAAAGACAAAACAGTATTATTCAGTTTAACTGAAATAACTGCTCATATATCTGGTTCATGGAGATTGACCTGGGGATAAGCATAGTGAATAAAATCATTACTATTTAATAGGCTGCAAGTGTGAGCGAAGAATGGCTTGCAATGGCGTGCAACAGGCGGCCCACGGGCCACAATTCGGCCTTCCAGACCAGTCAGAGTGGCCCGCGATGACCGTTTTTTATGTTTACCTTGTAGGCTTATTTGGATGAACACAGATACGCGGTTCTTTTCTTTCTCGTACTTTTGTCTTTAAATCTAGATTTATGGCATCTTGCTCGTTCTTTTTTGTGCAATATTCCTTGTATTCTTTTCGTTCATCATAATGATTACAATTGAGAATTTGAGACCTTGACGATTTTTGATTGAAGGAGGCTCTATATGAATTATTTTAGATGTTGCTATAAAATTCGTAAGTTATTTGTGAAATATTTTCTTTGTGCATTTGTTAAAATTACTGTTGGCATGTTGCAAATAACTGTTAAACAGTTCATTTGTTTATTTTTGTAATTCATTGATTTAAGGCTTTTATTCATACTTTATTCCTGCTTTGTATGGTGTTTATATCTGTAACTGGGTATCTTGTCGCCGTCCTGTTTGCATTTTTAAAAGAAGGCGTTGCTTAAATAAATTTATAGACAATTCAAGCAGAATAAACGTTTTTAAATGTAGTTATTTCGCATTTGTTAAAGGTAGAAATATAAAACTGAATGCTTTTCTCTTTTTTGCAACAATTTATTCAAGAATAACAAATAAATTAAATTCACAAGTTGTAATTATTCACAACTATATATTCAAAATGGAGAGATTCATTAAGTGTTTTAAATTCTGGCAGTAACATTTTATTCTAATAAGAAATGTCGACGGATAATTGCATAGAAATGGAATGGTGATTTTGTAAAGGCATTGCGATTTTTATTTTGGCTAATAAATTCTCATATTTTATGATTACAAATATGACAATACGCGGCCCGGTTTATATTCAAAACAACCATACGTACAACAATAGCAGACGTGGTGACAATGAACCCAATATAAAATTCGGGGGAAATGGAAAGTCAAGCATATCGAACCCAATTCTTGACTGGAACTATATTGCATCTACTCCGAAATATTAAAAAACTAGAGTTGACCTCGGTGTGATGTAAAATCAGACCAGGAAGATCTGGTAAAAATCATGGCAAAGTATTTTGACCAGCGCCCTAAATAATCTGCAAAATTGCCACCATAAATAGCAGTAGATTCAAATTGAGGAACATGGTCGGCAATTTGAGAATAAATAAGAATATGGTTAACTGAACACGTACTTCACCAGTATATGGACCACGAAAAGAAAAAAATTCAAATTGTCTTCAGTGCTATTTGCTCTGAGTACTAAATGAGCGAAAGTAAATATGGAAGAAAATTCATCCGACTGTACCAACGATGAATACTATAGGGGAAAAATACAATGTAAGTAGAAAGATGAAATAAAAGACAAAATATCAGGAAACAGCAGCAGCATCTCAATGAAAAGAAAGGAGATAATCGTCAGATCGGATATTGAATCTCTGTTTCCAATGGTTTCTATATTTATGATAGTATCAAAATGTAACTCATGGAATAAGAGTCAACGGTTTTCTGGAGGAAGGGAAGAGCGATTTGAACACGGAACACAGAGATACGCTACCGATACCCAAAATCCTCTCATTGGAGTCTTTATCAATTGTACCAGTCTATCGTTCACGGTAAAGTTGATCTCGACAGGTTTGCATTCAAAGCACAGAGGAGTGGATCAAATATCGAGTAATTTAATACGAAGCTCTGGCAATTGCACTTTCACTGACTAAAGAAAAATACAAAGAAAATAACTACCAAAATGAGCGCAGGTTCGCGGCCGTGCCCTTAGCAGTGGAGACTTCTGGTGTCCTTGGCCCTAGGGCTAACCCCCTACTCACCAACATAGGCGCTGAGCTGGCCAGCCGCAGGTGTGAGCCTCGCAAGATGGAACGGCTCTTCCAGCGCATCTCCCTTACCATTATCCGGGGAAACGACTTCTCCATTCTGTCCGCCGAGGCTTTGGGGAGGCCAGCACGCGGGACATCATTTGCTCACCATACGGAGAGATGGGGGGGGGGGCGAGAGAGAAGGAGGCGATGACAGTGGGATTTCGGCTCTTCCACGTTCGGATCATATACTTGTGGTTGTGTTCATCAAGCCCTAGTGCAGTAATGAAATCATCGTCAGAAGACAACATTTCATAAGGATGTAATTCAAAGATGACGATAAAGGAAAATAATTTAATCACAGTGTCTTAGTAAAAACAAAAACGAAAAAAAAAAACACAGTCAGACCGTACGAATTAAATAAATCTATCTAAACTATAATGAAGGGAGGAGTGCGGGACTGAGTACGGTTTATAATTCTTTTATCCCATTAGTAAAATATGTTGGATTACTTTGAATAAATAATTGTTTCTACTTTAGGCACAAGGCCAGCAATTACCCAGTGCATTACTGGTACTTTATTTTATCGACCCCGTAAGGATGAAAGGCAAAGTCAACCTCAGCGGGATTTGAACTCAGATCGTAAAGGGACGTAACTATGCTGGAAAGCATGGCGTCCGACCCTCTACCGATACTGCCAATCCACCGCCCTTTGAATAAATAATGAATGAATATTACATCATTTATCTACTAAATGTTGTGGCTAATAATTAAATATATTTTGTTTATCTAAAGATTCACTTCTTTAAAATTTCTGAAATGTCAACACTTCCGGTTGGCGATCCCTTAAATTAACATACTAATTTTATGTTACTAATTTTCTCTTAATGCAGTTTATATATAATATCGCCTTTTTTTAATGTATCATGGATTACGTTACTGATTACATAAGACAGTATAGCGTAGTCTTCGCTCAATTTCTATGTATTATATATTGTCAATTACAATTTTATTTGATGTATCATATCTACATGTATATATATATATATATATATATATATATATATACTTGCTTATAATTCTGCTAGTATGAATAACAGCTGATTCGTGCCCGTCAGTGTATCAGTCTGCTCGTGAGTTGAAACGAAGGAAACGGGATGGTGAACATTCTTCGGCGAAAGAAGATCAGCGTTTCATCTTGTATATGTATATGTGCATGTGTGTGTATGTATAAGTGTGTAATAAGGAGGAAAGGGAGGTGTAAAAAAAACTATGCTCATCATCATCATCACCATCATCTTCGTCCTCACCATCACCATCATGATCATCACCGTCTTAAGATTCTGTTAAGGGACAGGGTGCATCACAATGGGACCGCGGTGCTTGGTGAGACAGTATGGCAGAGTGGGGCTACGGTGTCACTCTATGGCACTGAGAAGCTTGAGTGACGCAATATGGAAATATGAAGGTAGGGTGGAGCAGTATGGCAATGGTGACATATGGGGGCAAAATAATGCACTTTGAAGCTAAGGTGCCGTACTATGGCACTGAGAGGCTAGGGTAGCACACTATGGACCTGGGTTGATGGGATTTCGCAGTACGTCAATGAGGACATAGGGTAGCAATATACGGCACATCGTAGCTAGGGTGCCGCACTGTGGCACTGCGGTGCTAGTGTGGAACACTATGAAATTGGGAAGCTTCAATGGCACACTAAGGAATCGTGGTGCTTGGGTAACCCTCTAGAGAATAGGAAGATAGTGTGGGTAAATATGGCACTTCGAAGCTAGGGTGCCGCAGTACGGCACTGCGGAGCTAGTGTGGTACACTATGGCACGCGATGGTTTATGTGATACAGTATCGAAATGTGGAATTAGGATGTCGCAGTATGGTAACGGGCAGCTAGGGTGGGAAATATGGCACTTTGACGCTAGGGTGCGGCAGTGCGGCACTGTGGATTTAGGGACACACTATCGCACGGGGAAGTTTAAATGACACAGTATCGAAATATGGAACTATAATGACGCAGTATGGTGATGTGGAAATAGGGTGGGAAAATACGGCACTTCGGAGCTAGGGTGCCGCACTATGACACTGCGGGGTTAGCGTGAAACATTATGAATTTGGGAAGTTTGGGGGACACAGTATGGAAATATGGAGATAGGATGTCGCTCAAAGACAGTTTTGAGATCGGGTGGCAAAATACGACATTTTGGAGCTAAGGTGCCACATTATGGCACTGCGGGATTAGAGTAACACAATTTGGAACTGGGGAGCTTTATTGACACTGTATGGAAATATGGAGCTAAAGTGACGCCCTATGGCAATTGCGAAATAGCGTGGTGTAATATGGCACTTTCAAGCTAATGTCCCGCAGTATGGCAGCGGAGTGAAGTTGGCACACTATGACACGGGGAAGTTTGTGTGACACAGAATGGAAATATGGAACTAGGATGCCGCAGTATGATAACGGGGAGATAGGGTGGGAAATATGGCACATCGACGCTAGGGTGCGGCAGTACGGCACTGCGGGGCTAGGGCCCGACTATATGAACCGGAGAAGTTTAAATGATACAGTATCGAAATATGAAACTAGGATGTCGCAGTATGGTAATGTGGGAATAGAGTGGGAAAATACGGCACTTCGGGGTGAAGTTGGCACACTATGACACGGGGAAGTTTGTGTGGCACAGAATGAAAATATGGAACTAGGATTTCGCTGTATGGCAATGGAGACATAGGGTGGCAAAATACGCCTCTTTGGAGCTAGTGTGCCGCATTTTACATCTTGTATTTTACCTTCTGGCTTGTTAGCCGTATATGTTAACGGCTATCCTATTCAACGTAACCAGGAATCATTCAATGTGTCTACACTCAGGATCACACACATGCACGTGTGTGCCTTCGTTAGATATTGTCTTAATTGTCTAATGTGTTCTCTGCATTTTGTATACAAGGTATAATCATGGTGACAGGCAAGAAACACACTTTGCGACAATACAAAGAGGAACGTTAGCCTGCCACGGTAACCCATACTACAACACGCTCTCCAACACCATCCTCGAATACACATTTATATATAGGTCTAGAAAATATCTGATCTGCCAATATAATGAATGGACCCATCTTTTATGTACATAAAGGAATTCAAATACCAGTGCCGTATGGTGACAGTGGTACAGTATAGGTATGGCAACGGCTTGCTACTCCAATTAAGGGAATTGATGATGGTGTGTGTTTACATATATGTATAGGAGAAAGTATGACCCCGACGGTAGAGCTCAGGCCGTTTCGACGGCTATTTCTGGACTAAAGTAAGAGTTTGTTTAGTCTGGTAAATAAATAGCCGAACGTTTCAAGGGGTACTTCCTTATATGGGAAGATTGTAGTTGTCAAGAGGATGGGTCAAAATGTGTACAGACACAGAAAAGTCTATCATAGCAGTGGATGCGGGGTGGCCGTGACTGAACTTGCCTGTAGAACGAAATGGGAGTAGGTAGAGCCGGTCAAGCGTTGAAGGTGAAATCTACACGGCAAATTCTAATGAATGTGTATGAAAGTAGGCCAGAGGAGGTAGGCGAAAAAAGTTATTTTTAGAAAATGGAGGTGGGATGTTATAGAATTAGTAAATCAAATGAGATTAGGGGACAATGAAAAAATATAATAAAAAAGAATATAATAAAAAAATGAGAGAAAGATATATCAGAATGTAAGATTGGAAAGTGAGAAGTGAAATAAAACAAAAACTAAGGAGTCTAACACAGCTGCTATATTTAGTTGGTGCTGCTTTTTCGGTCAATTCTATAGAATGAGTTGCTAGATGAGAATTATTGAAAATTTCGAATTGGGTATTAAAAATTAATACCACATCTCTGGGGGTCTAACACAGCTGTTATGAATAGTTAGTATAGCGTAATCGGTCAATGTTATCTATAAGTTACTGGAGTGGGTCACTGAGGCTAAAAAGGCCTGATGGGCTGCCCCTGGTAAGCGAAAGGGGAAAAAACAAAGAAACGAACGAGGAAGAAGACCGGTGGTGAAAAGAAGTGATAGGAGGAGATAAAGGGAAGAAGAAAAAACAGAGGAAAAGAAAAGAGATACATCTACCTATATAAGTTGGGGTTTTCCCTATCTTATTCGGCAAGTGGGGTGTTTAAGCCCTTCTCTACCTACCCAGATCGTTAGGGGGTTTGAGGGCAAGGTAAGACTTCCGCAATCTGTGTTTGCATGCAGTTACCAGTTTGTCTTTTTTGTTTAGGAGTTGATCTTTCGTAAACAGCATTTGTAATGTTTGCACCGAGCATAAGTTACACGGACGGCGTCCTACCGTGTAAGAGTTAGCTCTGGACAGTAAGCTCCAAGTAAGATGGTAAGTTATATTATTATCTTGGAAGTCCCAGATATGGCCCGAATGTGTGGTGGCATGTCACCGGACCGGGTTTCGGAACCTATGTCGGTGTTGGTAGAGCCGGGTCTTAAAGTCACAATCGGTTAATCATATATAAGCTTTGTTGGAGGTGTCCGTCCTCACATTGCACTGGTAGATCACGTTACGTTCTCGGTATCTACTGTTGATGGGCACGTAGTCATTTACACCTCCTGGTCGGCTCTCCACTAGTTTCTAAGTTGTTTCTTCCATAGGGGTTGAGTTTTTTGTTGTTTGAGGAGACGATGTTTTGTGCGAAGTTAGGTGTGGTGCTGTAGAATAGCTTGATAGTGTTTTTGTTGATTATGTTGTGGTAGCGGTGTTGTGGTGGAAAGTGTTTTTCGAGGAGCCTGAAGAAGAGTTTCCCGATAGGTGTTGCCACCTCGGCATTGTGGGGAGGATTGAACCACGTTAGTGGCGTGAGCGGCGGCGTCGCCTGCTGTTTCCGCTAAGGGAAGCTGGATGAAAGGATATTTCCTCCCGGAAGCCACTCCGACAGAGTGCCTGGTTGTAATGAGGCCTATGTTTGTCGAATATCTGCTCATTAGCGGACAAACGAGATATGCGGAGGGAG
Organism: Eledone cirrhosa; assembly: GCA_964016885.1. Lineage (NCBI taxonomy): Eukaryota > Metazoa > Mollusca > Cephalopoda > Octopoda > Eledonidae > Eledone > Eledone cirrhosa. Next base: position 38,370,278 of record OZ024745.1, on the reverse strand, counting down.
ATATTTTTAACCAGATTAATGGTGATGGTTCAAGGATGGTTAGAGCGGCGGTGGATGTAGTGCAGGTTGTCATTGGGTTTCCTGTATGGATAGTACAAATCATTTTCGAGGTTGAGTGAAACGTCCAGGAAATTTACTCGGGTTAGGGATGTTTGTAGGGTGATTTTAAATCCCCAGTCCCGGAAAAAGTTGATAAGTTGTTTACAGACCCGGTCTGTACTACAGGGCTTGTACCCTTTGAGGGTAAGGAGCCCATCGTCTCGGTACAATCCACCGCTGAATGCGGGAAACATTTCGGTGATTTTAAATAGTAGGAATAATCCTATAACATCGGTGACATCGACTGAATGGGTCGCGCCCATGCTGCCGTCGAAAGGGGAGTCGGAAGCTCTCTTTATCCACTTGGTGTTGTCGGAAATTGGGACTGTCTTCCTGCATGCAAACACAGATTGCGGAAGACTTACCTCGCACTCAAACCCTCTAACTATCCGGATGGGTTGACAAGGGCTGAATCACCCCACTTGCAGAATAAGATAGGGAAAATCCCAACTTATGTAGGTAGATATACCTCTTTTCTTTTCCTCTGTTTTTCTTCTTCCCTTTGTCTGCTCCTATCACTTCTTTTCACCACCGATCTTCTTCCTCGTTCGTTTCTTTGTTTTTTTCCTCTTTCGCCTACACGAGGCAGCCCTTCAGGCCGTTTTAGCCTCAGTACCCCCACCCCAGTAACTTATAGATAGCATTGGTCGATTACGCTATACTAACTATTCATGACAGCTATGTTAGACCCCAGAGATGTGGTATTAATTTTTAATAACCAATTCGAAATTTTCAATAATTCTCATCTAGCAACTCATTCTATAGCATTTGCCGAAAAAGTAGCACCAACTAAATATAGCAGCTGCGTTAGACTCCTTAGATTTGTTTTATTTCACTTCTCACTTTCCAATCTTACATTCTGATATATCTTTCTCCCATTTTTTATTATATTCTTTTTTATTATAATTTTTCATTGTCCCCTAATCTCATTTATATATTCTATATCCTCATTTATATATTCTATATCCTCCCTCCTCCATTTTCTAAAGAAAACATTTTCGCTTACTTCCTCTGGCCTACTTTCATACACATTCCTAACAATTTGCCGTGTAGATTTCACTTTCAACGCTTGAACGGCCCTACCCACTCCCCTATCGTTCTACATGCAAGTTCAGCCACCCACACCGCGCACCCACTGCCATGAGAGACTTTTCTGTGTCTACTACATATTTTCACCAATCATCTTGACAAATACAATCTTCCCATATGAGGAAGTACTCCTTGAAACATTCGGCTATTTATTTACCAGACTAAAAAAACTCTTACTTTAGTCCAGAAATAGCCGTCGAAACGGCTTGTACTCTGCCGTCGTGGTCATACTTTCTCCTATTACCCACGCTACTACTTGAGTATTGAGTACTCTAGTGCGTTATGATCCATCTGGTTCCTTACCACATCTCCTTCGTTTGATATATATATATATAATAGGAAACAAAAAATCAATGATGCATCTGAACTCTATTTATTGTGTGTTACAATTGTTTCGCCGGCGGACGTCTAATGATTTCGGAGCATATGCTCCGAAATCATTAGACGTGTCCGTCGAACCTGCGGGGTCCAGAATCAGAGAGATCCACACAGTGATCGCGTCTCGGGCTGTCCGCCGGCGAAACAATTGTAACAGACAATAAATTGAGTTCAGATGCATCACTGATTTTTCGTTTTATATTATATCATACTCTGCTCTGTAGAGCATAGAGTGCTCAACTGGCATACCGCCTATGGAAGCATCTTAGCTACCATTAGACACACACACATACACACATACACACACATATATATGTATATATATATATACATATATATATATATATATATATATATATATATATATATATATATATATATATATATATATATATATATATATATATGTATATATATATATAAATGGCATCTACAGGACTAGAACTGTTTTATTCGGGAGAAATTATATGGAAGCTATGTATTGAGTACCTTACTTACTGTAGTTATACCCAATTGAACCCGGGATAAAGTTCCATATATATATATATATGTGTGTGTGTGTGTGTGTGTGGTCTAATGGTAGCTAAGATGCTTCCATAGACGGCATGCCGTTTTCCATTTTATATATATATAAATATATATATATATATATATACACACACACACACACATATATATATATATATATATATATATATATATATATATATATATATATATATATATATATATATATATATATATATATATATTAAGACTAATAGAGAATGTTAATATGTATTTTGACAATCAAACGGAGATGGAGACAGGCGTTCAATCCTGGTTGTCTTTGTAATATGAAAATGTAGATTTCAAGCTATGGTTACAGGATAACTACGCTCTATTCTGTTATTTAATAACATATTTTTGGATTTCATAATACAAAATAATTCCATATTACTCAATTTACAAAATTCCTGTCCAGGATTGCACGCCTGTCTTCATACCCGTTTGATTGTCAAAATACACATTAACATTCTCTATTAGTCTTAATTATATCAACTCTTCTATTCTTTACCATTTAATATAAACTGCTATAGATAAAATGAGATTTCTTAATTCAATTCCCTAACGCACATACCAGCAGGCTACCAGCATTGTTGTTATTCAGTAGCAGTGAAAACTACCTCTTCCTTAATTGACACTTTATATCTATTAATACTACTACACCAAACGACCAGCCCTGTCCATTGTTCAATTGGTCAAGTATAGTTTAAAATAGGCACTCCCCAAAATTCTTATTTAGATAAAATAAACCATATACTCATTGTATTCTCATTAGAAACCCTTAATATACTTGTTTACCAGTAAATTGAATTGCCATCTGTCATATACTATCCCCTTTCTTACAACTAATATAAATACTTCAATTTTTTCTGATTTTTTCCAATTTATCCAATATCTCTGAAGAAGTGACAACTGATTATACATTTGCTATCGAATACTTGCTAACATTATATGATTACGCAAGCAGCGATGCATAGGTATTCCGTCTGTTACAGAAACATATGTCAATACCTAATAAATTCCTTTTTAAAAAAGCACTTTCATTTTATATTCATCTTTTCTATATATATATATATATATGTATATATATATATATATATATATATATATATATATATATATAAGTTGAAATAAAATGAAAACGAAATTTCATTTCTCACTCTTAGTACGGCACTTACTTAAATGTAAGTATTTGTGTATACGTACATACACATATGTATACAGACGTACAGTAGCATGCATATATATATATATATATATATATATATATATATATATACAAATAAAATACAGAGTCACTAACTCATATTCTAACTCATATTGTTACGCTGCAATTAACAAGCTCTCAAGTATAAATACTGAGAATTATATGATAATATATGAGGGGCGGTGGATTGGCAGTATCGGTAGAGGGTCGAACACTATGCTTTGACGCATAGAGTTACGCCCCTTGCCATTCTGAGTTCTAATCTAGCCAAAGTTAACTTTGCATTTCATCCTTACGGGATCAATAAAATAAAGTACCAGTAATGTACTGGGATAATTGCGGGCATTGTGACACAAGTAGAAACAATTATATAATATATGTAGAAATAAACACAGTAAATTGTGTGTCTAAAATTACAAGGGTACCACATTGGTTTCATAAATTTAACCTGAAGCAAACGGAAGATATAACATATATATTTACAGACCGTCTCAATAACTATTTCATCTCTCGGACAGATGAGTGATTTAATCTGTTTCGCTCTGAAAATTGTGTTTGTAAAAGATAATCCGTAGGCTTTCCTCATCGAGAGACAAGATTAAATGGAACAAGCACATAAAACTAATAACCACACGAATGGATATCTCACCTACGAATTATCTGCTACAAACACAATTTTCAGGGCGAAACAGATTAAATCTCTAATCTGTCCGAAAAATGAAATAGTTATTGAGACGGTCTGTATTTATATTCTATATCTTCCGTTTGCT
>OZ024745.1:38346189-38361189 GCA_964016885.1 Eledone cirrhosa | reverse complement strand
ACTTTACCGGTCCGTCCGTTCAGCGCCCAACGACGCTGTTCAACGACATAACGGTCAAACTTTCATATTCCTCCAATAAGTTGCCGACCACCTCGATTTCCGAGGTGTCCGACAGCATCACGTTGATGCCGTCCGCATATGCCGACACTGGTTTTCCACGTCACGGTTCGAGCGGGATACCCTGCAACAGTTCCAGCTTCTGCAGTAAAGACACGAGAGTCGTATTGCACAGGAAGGAGGAGAGGGGCGCCCTTGTTGGACAGATCGGGTGATCAGAAACGGTTCCGAGAGGTGGCCATTAACTTTGTCCACCGAGCAGATACCGCTGCGCATTGCAACGATCCAGGTGCTGAAGACGGGGCCCAAGCCAGCAGCCTTGAGGTCAGCCTACAGGTACCGATGGTCGACCCTATCTAATGCGTTTACCCCCAACCCTCTCTATGATGTGTCGCATGAAGTGGAGGTTGTCGTCTATGAAATTGGTCGGGATTGCGCAAGTTTGCGCCTGCCCAACCATTTTCTCGACGACAAGCGTCAACCTCTTTGCTAACACCTTGGTCAGAATCTTAAACTCTGTGTTGAGCAGAGATATGGGTCTGAAATTATCTAGTGTATCCCTCTTGTATTTCCTTATCAGGCTCACAGAACTGGGTATACTTCCGTTCTGATTCCAGTTGCAGTAGAGTGCTTCGAGGAGATCAGAGAACAAGGTTGACATATTTACATAAAGCTCGTAGGGCAGACCATCCTAAGCGGGTGACTTGTGCCTCGTGCAGCCGACAAAGGCATCTGAATTTCGTCAGAAGTTATCGGCCTTTCGAAGCGTTCAGCGTTGCGGCAAGCCACCGAGGTAGGGACTGAAGTCCGCCACCGTCTATAACCCGCCACATCAACCGAACAACCGAGCGAAATGCAGGCAAGAAGCCTTACACATCCGCTTGGAATCGCTCAGCTCGTGTCCGTCTCGCTCCGTCAAAGACCGAATTGTGGTTTTATTACCACGCTGCGCCTCTGCCACGCGAGCCCATGGGACAGCTTTGGTTCCCTCGTTTCTTAGAGCACGTGACTTAGCTCTAACAATGCAACCTTCGTGTTTTGCATTGAAGAAATGGTCTAATGGTCGCCGCTAGCACGTCAGTTGCAATACCACTAGAAATAGACATGTCTAACTTATCTACAGCACACCGCTTCCTTTCTATTTTTCTCTAACGCTACATGTTTGCTAAGCCATATCGGAGTTATGTTAATCTCTCTTTTTAGAGAACCCAGCATCTGTTGTTGACGCTCCCTCCCCCCCCCCACCCTGTCAACTTTTGCTTAACTAAATTGTTCACCAGATCCCTGTAAGCATTACGGGCCCCGAAACGTCATGTTCAGCTTCCAGTAACAAGGTGCTAACCTACGTGTCATATCTAGGTCGACCATACAGATCACAAGCTTGTGATCTGAATAGGCGACGTTTTAAAACGTGGACAGCCTTCACCATTTCTACCTATTTCCCCTAATGAAACTCCTGTCTATACTATCAGAGGAATCATGCGGTCGTTCCGGGACCACAATGGCACATTGGGGAAATCTAGTCGGTACCTGCCAGACAGTTGGAACTGGCTGATCAAGTACTTGAGGCTTTTGCACCCCCACCTCTATCGGCTACTCCCACACTGTCCAAGTGTGTGTCTAAGGTGCCGTTCCAGGCCCTCGCTAACAGTAAAGGGCGAGAAGTACCCACAAAGATTTCCAGGTGTCTCAAGAATCCGGTCGCCCCGCCCTGGTAGGGGCATAGACGGCTACCAGTTTAAAGGTAACACCTTCACTATTGTTCACGTCCAAGACCACCAACCTGCCGTCGGGGTCCCGGTTGATCGACCTTACCTCGAGATCCAGGCCTTTCCTAAACAGCACGGCCACCACACCCCACATTCCCGGTCGACTAACAGATGCGTAAATACTGGTCTCGCTGACGGTAATTACATGCATTTATAGAGACATGAGGTTGTTGAACAGGTGAACCTTCTTTCCGTGCGATCCCAAGCCTGGAGCATTTAAACATCCTACTCTTAATATGGCCAAGTTAGCATAGTAAAAGAGAGATAGGAAAGCTTTACTTACCTCCCGGACTCTTGTGAAGGTCGGGTTGTTCGATCTCCAAAGTTGTTGGGGGTTTCGTTTAGGAACCCCTTTAAAAGTCTGGATGTGAGTGTTTTACGTTCGGGGTTTCTTTGTAAGAATCGAGCGACATTCGCAACAGAAACAAATCTTCTGGCACGCGAAATTTGCTAGATTTAGAAATCTCTCCCTCTGTTTGGATTTCTTTACTTCATGCTATGAGGGCCATCAATTCCTTGTTGGCCCTTTTGACAAGCACGAAGTTTAGTATGTTTTGTTGGTGCGGTTTTATTTGTTTGCGTGACTGTGGTGGTGATGGCTTTGTCGGTATTTTTGCGGTTGTCTGTGTTTGTTGTGAGCGCGTGTCTGCGGTTTCAGATGGGCGTATGTGAATATTATTTGCTTTTGCGTCTGTTGAGGTTGTTTGCGCTTGGGGGATTCTGGTGGTGGTGATGGTTTTGGTGGTGTTCATGTTGGTGTTGCTGGGGGGATGTTTGTGTGGGTGGTGTCTGCATCTTTTATCGTGGGGGCTTTTGTGCTTTGTGGAGTTTTTTTCTCTGTGTTTTCTTTTTAGCTTTTAGGGGTACTTTGCTTTTCCCTCGTCTTCACTATTGGAAGATGGGGGTTCTTTAGCTGTAAGTGTGTCTGTGTTTATATACCCTTAAATTCAGGAATCGAACACACCACCTTATTATTGAGTTCAGTATATTAACGTCTAGGGCTGGAGCATTTACTGCTGAAGGTGATGTAAGCTACTAAATATCTTTAACGTGATGCCATGTCATGACTTCATTCTAATGAGGAAAACCGGTAAATAAATAAAATGATATAATCAGCAGCTTTGTCTTAGGAGATTATTATTTTATTTTGATAAGAGCGAAACAAAAAAGGATACTATTTCATTCTTAACAAAATGAAGCATTTTAATATAAAAGTATACATATGAAGATTAAGAAGAAACGTAACACAAATATATAACCGCTAATCCAACTGTGCTTCATTTAAATAATATCATCATTTCGAATTCGATATAGAATTATCTAGAATATTCCAAAAAAATAAATGCATAAGTGTTTTCCTGTTCTATGCGTATTTCAAATATGAATTAGGAATGCTAGAAAATATTAGATATTATAAACTCATCTTAATACATTCTTAGATAAAATTTTGAATAATTTTCTTATCGCAAATATCAACAAGATCGTAATAGTATGTAAGCTAAAAAGGAAAGCTTCTAAAAGGAATTAAGAAATGATACCTTATCGGAAGTGTGAAACAAATGATTCCTACGTCTCAGGATATGATAGCGCTGGAGAGATGATATGTCAATAGGATTACATTAAATTTATTCGTTTCTTTAAATCATTTTAGGTATTGGACAATAGCAATTATCACGCATGACCATGAATGGATTTAGTTGAACATATCACTCTAGAAATTATATATTCTTGTCTGGTACTTATATTATCGATCTATTTTTGTCGAAATACTAGTTACGGCGCACCTCACCAAAACAAACACACACACACACACACACACACACGCACGCGCGCGCGCACGCACATACACACATATATATATTAATAAAAGGAATTCGAACTTTGTCTGATTTACTCGTTTTATTTACGATCCTTTAAAATTATAGTGATAGTTTAATGAAATAGTATGGTAGAATATTAAATGTTAAGTGTTAATTGAACAAGTACGTTCATGCTTTCGCAATCTTCAGCTTCATATTCTGTGGTGACAGTCAAGTTTGCAATATATTGGAACAGTAAAAATATGTAAAACATTCCAAATATGTTGCATCTAATAACTAAATATACACATGTATAGATACAAAGTATATACACATGCACACATACAACTCAAAACATACACATACAATAACATCCATATCTGCACATGCATGCATACATAAACTACCTAGTTGATGTTGTGTAAATTCCAATGAGAGAGTCTTGTGTCTATTTTAGAAAGCGACTCTCTCTCTCTGTTGGTAAACATTTGTGAAATTATAAAACCAGAAGAACAGACACACACACACACACACATGCACATGCACACACGTATATAAACTGTTTTGATTGATAACCCGTTGCTGTATCTTTGATTTAAACTCTAAATAAGGGGTTTGTACACATGTGAACATTGTGCTGATTATTATGAACGTGAATATTCATTGATATATATATTTGCGTAAATTTGTTTATAGGTGAACAGGAAAGTAATAGCTGCATGTGAGTTGTTCTTGTGTATGTGTCTATCTATACACTGATATATGAGACGAATTGACATCAATTAATATCACTATCAATCGATCACTTTAATTGAGATGGATTGCATATGTTGACGAGCGAAATGCCTTTCCAGTGTTTATTTACACATCTTTAACCATTTTGTTACCAAACAGCCTAAAATCGCTTTTGGTTCTAAGATACAAAAGCGTTTCTTTTCACTTATCAAATAAATTACCATACTAATTTTATTTAAGACCATTTTTGTGACGGACTTCACCAAACATCACCATTGATGAGAAAGATATTTTTATTACTCAATTTATTTTGAAAAAGATTTGAAAACCTTAAACAGTATGTTTTATTAGAAAAATAGTAATTAAAGAAATCGTTAACATTACTCGGTAAATTTATTGCTTGTGCATTTCAAACAAGTGAATATATTTGTCGCAATTTATATATAATCATATAATCTCTATTATTTGATGCACAAGTGAGATTGAACCTTGTTTTCCATGATTGCGTAGCGAATTTCTTGACCATTAAAACATGCATGAATCCACTTTTACAACATTTTGAACTAAGACATCCTTTTCCTAAGTGTATATAGGACTCCATAATACATTATTTGTTCCACTTTTGGTGGGGCTGCACATTATTATTTGAGCGAAATGTGGCGACTATTTCTAGACGACCATGTGAAATGTAAAGCCTTTCTCATTAGCATTTCTAGTTGGTTGTAAAGCTAAAGAGGTGTTATAGTGTTATTACAGGAATTAACATGGGAGATGTGGAGATTGATTACTTTCATATCGTATTAACGCCATGGGCCAAGTATATGCTGGCGAAGAAACATCTTCGGAGTCACAGGCTCTGCTAGTAGTCAAATCTCGTTCAAATTAAACAAAGCCGCATTTAAGTAAGAACGCATTCAATTAATACAATAGTACATACTTCATAAGGATGCGTGATGGTCGTGTCCGAATGTTTTGAAATTGACGAATTCATCCATAGTTAAAATTTTCCGGCATCTTTCATCAATTAATGAATTCTATGCAGCAAAACATATATACTGTTTTTGAGTCTGTGCCATATCACATTAAACATGCAATGAATGATGAATATACTATATATTATAGATTATATAGAATAAATAAATGTTTTCTTATTAGTTGTGACACTTTACTTTCAACGTTTCGTGAAGCTACCAAAATAACAAAGACTCAACTTTTATGAACAAAGTTCTTAATTAGTTTGTTCATAAAAAACTACTTTTTTTATTTAATATATCCTTATACAAAAAACAAACGCTTCATTTATGTGGTAAATTATTCAATACACACACACATATATATATATATATATATATATATATATATATATATATATATATATATATAATAATAATAATAATAAAATGTGGAGAAGGAGCACACGAGTTGGAATATATATATGAAAATAGGGAGAAAAAGACAATTATTAGGAAATCATATCAAACCACAGACTACCATTTGCCTCCATCATGGATCAACTAAACACTCTTGCCATAATAACACATTTTGAACTGCTTATCTTCAGGAACTGTAAATAATATTATTTTTATCTTTCCCATTACCTTCTCATGTTCCACATTACCCCTCTTTCTTTTCTTTTTTCTTTTCACTTCAAAAACCTTGTTTGTAAATAACATTATTATTCTTTCATCACCATTTCCTTAACATGTTCAACATCACTAACGTTTTACACCAATACAATTTCCCCCCAATGATAATGCATAAAATGATGAAACCGGTAATAGACAATTATTAAATATATAAATAAATAAATAAATGCCATTGTTAATTAATAAATAAATTAACTTCACACCAAGTAAAATGTTTTGTTTTAAACATTTTCCATCCCAGAAAATAAGAGAATAAATTAAAAGGGGAAAAAATATATTTTTCTTCGTAATAATCGTCTTTTTCTCCCTATGTTCATATATATATATATATATATATATATATATATATATAGAAGTGGTTATACAACAGTTAGTTCACCATACCGAGAAACAATTGTTTCAACTTAGCGGATCTTCAGCTCGGGATATATATGTATATATATATAAAGAGAGAGAGAGAGAGAGAGAGAGAGAGAGAGAGAGAGAGAGAGAGAGAGAGAGAGAGAGAGAGAGAGAGAGAGAGCGAGATATATATATATATATATATTATATATAGATAGATAGATAACTTTCTTTTTATTTGCTTATTTGCCACCAGGGCATCAAAGAGTGGGAAAAGTACAACGGGGGAGTTTACATAAAAAGGCGTCCTCAATAAGGAGGAGGCAATAACAAAATATAGAAAATAATATATAAAATATAACAAAAATAAATTTAATAAAAAATCCTCAATAGGGAGGAGGCGCCTTGGGGCGTCGCCCCCCCCCCCCAAAAAAAAAAGTGTGCAACCCTTCTCCTCAGGAGAACAGAGAGGAGGTGCTCCCTTGATCTTTCATCTTCCTCACCTATAGTCTGATGTAGAGTGAAGGCCCATTCAAACGGGCCATTCTCGCCACTTTCTCCCATCTTTCATAAAAATGACTGGGGTGCAGCACCTCTCTCTCCATCCTGATCCTTCTTCCGAAATGATATCGGAAGAAACGTACCAGTTGTTGGCCAGAGAGAAAGGTGTCTGACCTCAGTCCTTTCAGACGCGTCCACCATACAATCTCTTTCGCCATGGCTATTACGCACAGAAACACCGCGTTTTCTTCGTTTTTGAAGAGGGGAGGCGGCTTGATCGTTACAATAGACTCGGTGGTCAACCGGATCGGTCCCACCCTTGACAGCAGTTGTTCGACATAGCCCCACAGATCGGCAATGCCCGAGCAGTGTACCAATGCGTGTGCAACGGTTTCCTCGTCGCACACGCATCTGGGACAGATCTTTTTCGAGGGGTCCCTACCCGGGCGCCCGTGTCTGTAGAGCCTTTCTCGAATGGGCAGAGCCCCTCGGTAGCACTGCCAGTCCAGGGACCTCTGGAAGTTATCCATGGGTCCCGTGATGAATGTTCTACCGAACAGGTTGGCCAGTTCGTCTTCCTCCATGGCTAGGGCTTCTCCGAGGGCGTCGTCGCACCTACTAACCACCAGCCCTTTTATAGAATGACGAGGTGGATTCTCCACTGACAGCCGGGTCCGCCTGCCAGAGAGCCGTGAGCGCCTGGGCACACTTGGTGTGCCAGATAGATAGATAGATAGATAGATAAATAGATAGATAGACATATATAGATATAGATAAGCAGGGCTGGCCTCCATTATTTCTATCTGATAGATATCTGATAGTCGGTGTATTGGCAGTATCAGTAGAGGGTCTGACGCCATGCTTTGCAGCAAAGAGTTACGGCCCTTTTATGGTCAGAGTTCAAATCCCGCGAAGGTTAACTTTGCCTTTCATCCTTACGGGGTCGATAAAATAATGTACCAGTAATACACTGGGATAATTGCCGGCCTTGTTCCAAAAGTAGAAACAATTATTTCTATCTGATAAGTGCAGAAATCGCTGTGGGGATAAAGCTCTGGTTTCTCATTCTCGTGGATTCAGAGCCGGATAGTAGAAGAATGAATGAAAGAAAGGTGTGCGTGTTCAGTAAAGGATTTATTTATAAATGGATAAATGTTTATCCGTAAAATAGAAACACATTATCATGAAAGTGATGTTTTAATTACCGTTACTAACTCATATGAGAATACCTGAGGTAAAATATTTTACTGCGATTACTTTATTTATCGGTAGTCATTTTTAAATAGATATTTGACGGTCTTATTTTTCTTCTATTTTCTTTTTTCCCTTCTTTCTTTCTTTTTCTTTTTCTGTTTCTCTATTTTAAACCCTTTGGAGTTACCCTGTTTCGACCGCTTGTATTCCTAATCGTATTCTTTCGGTCATTACCCAAGACTCATGACCATAGTTAGGGGTTGGCACGAATACTGAATCGAAGATAGCGAGTTTGGCTTTCATGCATACCTTCATTTTGATTACCTAATTATAATGCTGGCGCATTACTGCACCCGCTCCTGCAATTCTTGCACTTAATTCAGCTTTCTGCCTTCCATCACACTTGAACAAGGCCTCGATGAACGATCAAGGATGTACCTGTTAGCAATAATCTTAAGAGTGGAGAAACGCAGGCGTGTTGTTGATAGTTGGTGTGGAGGAAGGCTTCTTATTAAGATGTCGTCGGATGGATTGCCCAACACTTTATTTGCCGATCTGAATTCGGGAGAACACGACCGCGAATCCAAGCAGACGAAATGGGTTTTCCCCGAAAGGATCCGGTGTAACGTTACTCGATAGAGTGCGTAGACTCTCTACTTTAGGGAGGGGTTTTGGCAGAATTGTTAGAATGCTGAGTGAGATGATTTATGCTATTTCTGTCTCCTGTGCTTAACTGGTCTTAACTGGTCACCCGGTTTAACCAAAACATCCTGGTTGGAAACATTCGAGCTTTGTGTCCGATTTTAGCACTCTCTGTTTTTGTAATATTGTGTAATATAGTGAGTAGGAAATTTTTAATCAACTGACGATTATCGAATTAACAATTTGTAGACAAAATCTCCCCAAGGTTTGTTTAAGACCTAAAAATAACAAACCTGGAAATGATTCTAATAAAATCAGTTCATCGAAAATGTTGGACAATATAGACAAAGCTGAGTGAAGTAGATTAGATTTGTTAAGACACATTAGCTTGATACAAATATCATTCTTCAGTATTTGGGAAATGACAGTGAGTTGACAGGTAGAGTTTTATAGAAAAGACAGTCATATATTGTATTCTTACACTGTTTTCAGTCAATAGTATACGGCATAAACACAGGCACACATACGTAAACAAATATGTGTTGGCCATATATAAACAAATTCCATGACCTTCTCACTAGTATTGTAGGATCCCCACTCTGGTTAACCTCCACCGCTTCCTGTCCCTGGACAAACTGGGACATGTGTGGCCGAGCTTTTCATCAGGCCACACTCGGGGTTTTCTCCACTGCATAGGTGTCCACTCTGTCGCTCTAATAGTTCTGTTGGGGTCTCTTATAATATTGTGATCTTACCATACAACATAGAGGATGAACTCCTCTGCCACCTAGATTTCCTTGATGATATCGTAATAACTCATATACCACAAGAATTGTTGGAAAAGCTGAATGCCATCAACAATTTGAGCCAACAAATATTACCTCAGAATGATTATTGCTAGGTATTGTGCCTCATTTCCGGAGGTCAATACATGATCTTTCTAAACGGGTGCCCTTTATAAAATATAAGCAATCCCTGAGTGAAATTGGGTAAACGGAGGCCGATTACAATCCTGTCCGTGCACTGCATCTGTACTCATTACAACCATAACGAAGCAAATTATCTCACGCTGAATTGCTTTGAAAATGTTCAGTCACGCTGAATTGCTGTGGAATGTTCAGTCGCATGTTAATTTCATGAGCTGACTGTTCCGTTCATCGAATACCTGGAATGCTCATCATTGAGACCAATGGAGGGCCATATATGAAAATATGTAGCTAAGTTTTAGAATTACATAGGGATAGAAGCATCGCCCTAATAGTGAATACATAATATAGTCTCATTATAACGGAAAATCATAGACATTAGCTCAGATAAAAGCTGATACCCATCTTATGTCTGTTTAGGGGGTTTATGCGCCCCATTATCAGTCACTAATACAGTGACGTTTTTCAATGTATATATATATATATATATGTATATATATATATATGTATATATATATATATGTATATATACATATATATATATATATATATATATATATATATATATATATATATATATATATATATATATATATATATATATATATATATGTATATAAATATATATGTATATATATATATATATATATATATATATATATATATATATATATATATATAGATATAGATATATATATGTGTATATATATATATATATATATATGTATATACGTATATATATATATATATATATATACGATATTAACAAATGGAAACTATATTTATAAAACCATAATTATTTCATTATACATATTTCAAGGATACCAAGTTAATTATGGTATGCCTTCATCAGACAAAATACAATATATACCAGTTTTATAAATAAACATTGACGTACCCTTTCAAAATGCAACCGTTACTTTTGGAAGACATCAGGATGTCTTCCGTTACTTTTGGAAGACATCCTGATGTCTTCCAAAAGTAACGGTTGCATTTTTGAAAGGGTACGTCAATGTTTATTTATAAAATTGGTATATATTGTATTTTGTCTGATGAAGGCATACCATAATTAACTTGGTATCCTTGAAATATGTATAATGAAATAATTATGGTTTTCTAAATATAGTTTCCTTTTTTTAATATCGTATATCTACTCCAAATACTTGTCGAGTGCTTTATATCAGTTATAAAAATATTTGCTTGTTGTATCCCAACAATTTAAATAGAACTTTTGCATATATATATATATAGAGAGAGAGAGAGAGGGGGGAGAGGTCCATATATACGATGAGATTACACAGTTTTCGCTTGCCAAATGTTATTTATAAGTGTCTATGTTAGACGAAACTTGCCCTTTTGTTTATATATTTCATATTTTGTAATATAGTCCGAAATATTATGATGAATATGTGCGTCAAAATAAAACATAAAATCAATAGATAGTATATGATAAATCATTACAATATAACCCCCTAAAATACATCAATATAAATCCTAACATAAATCAATATTATTCGAATGATAAATCAATATTTATCTTCCCAATTGTCATCTTTTACAAAAGCCACCACAGAAAATAAATATTTTTATATCAATCTGACCAAGAGTATTCTAGGTTATTGCACTTTCCGCTAGAAATAACAGCAAAGATTTCCTAAAGATTCGCATGCCATCTTAAATAGGACATATTCGATGTTGCAAGTATATCTTTGTAGTTATGAATTTCCGTAACATTGTACGCATGTTCGGGTTCAATCGCACTTGATGAGAATTGATTTTCAATCGTCTCGGATCACCCAATCTGTTGTAAAAGAAATTTCGTAAATGTATACTATGTTGAAGTCAAAGTTGCTGATCAATATGGGGATAGTAGATTTAATGAGTGACTAGATGTCCTTAACACTGCTCTGATAATTATAATATCATTGTGAGACAAGTTCTCGACACTTGGTTAAACATTCTTATTCATCCCTCTACAGTATCTTCCGGTACTGCAATGGAATTTGCTACTCGGATCTAGGCGACATCATGTCACCCACCATCAGGCATCCTAATCCTCATCTCACGTTCCTCATCAATTGCAGGGTGATCAGGCCCCATGCCGACACAAACGACATTACGTCAATTCCCGACCCTAAATCATTTCCCTGCATCCGTCTTTCTCATCGTTTCTACCTGGAACAATATAATTGAACATCATCAGCATGAGTCTGCCAATGAATATTGGAAAACAGAATGCCTTTATCGACATACGACTATAGTAAAGAAATGTGATCAATATGACACAGACTTAGCTCGAAACTGCGCGCGATTGATTGAGAAGCGAAGAATTTAACAAAACAACCATATGTGTTTAGCCTCCTATTCTGAGAATAACTGTCAAAAGAATTGCTGGGTAACATTACGCCCTCTTTCTCATATCGTAAATAGCTACGTTAGTAGATAAGAAACTACTTTTGCAGATTTCAACAAAATACCAACGAGATGATTCCCCAGTAACCCATTTACTGGCTAGTTAATATTCATGGAAGGACACATTCATATTGAGCATAGAGTGAAAATATCCCATATATTTACACAATTAAGTCATGTTATATATAATGTTGAACACCGCAATGTAAATACATAGCAAGTAAGCAATGACAATTACTAATTAATTTACAAGTTTAAATGAGTTAATTAAGTTAGTGTGACACAGAGCATTTTCAGATTGTGCTATATGAATACTAGCATAATCAAATTTCACACAGACAATTATTGTATATTTGTTCAGGTCGAATACAATTTAGCTTAGCTCACACATACATAGAAATATAATTTATTTGTATCCCTCTCTCTCTCTCTCTCTCTCTCTCTATATATATATATATATATATATATATATATATATATATATATATATATATATATAATTATATCAATGTGTTATTATTATATATGAACAATGGATACCAGAGACAGCATCAGCGTGTATATAAATATAAACATTTAAATATGTAGGTATTTAAACATGACAGAGTATACAAATTTCGTTGTAAATTAAAAGAAAGTTCGAGAATCATTTAATCGAATTTCGGACCAAGCTGGGCTCTCATCAAAATGTATGTATATCATTCAAACAATAAAAACGAAACACGTATTTGATGAGATTATATACCGTACTCATTCGCTCTTAGTAGTATTCTGAAACGGATATACAAAGATGTATATTATTAACGGTCTTGTTGGTAGTTAATTAAGATATATATTAGGAAAGGGCGCTAAGCAGCCGAAGGGGAGGACAAAGGTACATCTTTATATATACAGAGTGAGTAACTGAGATTAAACGAAAGTATTTATAAAAAAAACGTAATTTAATATGTTGCCATGTAAACATGCCAGGAAATAGGCTTTTACGTGTAAATTGAAAAAAATGATATACGTATTTAAATGATATCCTGACTTAGGTTGGCCTTCATATACAAATACCAATATTTATATCTATCTCTCTCTCTCTATATATATATATATATATATGTGTGTGTGTGTGTGGTGTGTGTCTGTGTGTGTGTATGTGTATATATATATATATATATATATATATATATATATATATAGTAATAATAATAAATGTGAAGACTAAAATCCGAAGGGTGACAGCAGCAATACTTTGCTTCAACTTTAATCTGTTCTTATCTCTATATATATATCTGAGGATGTCTGTGTGTGTGTGTGTGTATGTATGTGTGTGTGTGTGTGTGCGTGTGTGTGTGTGTGTGAGTTTGAATCCCTAAAACTCGAGAAGTACCCAACCGATTATTTTCGAACTTTACATGTGTATTACATGTGTATTATGTTTCATGAAGTGTTAGGCACATAAACAAATTCAGTTAGGGGAAAACCGCGTTTTTTCAGCTTTTTATGGTTTTTTTGAGGCGTTATGTCAGACCGGTTTCCTTGAAATTGTTACTATGTATTAGTCAATCTCTCCTGCATGCCGTGAGCAAAGAAAATCCAAACTGTTTTATGACCTAGGGCTCGCATTAGGTGAAAAACTTCATTTTTTCAGCTTTTTAGAGCTTTTTGACGAGTTAGCTCTAGCCGATTTTCCAGAATTTTCAAGGCATATTATGCACATAAAAAAATTTCATTTTCTTGACCCCTTAGGGTCCGCATTAGGTGAAAACCAGCATTTTTCCTGCTTCATCGAGGAAAATCTTAAAGATTATCCAGCCATCAGAGTATTCGGTTTATTTTCTTTACATATTGTACAGGCATGCAGTTTTTAAACGATTAGGTCTGTTGGCGGCCCGCGTTCCAAAATACCTTATCCCGTGCAACCCCGGAAACCACTGCTAGTAATATATATATATATATATATATATATATATATATATATATATATATATATATATATATATATATATATACAGTGGCGGATTGGGTCAAACAATGTTGGTTGCCAGGAGATGAAGGGGGCCCGCCTACATATAGAATGCTATCATTTAATTTTTATAATGAATAAATAACATTTTCAAAATATAGAAAAGTGGAAACAAAATAGTGCAATGAATTGTGTGCGGAAAATAATATTACCTTCTCCAATAAAAAAATATTATGTATTTGGGGAAATCCCGTGACTCTCAATATTGACATTTGGTATTTCATACTTACTCAATATATATTATTTGTTTCTCAAAAAAATCAGATTAAATTAATTCCACAGATAATTAAACACACATAGGAATAATAAGTGTGTTACCATAGAGCCAGAAGATTGACAAGTCGACCCTAAATGAATGACATCACAACTTTATAACTTTGATTTTGAAAGTAGGTTTATAATTATTAATTTTCATTATACTTTTGTAGCTCTCTCGGTGGCCTAGTTGGAGGATTCTTGACGGTGTTGTTCGTGGTCTAAAGTTCGATGCACTGAAAAAGTTCGCTGCCTCTGGTCAAATTGCATTTGACCAGAGACAGCGAACTTTTTCAGTGCATGGAATCCAGTCCGCGCTAGCTGTTCCATCCACGCAATTATTATTATTTTTATATGAGTTCCTAGTTTCCGCGCATTGCCTGGAGACTTAGCTGAGAATAGACTCCCTGATGACGTAATGAATTCTCGATGGTTATATTACGTAACTATCTTTATCCCATTACAGAAACTAATTAGTTGGAGTGAAAATTTTAGTAAGTAAGTTAATTTTTAATTATTTTTTTAATTTTCTTATTTTACGTCTTTCATATAATTGTTCTGCATCCTCCTGCATTGAACCACCTAGGTACTATGACATAACTTATGTATTTGCTAGCATTAGTGTGCATCTGTACGCATATGTTGGTAGATATACTAATTCTCTCTCTCTATATATATATATACATGGTTGTTTGTGCGTGTCTATAATGT
>OZ024745.1:38333689-38336189 GCA_964016885.1 Eledone cirrhosa | reverse complement strand
TATAAACATTCCTATATATATATATATATATATATGCGTCTGTGCGTGTGTGTGTGTGTTTATAAGCACACATGTACACACATCTATACGCACAAGCTAGGGGTATACATGCATAATATTGTGGAACTATTAAAAGTGTGATAACGCAGAATTATTATGATGACCAATATTTTGATGTTGGATTAACCAAAAAATGTGTGTTGTTGAAAATAATGTATTTCTTAACAGTGATGGAAAGAGCTTCATTTTCTCTCACGTCTCCACTAAATTGTATCTATTCAACGACCTACGTAATTCAGGCAAAATACGGCAATTCATCGTTTTTCTTAAATAGGAAAGTATGAAATTGGACACGAATGCATCTACATTTATTTTCCTATCTCTAATACTAAATTTTTGATTATTCACTGTTTGTTTATTGGAGAATCAATGTAGCCACGCATATGTGGGGGGTATATTTGGCAGGCTCTAAACCCGAAGTACTCGACAGTTCTGCCCAGACCACCGCAGCACTTACAAAACTTAACCGTATCTGGAAAGAGAAAAAACGTAGACCTCAGCTCTAAGATCAGACTGATGCGCTCTGTGGTCATATCCATATTTTTTAATTCGGTTTGTGTTAGTGCGTAAGGAGTGTCGCATAATGAGTATGTGTGCGCATGTGTGTGGGGGGAGGGGGGTGCTGGGACCATTTTATGAAGTGGAGGAGTATTATGGAGAGAGGTAGAGCAACTCCGGTTAATTTACGGAAAATGATAACGGACATATGAACTTTCTACTGATGATTTCTTGATTTCAGACGATATGTTGTTCCTCCTGAAATTAACAAGCAAGGCGATGCGCAGATCCTGTTCTTAGTGAAATTTAACGTAGGAATGTGTGACATGTCTAGCCATTTGAATTACACGTAAACCACTTTTGCTAGCTAACCTAGCAGCAGGAGGAACGTGAAATAAATGTTCTTGCTCAAGTGCACAACGCGACTTCGGGAATCGATCAACGTAGCAACTACGACACGCATCTTCACACAAGCATACATAGACATAGATGCGTATATATAGCCATACAAAAAGACCGACAAATAAGAAAGTAGTTAAGTAAGTAGGTGTGTAGGTAAAACAAAAACATTGTTATTAGGTTAAGGCTCAGGGAACTAAGCATGTTTTAACGATTCGGGCGAAATTACATCTTTGGAAGAAAAAAATAATGAATGAAAAGAAAAGAAAAGAAAGAAAGAAAAGAAAGAAAGGGAAAATACGAAAATGTATAAGGTGTCTGAATCACTTCAGTAGCATTATCCCCAGGTCACAAGAAAAAAAGCCAAGTACTTCTATAGCTGGCGAAAATATGAGCATCTATGCGAGACATTATTAAAAGTGTGGCTCTATTTGTGGTTGTGTTGGAACACTAGGTAAATGTGTGTATTTAAATTATACTTTATTGCTTCTTGATCAGCATTAGTATATTATGTTACTGTGTGAATGTTTCTATTTGCATCTGTGTGACTGTGAGTGTGTAGGTGGAGTGTGTACTCCTGTATGCTGTACAGTGTATAGGAGTCTGGCAAAAAGTGAGATTCAAGCACAGAATGCTCAGAGCCATACGAATAGCAAGGTCGCGATCCGCCTGAAAAAATATCACCCACACTGGATTATTTTATATTTATCGATCTCTAAATGAAATGAAAATTCGGGGCATGCAATCTGCATATATATATATATATATATATATATATATATATATATATATATATATATATATATATATATATATATATATATATATATATATATATATATATATATATATATATATATATATATATAGGTAAATAGAGAGGCGGTGAGTCTTGGAGAGAGTGAGGCAGATAAACAGATAGATAAATACAAAGACACCTGAATAGATAGATAGATACCAATATGTGATATGTATAGAGAGAGTTTGCACAGTACCTTTCGCTTGTCCTCACGAAATTCTATTATAAAACTGCTGTTTGTCGCATCTCCTAATTCATAGGTCAGCGCTTTGACTTGTTTCAGACGTTGTGACCGCAAGTGAACCAACAGTGTGTTGGTTGGGATCGAAACTGCCAATCTCAATCGCCAATGACCCTGAAGTTCTATGTCTTTCAGTCTGTATTTTTATTTTCAAAAAATAGTGTTTTAATGTTTCCTCTTTAAAATAATTGTTTCTACTTTTGGCACAAGGCCAGCAATTACTCAGTACATTACTGGTACTTTATTTTATCGATCCCGTATGGATGAAAGGCAAAGTTAACATTGGCGGGATTTGAACTGAGACCATAAAGGGCCGTAACTCTTTGCTGCAAAGCATGGCGTCTGACCCTCTACCGATACTGCCAATCCACCGCCCTTTAAAGTAATGTTTTTCGTTTTGCCTTGTTTTCGCCCGTTTTCTGTCCTCCTTCTGTTGATTTTCCTAGGTTTATATATATATATATATATTATACTTTTCTCTTATATATATATATATATATATA
>OZ024745.1:38316189-38328689 GCA_964016885.1 Eledone cirrhosa | reverse complement strand
GTTTCAGAAGACCCCGTTAAGTGTGAAAGCAGCGATTCTTTGCTTAAACTTTAATCTGTTATTTTAATAAATATATATATAACGAAGGAAAGGTGGTAAGGAACCAGATGGACCATAACGCACCAAAGTACTCAATACTTAGGGTAGTAGAGTGGGTAATAGGAACGAGTAGGACCCCGACGGCTGAGCTCAAGCCGTTCCGACGGCTAATTCTGGACTAAATTTAGTCCAGAATTAGCCGTCGAAACGGCTTAAGCTTAGCCGTCAGGGTCCTACTCCGAGCGTGGAGAACAATAGCACGCAAAGACAAAACCACGTAAATGGTTACTATATATATATATATATGTGTGTGTGTGTGTGTGTGTGTGTGTGTGTGTGTGTGTGTGTATATATATATGTCTAATGGACCTACTGTTGGATAATCAACATTAATAAAGCTAACAGAAGTCTGATGAGATTTTGATTTGAGAGTCGAGTCCGTTCGATAGATATCGAACCTTCAGCTGATCCATCACGAAACTCGTGTCACACCTTAATAATAATGTTTTTCTTATCATTGGCACCCAGAGAGGCAGGTCCATGTCATCCAAAAGTGTCATTGGGCGCTGGACAGTCGCACCGGTTAAATTGATTGGGTTCTATTTCGGTCCACCAACATATACTCTGCCTCAATAAGACATTATTTTGATAATATTCTGGCAGATCTGTTGATAGCGACATTTTTCTTTTCTTTCCGTTAGATTCTAATTATTCTGTTACATAATCTCTACTTTGACCTCTAAAAAATTTGATAATATATCTTAATAAATGTTTCCCTTAAACTGTGGTATTTGTAATTCTGAATTAGCATATATCTCTTCAAAATGAGAATAACTGTTTCAAAATGAGATCATGTTATATTTTCATGAGATACCGATTTCATAGGAAGTTAATATCATTTAAACCAAACCTAAAATATATTTAAACTTGAATATATAGTGTATATAATCATAGAGAAAAAGTGAGAAGGGACATTTTCTTAGCTGAAGAATACGATGTAAAAGTCAAAACTGAATTAGAAAAACGCTCTTTTTTTTAAACAAATGATAAAATCTGAAAGTGGTGCTTCTTAAACAGCTACACAAAATTATTTTTAAGGAAAGGTTCTGTTTATTCTTTGTACAGTGGTAGTTTGGGTAATGTTTATATATGCAACGTCAATTGGATGTGATACAAAGAAGACACTGAATTACTTGAAGATTTAACATGAGTTCTATATTTGCCTTATTGCGTTACTTGATAAAAAACCTTATAATTATTCAGGCAAGTTCACATAGATGAATCTATAAATGGTGTTTTGCTATATATATTTATCACATAAACCATATTTTTCGGCTCCATCTTATCAGCATTTTATGTAATTCATCACCCCCCCCCCCTCCCAGTTCCTCTCTTGAAACATTTATTCAAATAATATTGTTAATGACATTTCCGAATTATTATTTTCCTTTAGAAGTCGTAACATCTCATTTTGAAATCATTATATCTCATGTCGAAATAGCAAGGTTTCTCTACGAACTAAGGTGAGTTACAATTACCATAATCTGGCAATCCATTAGTTTTTTCACATCTACCGCCGCTAGTGTTTACACATCATATCTGTTAGTGACACCAATGCTAAGACAACGTTCTTTATTTATTTATTTTTATGTTGTCGTCGAATGCAATACACTTCGTACCAACTGATATTTGTTTTCTTTTCAGTTATCTATATATATCCTTAATTCAACATCGTCTTAATTCTATTATAATTAATTTACTTAATTTTAAATCTCATATTATAAATACCTCAAATTCAAAGGAAAAAAAACCCAGCGATCATGGAAGTATAGGAAGGCGAGCACACAACCTATTTACTAGGAAACAACCAAAGCTGATTAATTGACAAGATTTATTTTATCCGCAAATTTGTCTTCCGTTTTTATTTTCTGATTCCCGTGTATTGTTCTATTTTTTTTATTCTTGTCTGCTCTCAACTATTAGCCAGCTATACACAATACATCCTCACTTAAATAAAATGTATTAAGGAAAACATTAACATTGGGCGACTACTATTACAGAAATAATACAATACAAAAAACACGTTGCTTTTTAATTAGTCGTTATAGCTCGTTTTCTATGGAATTAATGCATTGATCATGTATTACGGAGTGTGTGGCTTCTAAAATCATTAGACGAGCGAATGTCTAGAAACAGCTTGGCAGGTAATCGTTTAAGTGTTAAATAGCTTAATATTCTAACTGATTATGTGTTGCTGTTAATTTAACACTCAAACAAATGTCTTCACATAAACGCCATGATTGTGCAAAATTGTGTGCAGATAACTCAAAATCTCATATGATATGGGATCGATGACATTGCCTTAAATATTCCAGAAAAAGGGGGAAGACCATATGATGAATGCTTAGCTTTATTTCTAGAGAATCTTTGTTCACATTGCTGAGAGTGTAAATAATATTGTTTAGACAATATATTTTCTATTAAATAAATCTTTTTGAATACCTCCTCCTCATCAGACCTTATTTCATGGTCTCACTTCATCACCTTGAAACTCACAATCATATTTGTTATGTGTGTGGTAATCTAGCTTTGAAAACGCTATTCACAGTCTCGATACAGTATAATCACGTAATGTCGAAAAGCCTAATTTTCAATTCATTAATCTCCCTTGGAGATGGCAAGGTCTCCCTTTCAGCCGATATGTCCTCACTTAGAATTATATGTACTTCAGGCATCAGTTTATTCTCTATATCTAATACAGCCGACGTCCATATATCATGTGCACTAGATACAGTAATATTAATATCGTAAATATTTAAATATTTTTATCTTATTTTTAATGCATTTAATGTATTTAATGCCACCATTATAACATTATAAGATTTCTAATTATAGAACATAATTCTTAATTCTATATTGTCTTATCCCATTAAAATTAGTGTTCTTACCTATTATATTCCATCTCATAAGTAGCATTGAGCTAATAGTACATATGCTTCGGCTTTACTGGAAAGAAAATTACTCTCCACAGACCATAAACATCTAGAAAAACGAGCGCACAACAAGTAAACTTCCAAAGATAATTAATTGGCAAGATAAATGTTATCCGCGCTTTTTTCTTTCTTTCTTTCTTTCTTTCTTTATTTCTTTCTTTCTTTCTTTCTTTCTGTCTTTCTTTCTTTCATTCGGCTTTACGGCATTTTTATCTTTATCTTCCTTTAAAATACCTTACTATTTCTATAATCACCCTTGCCATATCATGCCGATAGATATTATGGTATCCTAACTCATATTAGAATCATAGAGGTTTCACAGAGATTCACTGCATGTCGAGGGAGTTTAGATCTGGTGAAGCACATCATTCTGCAGGTGTGAACGCAGCCGGCTCATTCCAGAAATAAACAAATAAGGAAAGATAGAAACAAAATATATACACACGTATATATATATATATATATATATATATATATATATATATATATATATATATAAGACACACACACAAACATATATATATAAAAGTTACGAGCGAAAGAAGGCAGTATCCATCATCAGTTGTCTGCTAGGAATCATAGATATTTCTTGGCGTTAGAGACAATATAGCTCAGCCTTGGGCGATCAATAACTCAAATAAGTTATTGGCATAAAAAAAGCGGGGAGAGAGAAAAAAATGTAAACAGACACGAAGGGTGAAGCAGCGAAAAGAGAGGAAAAATCAAGCCAACAACACATTTCGAACATGAGTTCTGGCGGTTTCGACGAGAAAAAAAAAGACACGTCTTCAATGTAGCAGTGTGAGCGATAGATGAGTCTGCTGACAGTGGCGGACGTGAGGGGAAGTGAACTAGCGGAGAGAGGGTGACTAGCAGAGAGGGAGTAAGTGAAAGTAAGAGGAAACGAGAAAGAGATAATTATAGTGGCAGGTCACCCTTCGTGACTTATACTTAAATGCAACCACACAGCTCGCCATTTTATATATATATATATATATATATATATATATATATATATATATATATATATATATATATATATATATATATATATATATATATATATATATATATATATGATGGCTGCAAACTGCTAAGAGTATTGCAATCGCTTGTCAGATTACAAAAAATCGTGCACTTTTAGTTAGGCTGCGGCCAGCCACAGGAACATGTAACAGATCCTGAACAAGCAATGCCTGTGGTTTCAAGATTTTTAATGTGGGGAAAGTTCTTGCACTCGACCTATTTCACTCTCTGAGCATTGAAAACATTAACCGAAAAGGAGAAATGGTCAACATCATCGAATGCTTTCTAAGTCGCAGGTTTTTATTTTTGTTTTTGTTTTCAGAGTATCCCTCTCTTAGAAAGGTATGACAAAAACTGGGACCTTTCTCTACCATAGAAAAGAAGAAAAAAAGTACTATTTGGATTACCGTTGACTCTGCGGAGTTCCTCCGCCCTTTGGCGGGACTTGTATTTCATCCCGCAGTGTGTCCAAATAAGATCATCCTCACCAAGCAAGGTTGGTGAGGATGCCTTTTTAGTCGCTATATATATATATATATATATATATATATATATATATATATATATATATACATACACAAACGCACGCGCACGCACACACACACACACACACACACACACACACAAACATACACACACACGTGTCCTCCGCTGTTCGTTGTTTTGAATATGCAAAACAACAAACAGTGGAGGACACGTTTCGCACCCTTCCGACAGACAACCTATCCCACCTCTACCCCGAAAAAAAACATTTGTGGATGTGAATCCGAAATATATAGGGACAATTAAATCTCTCCCAAGGTAACTCTATCTCGTGTTATTATTTTTTTTGTTACGCTCTTTCTTACGTTCTTCTACACACTATACATCTCAATTTACATTCACTTACATCTCTCTCTCCACCACCGGATCTTGTTACCCGGAGAATTACTCATCTGCATTGTTGAGGCTTCCAAACGACCTAAAGAAATTATATATATATATATATATATATATATATATATATATATATATATATATATATATATATATATATATATATTTATATATATATATATATTTATATATATATATATATATATTTATATATATATATATATATATATATATATATATATATATATATATATATATATATATATATATATATATAAAGAGATGAACACAGATATAAGAATACATGTATTCCAACTGCAAAGGACCAAGTTCGTTACTAAAGAGCACGGAAATAGTGGATTTCACTTAATAATTCTTGCGAAACAGATTTAAGTCTGCCTGGGTATCAAAGGCTTTTGCTCGATATAGGTTTGTTATTTTTATTGATTTATTACTTCAAATTGAGTCAGGCAATGTAAAGTATTACAATTCTTACTTTAGCATAGAGTACGTACGTGTGGTTGTCCGTCAACTCACACCGTTGCGCGTGCACACGTATAAATACAGGCTCAGTGCATTCACCTGTTTACGTCCACACAGTCTAACAAAAGATGAGTGCGTTTTAAAAACAAATGAGGTAACAGTGGAGTGAAAATTAAAATACCAAACACCTGTCTGTCAAAATCCAGAACTGTAAAGGATTACAATTCTTATTTCAGCATAAAGTACATATACGTAGTTGTTCGTCAACGCACACCGTTGCAAGCACACACGCACAAACACGGGCTCAGGTGCATTCCCATATTACGTCTACACAGTCGTACACACGCATACATGCACGCATACACACACGCGGACAGAGGGTCAAAAGTCACTTCTGGAGTAGGGGAGTGGGGTAAGTACTATTAATAGACGCGTCCTATTTACTTGTGGTATTTATCACTGACTCAAGCGTACGAAGGGGGTCGGGTTCGAGTCAGGATATCCTCCGGATATTCGGGTCACAAGGCGGGGTTAGGCTTTGGGGCCATCTGGTCGGAAATTTGGGGTGCCATAGTACTTAATAAGGCTCTTATTTTAGCGATGTCCAATACAGACCTAACCCGCGAGGTGGTAGCCATCATCCACGCCACCCAAGAGACCTTGATCCGTTTCGGTGGGTACTTTTGGACCAGGAGTGATTGTCCAAATAACTTTGACATCGCGATGGGCTCCAGCGACTCTGCGCAGGTAACGGACCTTGTTGGGCTCTTCATGCTGAAGCAGATAAAAGAAGAAATCACCTGCCTAGGCGGCGGATTATATCGTGACGATGCTCTCTTCACGGTCTAAGAACACAGCACCACTATGATGGAGAGACTGAAGAGGCGAATTAGGGAGTTCTTTAGGAATCATGGCCTCAGTATTGAATTAGACCCCAATTGAAAGGTAGTCAACTTCCTAGACACCACTCTAAATCTGAACACTGAGCAATACTACCCCTATCACAAGCCCAACGATAAACTGGTATATGTTAACGCAAAGTCAAACCACCCTAGATCGATAATTAAGGTAGTCAAGAGTTTCTCGGATAGGATCTCCAACCTGTCCGCCAATATGTAGATCTTCGATAGCAACGCAGAATATTATAATGCAGCTCTAAATACGGCGGTTCATGGGCAAACTATACCTTACAACTCGAGGCGCCATGATAGAGATAGCCCATCGGACCTCCCGACCCACGGTATCCTGGAGGGGGAACCCTAACAGTGCAGGCAGAGTGGAAGCCATTACATCCTATGAACCACCACATTAGCGAAAAAGACGCGTACGCCTAGCCATGGGACGAAACCCAGTACGCTAGGCGGTCTCAGGGGTGATACTAACCACCCTGGGCTCTACGCCTCCAACCGCAAGTCACAAAGCGGGACTGATGGGGGATAATCCCACTGTAGAACTCTCAGCGTGGGTACACACCACCCCACAGGTAAGGACCGAAAAGCTAACAAAATACATAGTGCCCAAAGGGGAAGCAACAATGCGGGGACCAGTAGCAACCCAACAACAGCCCACAGCGCGTTCAACCCACCCACATAGGAATAGAATAATAAAAATTACGTAGTACAACCCACCCTACTCAGCGGGCCTGAAGACCAGCCTGTCCTGGTCATTTTTAGGGCACTAGATAAATGTTTCCCGAGGGACCACAGATACCACAAAATCTTCAACAGACACATGGTGAAGCTCTCGTATTCTACCACGCACAACGTAGCCCAGCACATAGCTATCATCAATGGGAGTAGACTTAGAAACTACACAAAGCCAGCAGCTGACAATATAGGCACCCAGCAGAGCCATGTGGAGGGAAGGTATGGTTGACCCGGAACCTACCCTGGAACCCAAACATACCCCCACCCCACCGGGCTCAGGGCCAGACCACCCTATACTACGCAACGGGAAACCCACGATAGGCATTCTGGGGTCGACGACCTCCTGAAACTGCAGAACCCCCACATTATGCCACCTTAGTAATGAATGCCTAATGAAGAACTTAGTATATAGGGATGTAGAATAAAAAAAACCCAACTCTGAGCACCTTTACATAGGAGCCACATCAACGAGCTTCAAAGACACATAGTATAACCATCGCCATTCCTTTAATAGGGAGGGCAAAGTGAAAAGTACGGTTCTTTCCGAACTGATCTGGAAGCTCAAGCTGGACAGGACCCCGTACTCTCTAGCCTGGTCCCAAATCAGGAAAGTGCCACCTGATAGAGGAGGATCTGGCATCTGCAAGCACTGTCTGAGCGAGACCCTCGTGATACTCAGTGGTGGGAGTAGCCTAATCAACCTCAGAACCGACTTCTTTGGCACCTCAGGGCCTGAACCTTCCTCAAGCTATAAGGATAACAACCCATTGGGATGGGAACTGCCCTCAAGCTATAGGAACAACAGCCCCGTCACACCGAGCCGAGCCCAAGGTAAACCACCCCCTAAACCCGCCTCTATCCCCACACCTACTCCCGCCTCGATTGACTCCTATAAAACACACCTACCTAGCAGCTAAAACCATGCCTCACACCGCTGTGGTCAATACCTCTCTCTCACTTCCTTGACCAGAACTCAAGTTAGCTGACACACTATGCTATAAATAGACGAAGTAAGTCACTGGAGTCCTATCCCCTGTGAAAGCAGGCACCCCAAGTTTCCGACTAGCGGGCCCAACGCCCAACCCCGGCTTGTGACCCGAATACCCGGAGGATATCCTGCCTCGAGCTCGAACCCCTTCGCACTCATGAGTCACTGATAAATACAACAAGTAAATAGGACGCACTATTAATACTACTTACCCCTCTCCCCATCTCAATATATGACTTTTGACCCTGTGTCCGTGTGTGTGTATCCACATGGGGGCGTATACGGAATTGTGTTTATGCATACATGTATGCGCGTGTATGACTGTAGACGTAATATGGGAATGCAGCTGAGCCTGTTTTTGTGCGTGTGTGCTTCCAACGGTGTGCGTTGACGAACATGTGCGCATATGTACTTTATGCTGAAATAAGAATTATATTCCTTTACATTTATGGATTTTGACACACAGGTTTTTGTTATTTTATTTTTCACTCCACTTTTACCTCATTTGTTTTTAAAACGCACCCCTCATTTGTTGGACTGTGTGGACGTAAATAGGAGAATGCACTCAGCCTGTGTTTATACGTGTGCACGCGCAACGGTGTGCGTTGACGGACAATTACACGTACTTACTATATGCTGAAATTAGAATTGTTCACAATTCTCGATTCTGACACACAGGTTTTTTTTATTTCAGTTTATATTTTTCTAAATGTTTTATATCGGTTGTAACACATACGCATGCTTTATTTGTTTGGCATCCACCACCACGTGAAATGGTGGCAGGAGAGATGCCAGTCAACAGACATAAATTATTTAGACAATAGCATAGCAGCAGCATACTAAGGTTGACCTGCTAGCTGACCTCTTAACACCACTACACTACCAACACAGTAAAGGAGGTCAGCTGTAACAGAATGACCTGTCTCTGAAGAATGTCTATAGCCTTTCGACTGGGGGGTCGTATGACAACTGACCAAAGGGATACGAGCGTGTCCTCTGACGCTGAAATTCGTTTATTCTAGCTCATATGAATCCAGTTCCTCGGAGGACTATCAACACACCCAGGAAATGAACATATCGATGTATTGACAGAGTGGAACACACTTCAACAACATGTATACACGCCATTTCTACACTAATTCGGACCTGCCTGAAGAGGTCACGGCCAATAATAGCTGTCACCCAAATATATATATTACAAAGAATTTAGAAAAAAATTGTTTGGGGGGTGTGTGTGGGTAAGTTATATAGGTGATTCCGTAAGAGGATGGTTGAAAAGTTGGTAAAATCCTATGATGTTTAGTGGATTCTGTGGTGGTCAAGTTCCACATACGAGTATTCCATGAAGAGATGGTCGAAAGAGGAGAGATGTGGGGTGCGCGCGCAACAGGAAGTGGTCAAGCAGTGGGAGTGCTGTGTGTCTGATTGTGCTGGGAGGTGGTCAGAGGGCATAGCAGCAGTCGGTGGAATGGTAAAGGGGCGAGGATGGGTAGGTGTGAAAGTTGGAGTGAGGAGGGTGTGTGTGTGTGTATTAGTAGAGGTGTTAGTGGGATGAGTGAGTGTGGAGCGAGCGTGTGGGTGGAGTGGGGAGAGAAGGGTGTGTGTAGTTCTATGGAGGGAGTGTGGTGTACTGGTGTGTGTGTAGTTTGATGAAGGGGTGTTAGTGGGTGTTAGTATACGGGAGGTGGGAAGGGTTGAATCCAGGTGTGAGTGGGGGTTAGTGGTGGTAGGGTGTGTAGAGTTGGTGGTGTACGAGGGTGTGTGGGTACGTGTTGTGGGGTTGGGGGGTGTTAGTGATGTTAGTTGCGTGTGGGGTGGGTGGAGTAAGTGGGTGCGTGTGTTCGTGTGCTTGGGGTTAGGGGGTGTTAGTGAGGTTAGTTGCTGGGTGGTGGGATGGAGGTTTGGGGGTGAGAGATGTGGGGGTGAGGGTTAGTGGTGGTAGTAGGGTGTGTGTTTAGTGTGAGCGCGTGTATATATGTGCCGGTGGGTGTGTGCGTGTGATAAGGAGGGGGGAGGAGGAGAGAGGGGAGGGAAGGGAGGTTAGTATGTTACTTGAGGATGGGTGGTCAGATGAGGGGTGGAGTGGGGGTGTTAGTATTGTTAGTGTGGGGTGGGCGGTGAAAAGGAGGGGTGTGTTAGTGGTGTTAGTGGGGGATAAGTGTGGGGGGAGGGGGCGGTCGAACGCTAAAGGAATAAGGGTGGAGAGTTCAGGCCGGGGGGAGTGTGGGTCTGTAAGATGAAGATAGTTCGTTGTTCGACCGTAAGGCGATGGGCGGGTGTTCCGTGGCACTGGAGTAGGCCACAGACTGTGAGATGGCGTGCGGAGTGTCCAGGGCCACCAAAGTGGCGGGCGATGGGGGAACTGCCCCCGAGACGAATATCCCGGAGGTGCTCCGTGACTCGGTCCGCCAGGCGACGTCCCGTCTGTCCGACATACGTCGCGCTGCACTCCGTGCAACGAAGTCCGTAGACTAGGTTGGAGGAGGTGCAGCGGAAGGCATGCCGGACCGAGAGAGAGTGGCCGTTGGGACCCTGGAAGGTGGTGGTGTTGGTGATGTCGGGACAGGTGTTGCAGCGGGGCCTAGAACAGGGAAAGGAACCGGGGGGGAAACAGAGCGTGGGTTGGGGGGTAGGGAGCTGTGGACGAGGAGGGTGCAGAGATTGCGTGCGCGTTTGAAGGGGGGGAAGATGTGGGAGGTGGAGGGGTCGGACTGGAGGCGTCGGAAGAGAAGGCGGATGGTGCGGTGGAGGGGTAAGGTGGAGGGGTAAGGTGGAGGGGTGGTAGGTGATGGGGAAGGGGAGACGGTGGGTGGGTGTGTGGTGGCGTGGGGTGAGGGTGGTGGAGCGAGGGACAGCACGGGCGCGGGTGAGAGCGGTGTAGACGAGAGAGGGGGGGTAACCTCTGCGGATGAAATGGCTGACTAGGGAAAGGGCCTGGGACTCGAAGTCAGCATCACGGCTACAGAGGCGGCGGATCCTGAGAAGTTGGGAGTAGGGAATGGAGTGTTTTGTGTGGGTGGGGTGGGAAGAGGTGAAGTCGAGGTAAGAGTGGGAGTCGGTGGGTTTGAAGAAGGCGGAGGTGACGAGGGAGTGGTGGGAGGGGTCGAAGGCGACGGAGATGTCTAAGAAGTGGACGTGGATGGTGGAGATAGAGGTGGTGAAGTGGAGGGAGGGGTGGAAGGAGCAGAAGAAGGAGAGAAAGGAGTCGAGCTGTTCTCGGGTGAGGGTCGTGGCTCCGATACAGTTATCAATGTAACGACCGTACAGTTCGGGTGTGGGGCCGGTGTACTGGGCAAATATTTGGGCCTCAACATGGCCAACAAAAAGGTTGGCATAGTTCGGGCCCATTCTTGTGCCCATGGCTACCCCCGTGACCTGTTGTTAAAACTCACCCGAGAAGGAGAAACAATTTAGGGTGAGGACCAGCTCGGCCAGGCGAAGGAGGGTGGGGTGGAGGGAATGGGGGAGGGGCGAAGGTCGAGGTAGTGTTTGAGGGCGCGAAGGCCGTCGGCGTGGGGGATGACTGTATAGAGGGACTTGATGTCTAGGGTGAAGAGGAAGGCCTGTGGGCCGGGTAGGTAGGTGAAGGAGTTGAAAAGGCGCAGGGCGTGGTTGGTGTCGGAGATTAGGGAGGGGAGGGTGGTGACAAGGGGGCCGAGGAGGGAGTCGAGAAAGGCGGAGATGAGTTCGGTGGGGCAGTTGCAAGCGGAGACGATGGGGCGGCCGGGGTTGTCGGGTTTGTGGAGTTTGGGGAGGAAGTAGATGGTGTGGTGTCGGGGGGTGCGGACGATGAGGTGGGAAGCGGTGGGGGGGGGGGGGGGAGGAGGGAGGAGGCGATAAGGTCTTTGATGGTGGAGGAGACTTGTTGTTGGTAGACGGGGGTGGGATCGGGGGGTAGAGGGCGGTAAAAGAGGGGGTTACGGAGCTGCCTGAGGGCTTAGGCCATGTAGAGGTCCGCGCGCCATACCACTACGGCGCCTCCCTTGTCCGCCGGTTTGATATATATATATATTTATTTATTTATTTATATATATATATATATATGAATAAATTTAGTCCTTTATCAGTGATATTCCAGCCTTCATTGGTATTTCATCGCTTTAAAGACCATATACCTCTCGTTGGTGCGAGCAACGGCTAAAGAAAGTCGTTGGGACACGTAAATAGGGGGAACGAGCGAGACGGTAAACAAACAAAGATGGTAATGCAACGAAAAGTGAGGAAGAAGGAGTCAAGTCCCTGAAATCGATGAACAGAAGTTCTGTGAAATCGTAGACGAGATAGAATAAAGACCATCCGACCTGGTCGAAATGTAAGTGAGGAAAGAATTTTGCTCAGGTCAAACGGGAGGAAGAAGGAGTCATGTCCCTGAAATCGATGAACATAAGTTTTGTGAAATATATATATATATATATATATATATACACACACACAAATAAATATATATTT
>OZ024745.1:38288689-38311189 GCA_964016885.1 Eledone cirrhosa | reverse complement strand
AGCAGGACAAGCGGTGGCAATGTGATCAGCAGCAGCTTAGTACGGGAAAATTATGAAAAAGCATTATCTCACTTTACCACTGTCACTACAGAATAATAAATCAGAAAAAAACAAAGAGCAACTCTATTGCAAACACCAACACCACAGCATCAATAGCAACGAAAACGAGAAATAAATATAAATAACGGCAGTACGCACATACCATCATAGCACGAACAACAGTAGCAACAGCAACAACATCAGCACCAGTAGTAGCATCACCATCAACAACAGTGGGGATAGATGTAACTGACGATGGCAACAGCAGCAGCAACAGCAGCAGCGATGATACGGTCGTAGAACTAAACGTCTCCTTCACCAAAGCAGACAACAAAGATGAAAAGGTCTAGGTGAGAAACGACGAGATGATGGATGACAGTCTGATGGTAAAAAATAATGGTCATAATGACAACACCACTCATCCATCTGACGCTTTGGAAACCCGACGTCTTTGTATGGTGTCATACCGTATGATTGTTGTAGAAACACGCCGGGTGGAACCGGTGACCAAGTCCTGAATACAGAAGGTTTTAGATGCCATGTGTACACAAAAAAAAAACTCATTACTCCTTGGAAGAAAATATAGGACTGTGGCCATTTTCTTTGCTACCCCACAGGATGACATGACACATTCCTTGACACCACTGAATAGCGACGAGCTCATTTTGGTGCTAGATTACTGTGGCCAAAACTGGTCAAAATCAATGTGACTCGAATTCCGTCAGTAGTAGCTATTTCTTGACTAATGACCGCTATCATCACCGACATCGAGGAGAGCACAACCATTTGAGAGCTAATCCGAAAGAAGCCGGAAAATTGGTCCGGGTCTGGACTACAACTACTGATCTATTCGTGGTGCTCGAGTGGTAGAGGCGCTGCTAAAAACAAACAAACAATTTGGTATTTGGCGCACAACGACTAGTGCATGTTACTCGATCCCAAGCAGGGATATACAGGATTGCGGTCAGATAGATCTGTCCGAGATGTGCTTAAAGTGAGGAAATCGTTCTACACGCAAATGTCAATATGATGCTTAAGTTTAGCGAAAGCTAAAACAACTATGCTGAACTACTGAGAGAACTGCAGATACACTGACAATACCTTCAGAACAGCTATGCCGTACTACTAAGAGAATTGCAGATACGCTAACAATACCTTCAGATTTGTACGTTTGATCATTTTTCTTCAGTACAAATCTTGAGACGCTGGAATTCACAGAACCAGAAAGAGTAGGGCTAGCCAGGAAGTTGCAAGTACAGTCCAATGACGGAATTGTAAAAATATCTAAAAGATTTTAGGAATTTAGCATGTAATAACTGCATATACACATGTATATATAGACAGAAACATATGCCCGTGTACACATAAAAATAAACAAATACATATTGAAATATTAATAACATCCATACCTGAAAACACCCACACACACAGACATACATACCTATTTACCTTAACTTTATGTTTAAAACTCTCTCTCTCTCTCTCTCTCTCTCTCTCTCTCTCTCTCTCTCTCTCTCTCTCTCTCTCTCTCTCTCTCTCTCTCTCTCTCTCTCTCTCTCTCTCTCTCTCTATCTCTCTCTCTGTCTACGAGTGGAAATTCATAAAGTAATAAAACCAGAAGAACATACATAAGCTTCGATAAATAGATACATTTAAAGTTCAAAGTTATTTACACTAACTTTGATAAAATTAATTAGAAAAACCTTTTATGCTATAGAACAGAATAGAGATCTAAACAACATACGTATACCTCATTAGTTTCAATTGTTAAACATGTTTAGGGAAGATATATATATATATATATATATATATATACATATATATATATATATAGTTGGCATCCAAGAGGTTTAATGTTAAAAGAAATGTCAGTTGCTAAAAAAGTGTCTCCACTACAATAAAATAGAAAATATTTGTTTAAAAGATGTATTTTATTTGATTCAGTTGGCACAAATATCGGGTGCTTATGACATTTCTTCTTCTTCTTCTTCTACTTCTTTTTCTTCTTCTTCTTCTTCTTCTTCTTCTTCTTCTTCTTCTTCTTCTTCTTCTTCTTCTTCTTCTTCTTCTTCTTCTTCTTCTTCTTCTTCTTCTTCTTCTTCTTCTTCTTCTTCTTCTTCTATTCTTCTTCATATTACTATTGGCTTTTTGTGAGCTTTCTCCACTCTTATTGACAAATTTATTTTGTTTGGTATTTTAAATATTATATTTTAGATTT
This sequence comes from Eledone cirrhosa, assembly GCA_964016885.1. NCBI lineage: Eukaryota > Metazoa > Mollusca > Cephalopoda > Octopoda > Eledonidae > Eledone > Eledone cirrhosa. The sequence continues at coordinate 38,308,932 of OZ024745.1, read as the reverse complement.
TGTTATAACAATTTTAACACAGAGACACCCACACAGTATTGGCATGTGTCGATTTTAACGTTTGCTTAATTCCTGCTATATGTCGCTTATAAATAAAAGATTATTATTTGGGTCGAAATTGAAGCAGAGTCCCCTGCTTAATAACCTCAGGGTACTATGTTTGGATGTAGAGGTATGGACAATCTTCCTAGACCTAGAAGGACTTAGAAGTGCACAGCATTAAAGGTGATAAATGTTCTTTCAGAATAGTGCCAGTTTCTGACCCGGCATGATCTGGAATACCGGTTTTATTTAGACGGCTAGAGACTTTCGTAGAAATACTTGGCTCATTCATCTTACAGGTATTTTGGAACGGCATCTTGGATGGGCGTAAGTTATATAAAGGTGGAGTCAACATGAAAGTTTTGAGAGAAACAGTGATATGGATATCAGAGACTTCAGCACCCCTCTTAACGCCCTGCCTCAAATCTTCAGAAGGGAGTTAGCATGTTGCGTAAAGCCGATCACAACAGATTAGATGGCAGATGGGGTGTGCCACCATGTAAAAGCCAAATCAGCAGGACTTAATGGTCTAAACGAAAGCGATTGACAGAGTAGACTACTGCTGCCTGGACCCCGTTTTCAGAAGTTGGGTCATTAGGTTCTACAGCGGTATCCGTTCTGAGTTCAAATTCACCCAGATTTATCAGAGATAAATCTGTCCCTAAAATGTGGAATTGGGTCAGCACACATATACATTTCTTAGGTGGCATACTAATGTCTGTATTTCGTTCCATAGCCACCGGATAGTATGGATGCTTTGTGAAAAGAACAAGTCCCGATATTCAAAACATCCATCTGCTACGATCATCTAATCCATGGTGGCCTAACTGATGTGGGCAGCTTTCGTGCAGCTTCTCTCCCTGGCCGAGCTACGGTTCTGATTCTGAAGAAAACGATAGGAAGACAGATACAAAACTTGTTTTCTATAGAGAGTTAGTGGATAATATACGTATTTGTGGCCTCGTGACGATTCTGGGCGTTGAATATAATACTCTCAATATGCTCTACTGAAGGACGTTTATATCCGTGATCATGGACAATTTCTGAAGATCCTTGGCCTGGGAATATTACATAAAAGGAATCCAAGTTCGAGACAAGCTCTACAGGCACAGAAGGGTCAACAAATCGACGTGCTGAGATGCACACAAGGTGACGAATCCGTCCTGCATGCAATCGCCCAATGCATTTTAGCTATCAGTCGTGGATATAAAGAAAACCCACAAACGTCTCGACGATAAGCGCAAACCTCATAGCCTGCACCTAAGCCAAAATCTTGAGATCTGTGTTTAGCCGTGTTATGGCCAGGAAATTATCAATGACGTTCTACTTGTGCTTGATTTTCGTCATCGGTGTTACTTCACAAAGTCTCATAGAACTGGAAATACACCAGCTCTGCTGCCAATTGTAATTAAAGGTTTTTTTCACACTCTCCTTCCGTCTACCACTCTCACACAATCCCAGCTTGTATCCAAGATGCAGTTCAATACACTGGCTTCCAGACGCCCGACAAAATCCTCCTGTCTATGGATTTGTATGTCTCAGTTGCCCTTCGCATTATCATTAGTCTGCGGAAATTTGAAGGTGCTGGCAGCAAAGATCTCCCACTCTTTTTCAATGTATTTGTTTCGAGCTATGAGTGCCACTAGTTCATCTGTTGTTAGCTTAAAGTTCGGTGCCTGTGCGGTTGGTAGTTATGGTACTGTGTGCTTGTATTTGCTTGGTTGTGATACTGGTTTTAACGGTGGTACTGTAGGTGGTGTTTGAGTTGCAGTGGATTTGTCTGTTTGTTGTTTGTGTGTGGTCTCTGGGTTCTCTCTCTTTTCTGTGTGTGTGTGTGTGTGGTTGTTTGTGCGTGTGTGTGTGTCTGTGTGATACCAGATATTTTGTTTTTTGCTTTGGTTTTTTTTAGGTGGTTCCTCCTTATCTTCACTTTGAGATTAAGCAGCCCCGGTGTTTATTGGATCTGATTCGAGTGTCAGCGACTAGGTACCACGTAGTATGATCAATCGCTGAATCGCATGATTACAAAGCAGGCTAATTAGCCACTCAGCAATTCTCACTTCACACTGTTTTTATAGCATATTTACATCAGAAACAGCACCCATCTACATTTAGGAAGGATATATTGCCATACATAATCATATATACATCTTTAAACGGAATATTGATGAGACTAATGATTTTCATCATACAACATCGAGACCGAGATTACCCTGAAGCAAAATACCAACACAGCGACAAAAGTACGCAGAAGTAACGATGACACGAACTAGCGACACGTCAACTATTGTTCCAATATATTATCGACATGATATATCTGTGTTACAACACATAACCCTAACATGTCATATTTTATATTAGCGCATAGATATTGCACTGTTAGGGCGGAGAATAAATTCCAATCATTAAAATTTTATTTCATATCAGTCAAAGTGTTGCATTGAAGTGTTAATGGTGAAATCATATAAACGTGCAAAAAGGAAAAACCATTAACTATCTCAGCCATGCATTGGAACTTTCCTAAACGGAACGATAGAGGAGTTATAATATGCCTTGACATTGCAATGGTTCAGTGAGTAATTTATATGAATTACCGTTATTTATTGAGAGTTCATGTGAAAGTCAGGGTGAGGAATTATGACAGCACTGATGATGATCTAAATATTTAAACTTGGTGTCTATGAAATAATTTCATAAGTGAATTAATATATATGTATTTATGTATGTATGTATAAATACATATTTATACTTATATATATATAAAGAGATAGATATACATATATATATATATATATATATATATATATATATTATTTATTAAAATAACAGATTATTATTACTATATATATATAATATATATATATATATATATATATTTATATATATATATATATATATATATATATATATATATATATATATATATATATATATATATATATATATATATATGTATGTATATATATATATTTATATATTCATATATATATATGTACATATATATATGTGTGTGTGTGTGTGTGTGTGCAATTCTCACTATTAATATTTCCACGTGAGCGAAGACTGCTTCTTTTGATTCGTTTGATTCATATTCAGGGCAATATGATGAATTATTATATAATTATGGACATAAATAAATAGGTACGCGTATGTGTGTGTGGAGTATATCTACACAACCTCCCCATGTATATATACATAAATATATATCCCTCACTGTCTCGTTTTCCCTGACTAACCCTCTCATTAAACCTCTCTCTATCTCTTTTCATATACATATATAAAGAAAGGGAGAGAGACGATTAGTGAGAGAAAAGGAGACATTAAGGTGTATATATAAATATATATATACAGAGAGAGAGAGGGGGGGGGTTAGTAAATAGAACGAGACAGAATGAGAGAAAGGTTCACTGAGACAGTTATCACGTGGAATTAATGGGAGAATATACTAGTATTGGAGTGCGGTTATGAGGCTGTATGGTAGAAACCGATGCATTAACGCTTGTTGAGCTGTTATACATCCATAAATTATAGACATATAATTATATACCTGAATATACGTATGCGTGAGTGTGCAGAGCAGGCCAAATCAAAGACTGTCGGATTATACCTTCTACAGTAATTGGTTTGATGCAAAGTGTTTGGAACCTTGGTATATGGATTGTTTATCGTAATTGTCAATAACTGGAGTGTATTTATTCATGTGTGGGGCCCGAGAATTTAGAGTATATTGAGTCCGCGCTTGCACCTCAAAGTTTCACTTCACAAAAAAAAGGAAAAACATTATTTTAAAAAGTGAAGAATGCTTAGGCCTCAGCATAGTCAGATTTGCGAATAATACGGACCTATGCATAATGTGTTTATCTGCGGATGACGATAACGGGTCACGTGTCTAGTAATCACGGATCGGTTTTCAAGTATTTAACTAAAGTCCAGGTAAATATTCACACGATATAATATAAAATGATCCAGATCTACATCAGTAAGTGCAACATGTAAATTTCAATTCCTAGAGTGAGAAATGAAATTTCATTTTTAACAATTATCGTTTTCGGTACGCCCGGCCGACTAACTCACTCCATATGCAAACTAGGCTGCTCAGCCGTTAATATGCATAAGGAAAGTATGTACTCTCAAACGTTCAATCAACTGACAAGATGGTATACGGTGGTGATGACAGCTAATAAGCTAAACACTAGTTCATCATTCCTTTGTCAGTGTTGAACAGATAGGGCAACGATGATTGCCGAACACTGTACGGCTAATAATTCGGGCTGTTTGTTTACAAACAAACCGAGCATTATAATAAATGTTCCCTAAACCCATACGTACATATATATGCGTGCATGTACGTATGAATATACATACTACTATACGACTGTATACATATATGTATGTACGTATACATACTTACATATATATACATATATATATATATATATACATGAATAAATACACTCCAGTTATTGACAATTACGATAAACAATCCATATACCAAGGTTCCAAACACTTTGCATCAAACCAATTACTGTAGAAGGTATAATCCGACAGTCTTTGATTTGGCCTGCTCTGCACACTCACGCATATTTTTCCCCCCTGTCCCCCCCCCCCCCCCCAACCCGTAACCTAGATAGATAGGTACCATAAGGGTGGTGCAGTCCCCTACAAGGTTGGTGCTCTTGCGTGTGTGTGTGTGTGTGTGTGTGTGTGTATTCTCCTTTTATCTCTAGCACGCACGCACACGCAGACATATGTGTGGGTGTGCATGCGTGTGTGCATGCATGCACGCATGTGTGCGTGCACTGTATGTATGTATATTGTGTGTATATGTATGTATATATATGTATGTATATACATGTGTGTGTGTGTATATGTATATTGTATGCATGCGTATTAAATTGTGTGTATGTGTATGTGTGACATGTATGTGAATATATGTATGTATGCGTATGAGTGTGTATGTGTAAGTGTATAATGTGTGTATGTATGTGTATATGTATGTATACTCTTCTGTAGAAATTCTCTCTATGTGTGCTGTGTGGCATGAATTCCTCCTATAATACTCTTCCCTGAGAGGAGCACGATATGCAGAGTAACACATATGTATTGTCGAAGTTGAAACTGAGAACCACCACCCCTCCTGCTGACGTGGATGTTTACTGAGGAACAGAACACCATTCTCCGCAATATTAGAGCGAAATGCGCTTGCCGGACTATTGATGACCATAACATCACATTCCAATGTAGTGGCAAAATACAGTGAATGACACGCACGACCAGAACACCACAGCATGCATATCCAAACAGCACAGATATAATATCAATAGGGGAATCTACTGAATTTTTTTGAGTTGAAATACATGTGGATATGTGTCTGTGTGTATCGAACACACGAACACATAAGGAGGCTCTTGACCTAAATATACCTGTCATGCCTGTCTGAATCCCTAAGGGAACTGTCGGCCAGTTACTGTCTTGACCGATTGTAGTACCACTGGGTGAATCATTTGAGTTTTTGGGGTTGAAATACATATAGATATGTGTCTGTGTGTGTCAGACACACGCACACACATAAAAAAGCTGTCATGCCTGCCTGAATTTTCGGTCAGTTGCTGACTTGACCGATTAACCCCACAATTACTACGTAGCGGTTCTTGCACGTGACTACTGGACCCGGATGAAACGAAGACGAAGAATTTCCTTGCGTACCGTTTTGTACCACAGATGCGATCTCATCCTGCTTCGTTAATGTCCTATCGACACCAAAGTTCAACGCTTGGGCGAATAGATTTGAATCCAACCACCAACAACATAGCTGGATGACCGATAATCACACCAAACCGGAGTACTGTGATCCTTGTGACTTCCAAATATACAACCACTGACACTATTACGAAGACCAGAAAACCATACGCCATATATTGAACCAATTGATTGATTTGTGCGACCAAAATAACACCAAACACATATTGAACTAGGAATATTGGATCCTCGGTCAATGTCCGGGTGAGTAAAAATTGATTTCTATCTGCATTGGAATTTACAAACTTGTGCATCTGCTGTGGTGTCAAAAACAAACGCACATGACCGCACAGATAAACAATGTACCATGCCACGTGGCTTGAACCCGTAAGTGAATTGAAGGTTCTGCAACTCTGATACACATATTGTTTATTATTTATTACTAAGATGTATAAACTGAACATAACTATTATCATCTTATATCAACGAATCACACTTGATCATATTTCTCTATCCTGTTTTCTCCCCCCATAATTATTATATTTTTATTATTGTTTGAAACAAATCGGTTTTTTTACATTGTGTTTTCCCCTCCAAATATACGCTTATATTTCCTTATATATTCTTTATATATATTTTTTATCTTTATTATTATTTCCACTTTTATCCTCCTTTATATTTTACCTTCTTATTACCTTTATACCTTATTATAGTGTAATCTTCCCCATGCCTTATTATACACTGGTGGATTGGCAGTATCGGTAGAGGGTCGGACGCCATGATATCCAGCATAGTTACGTCCCTTTACGGTCTGAGTTCAAATCCCGTCGAGGTTGACTTTGCCTTTCATCCTTACGGAGTCGATAAAATAAAGTACCAGTAATGCACTGGGTAATTGCTGGCCTTGTGCCTAAAGTAGAAACAATTAATTATAGATTATTATTATTACTCTTTTTCCATTTCTAATTACCTCATGTACCTTCTCCTCCGCTATATGTATATATGTATTCTACGCCCTTTGTGTTTGTGTAGCCTCTGCGCACCCTCTGCACCATACTATCGACGCCACCCCATCTATGGTTCAGCTAACCACCCGACCCCCGGGAATGAATATGACCGCAGCTAGTAAACAAGGACCAACACCCCACCCTCCCGCACCAAAATTAGACTTATCGTCCCATACTTTTGCTTTTTACTCTCTTTACTCTTTGTTCTTGAGTGTTTGGTTGGTAGAGTCCATAACACCAATCAAACCCCTTTTATAGCTCTGATGAATCCTACGGTTACACGTAAGGAAGAAACATTGTTAGCCAATAAAAATCGTTTGATGTTGTGGACGCTCTTGTGTTCTTTTTCATATATATATATATATATTTATATATATATATATATATATATATATATATATATATATATATATATATATATATATATATATATATATATATATATATATATATATATATATTTATATATGTGAGATTTGTATATCTAATGATATGCATTATGTTTACGAATAATCATTCGGAAAGCCTTTTAGCTATGAAATTTAGGAAGCCGACGGCTTGCGCCGTCTATATATGTATATATATATATATATATATATATATATATATATATATATATATATATATATATTTATTTATTTATATATATAAACCACAGACCCTCCATCTCAACTCTACTTTTGAAAAGCAGAAGAACTGCGAATCCAAATAAATATATATATTTTTTTTTAAATAAGACCCCAGTTGCATTTTTGATTACATATTTTTTTCTTTATACTTTCACTCGTGTAGGATAAGTCGATTATTTTTCATTTTGTAAAAAAAAATCACTTTCTAATATATATATATATATATATATATATATATATATATATATATATATATATATATATATATATATAACGGAGGAAATGTGGTATGGAACCAGGTGGAGCATAACGTACCAACGTACTCAATACTTAGGGTAGTAGAGTGGGTAATAGGAACGAGTAGGACCCCGACGGCTAAGCTCAAGCCGTTTCGTCCAGAATTAGCCGTCGAAATGGCTTGAGCTCAGCCGTCGGGTTCCTACTCGTTCCTATTATATGTATAATAGGAACGAGTAGGAACTATATATATAAGTATGCATGTATACGTACATACATATATGTATATAAACGTACAGTAGCATGCATATATATATATATATATATACATACAGGTACACATACATATATGTACGCATCAGTTTAGCGGACGCTTATTATAGCGCCCGCTTTGTTCGTTTGTAAACAAACTGAACAGCCTGAATTTATGCCGCACGGTGTTAAGGCAACCACGTCACCTTTTTGTTCACCTCTGACACAGGAACGATGTACTAGTTTCAAGCTTGTTAGCTATCATCAGCACCGTATACCCATCTGCCAGATAGTTGAACGTTCGAAAGTATATACTTTCCTTACGAAAATTAACGGCTGAGCAGCCTAATTTGCATATCGAGTGAGTTAAATCGGTCAGGCGCACCGAAAACGATGAGTTGTAATAAAATGAAAACGAAATTTCATTTCTCACTCTTAGTACGGCACTTACTTAAATGTAAGTATGCATGTATACGTACATACATATATGTATACAGACGTACCGTAGCATGCATATATATATATATATATATATATATATATATATATATATATATATATATATATATATATATATATATATATATATATATATATATATATATATATATATATATATATATATATATCCATGCTACTGTACGTCTGTATACATATATTTATGTACGTATACATGCATACTTACATTTAAGTAAGTGCCGTACTAAGAGTGAGAAATGAAATTTCGTTTTCATTTTATTACAACTCATCGTTTTCGGTGCGCCTGACCGATTTAACTCACTCGATATGCAAATTAGGCTGCTCAGCCGTTAATTTTCGTAAGGAAAGTATATACTTTCGAACGTTCAACTATCTGGCAGATGGGTATACGGTGCTGATGATAGCTAACAAGCTTGAAACTAGTACATCGTTCCTGTGTCAGAGGTGAACAAAAAGGTGACGTGGTTGCCTTAACACCGTGCGGCATAAATTCAGGCTCTTCAGTTTGTTTACAAACGAACAAAGCGGGCGCTATAATAAGCGTCCGCTAAACTGATGCGTACATGTATGTATGTGTACCTGTATGTATATGTATATATATATATATATATATATATATATATGCATGCTACTGTACGTCTGTATACATATATGTATGTACGTATACATGCATACTTACATTTAAGTAAGTGCCGTACTAAGAGTGAGAAATGAAATTTCGTTTTCATTTTATTACAACTCTATATATATATATATATATATATATATATATATTTACAGATGGTTGTATCCTTCAGCTTCTTAACACTCGTAGCTAAAGTTCTTTCAAAGTTTTTATTCTAAAACATATCGTATATCATTACACACATTAAACTTATATATGTATTTATACATATATACTTATACGTACACATATAGTAATATATTACTTTATTGTAGTCTGTCGTTCGCTTTGTTATTTTTGTTTATGGCTCGATCAAAGAAGAATAACTCAATCACTGAAGCCTTTTCTTGCAATTTCAAGATCGATCCACGATTGGGGTGGTGTAGATATACAAGCAAGAGCGAGAATAAGTATAATTGTTTCTACTTTTGGCACAAGGCCAGCAATTATCTCAGTGTATTACTGGTACTTTATTTTATCAACCCCGTAAGGATGAAAGGCAAAATTAACCTCTGCGGGATTCGAACTCAGTCCGTAAAGAGACGTAACTGTGCTGCAAAGCATGGCGTCCGACCCGCTACCGATACTACCAAATAAGTATAATGAGGACTGATTCATTATTTTGGAACAATTTACAGAATATAATGAGAGAGGGCCTTGCCTGTGTGCTAACTTAGTTGAGAGATTGGATATGATCCATGTTGTTAGATTCCATCAACGAAGCATATTCATTTAGCAAATTTCCTAGACTAGAAAACACATATTTCCCATATTTCCAATTTATAGCACTTAAGAAAGCAATACTGTGAGATGTGTTTCAAGCAGTTTGAGATATAACTTTCCCCGGTGAAACAGTCATGCTATTCTACAGATATTTAATCTACGTAGCCATACTAAATAGAACCTTTTCGTTTGACCGATTTCAAAAGTTTCACCGAAATGTTGTCAATTGACTGGAAACCGACTTCATCGCTATATCAACTGCTAAATTACGTGTTAATAATCGATGAAGCAACACGTTTCAAACTAAACGAGAGACATTCACGTTTTCTTTCTATCTTTCCTTCTTTCTTCTTTCATTTATTAACACATTGCATGATATGCGGTCACACTCCATCTTCGTTCCATCAACTTTATAAAGATCGCGTCATTACTTTTGAATATCGCCATTTTTAATTAACACTTTATGAAACCGAATCCATACGAGTCAATCATTCTTCCCTGTGTTATTAAATAGTTTCTTAAGGCGTTTAAAACACAGCTGCTTATTGATCTTGGAAATAATAATTGTAATAGTACATAATTACATAATCCCTTTTAGCTGTTAATAATCCACGCTGGCAACAACTTTCCTTTTGGAATCAGATTTAGAAAACCCCGGTTTCCTTTTCATTTTTATATATATTTGCTCTTTTGTACTCTTTTGGCTAGTTGCATGCTTGATCTTTTAAGTTTCGAACGAACAAGAAGTAGTTTGTTTCATAATCTCAAAATATTATAACATCTGTTCCCAGAATGCTTGATGTAATCAACAAGGGATAACATGAAACACATTCATCTCCAGGCTGAAAGCAAAAGTCGGTCAACTTTGAATATATTTTTATATGTATACATAAAAGATATATGCGAGATGTGTGTATTTATTCGTGTATACTATGCTAAGATATTACATTTATATAATTCTGGAAAGTACGACTGAGATTTGAATGTTATTCTATTATTTAAAGCTAGTACTGGAATTAACACATATTTTGTAAGGTACCCCAGGATTATAACATCCTTTTTTAACATGTTATTTCTGTAATGTTAAACTTGAAAGTTAAATTTGTGAGACAATTTAATTTAACGGCTAGATTTGGAGATCTATATGAATATGACTGCTTTTTCGGCGGGATATAACATATTGAAAGTAAATATTATCTACTCAGTTTTTAACAAATATCCATTCATTTCAAATATAGGCACAGATCCAGAAACCTGAGGAGCCGGATTAGTTGATTATTTTATCGACCTCAGAAAGATGAGAAGCAATGTTGATTCCGATAGGGTTTGAAGACACAACACAATGAGGCAACACTTATAGAGCCGTATGTTTCCATTACATGTCATGATGCTGCCTGTTCACCACCTTTAAATACTCAATGATATAATGTAATAAATATTCCACATTTATAACATATAGTAAAATGGGTGCTATTTAATATATTTTCTGCAGAAACGTCAGGAAGACAGTTGAAAGTTTGAGTCAGCCGTTTTAGATGTGTTCTTATTGAATATTCTGAGGTTTACATTTTTCGGAAACACGAAGTTAGAATGAACAGTCTTCGCGTTAGAATATTAAATAGAGCATTAAGTCAGTCACATGACTTACCTATTTACTTCACGACAAAATGTTCCGGCTTAAACGATGAAAAATAATCAATTACATTTCGGAACATTTTGTGTTTACTATTTACCGTTTGTTTATAAATGCACTCTTGTACCACCTGCCTGGTTAGGCGTTATCTATGTTGTGCTTACAACTCACAACTTAGATTTTGCCTACTCCCTGAGTTACATCGACTTATACAAATCCCAAACTCGATTTCTAGTATAATAGCACCATGTTCCATTGCATTATACTAAGAGAAATTCGGCAGATATCATTATTTGAATACGAAATAAAGTACCAGTAATGCACTGGGTAATTGCTGGCCTTGTGCCTAAAGTAGAAACAATTATTTGAATACGAAATAAATAAACTTTCAATGTTTTATATTTCCGGAAATAATAAGATTGCCAACCAGTACCAAAATAGAATTATTGTGAAAGTGAAAACAAGAACGTTTTAGTGTATCACTAACGTAGACAAGAATATGAAGATTTGAGATATGAACTGATGAATAAATTTAAATGTTCCTCATACGTTTCCTCATGTGGCGGATTTGCGGTTTGTTTATCTCAACTTTCAACTATAGAAATTCAATGTTTATTCAGTACCACACTATGCTGTTGGTTTTCTTAATAAATCATGGCTGTCAACCTTGTAGCATACATATGATTATATACTAGTAATAGTTTGTTTATGTTTTTCATAAAAAACATGGAAGATGAATGAATAGTTGGTAGATTCGGTTATTCAATCAAATATACATTTTTTTTTTGTTACAGTCTGCCAACATATATGTATATTAAAAGTATTGTACATGATTTACATCTGCACTTTGCTACAAAACCCCGTAGTGTTGATTCTTTTGTTAAACGGCTTGGGAATCTAGTTATGTATGTTGAAATATGTTTGAATTAGTGAGGGCATGTGTAAGAGAGAAATAACGAAACCTTTATGAATAATCTCTTGCCAGTGTTTATTCCTATTGGTGTGGTCGACATTTTCCCCCGTCTTAGGTTACTACATCTTATTATATAATTCCAATACAGCACAACTATTTCAACAACACTAGAATGTCCCATTTCCTTGTTTTACCAAACGAAACTCGGCAGACATTGTTTTTGAAGAAAAATTGCATAAAAGTTTAAATGTTTTTTTTTTTTCTAAATACAATACGTATTTTGGCAACCACATAACAAAATCAATTATTTTGAAATTGAAAAAAATAACGTAAAATCGCTCATAGCTATTATAGGTAATTGAATGTGGCCTTAAAATATAAGGTGAAGAAAGAAATTGAGTGCTTTTTTTGTTGGTTTCGTTTCTTTGTTTGTTTTCCGGTATTTTAAAATGTTGAATGCTTTGCTCACTTCATAACTAAATTATCCTTTCGAGTTTATCGTGCCAGGCTTAAAAATAGTGCATCTTTTGTTTTACTTTTCTTATATTAAGTAACATTTAGCTTTTAACTAGTGTAAGGAGCAAGCCAGTCAAATGTCAGTAATTGCGATCACCTCAGAGTCAGTGTGTTCTCCCCGCTGAGATAGTTATTTAAATTTAATTTCTGATGTCTACGAAACGCTAAGTAAGGGAATCTTCACTACTGAGGTTATATAGTCAAGACAGAAAATAGAAAACAGTGAAAGGTTTACGTAACCAGATTGTGTACAAGTATGATTTTCAAGTAACATGGCGTATTGATGCTTTGAGTATCAAAGAAAAATGAATCTGGTTGCGCACAATTCCCTCCAGGCTTTTGGCGATTAGTGTGGTAAATATATCAAAGGGATAAAATGGCTATAGAATTTAAAATAGAAACATGGATGATCGTATCGTGAGTTACATGTAAGCCACACCGTATTGTGTATATAATACAGACATGTTCACACTTATTGAGACATTTATTTATAGGAAAGTATATGCACTATTTAAATATATATAACCAGATAGAAAAATGCGTACAGCAAAAAAAAAGTAATATTGTTGGAATATAAACCTTTAAAAATACAGGACAAGAAACTAAAATAAAACTTTAAAAGAATAGGACAAGAGACTAAGGTAAAACTTTAAAAGAATATGACAAGAAACTAAGATCTTTAAAGAATTGGACAAGAGATAAAAAAAAATTACAATAATATTAGTGGCAACATTTTTATTGGTAAAAAATCGAGTTCCACATTAATAGGCTATGGGTTCCACATTCAGAGGTCGTCGTCAGACCGGGGGGATCATTTGATCCTGGTTTGAACACCAATTGGGCTATAACCATACCCCTATTTCATCATTCGGCGACATGCCTCATGTGTCATGCATAATGTGAATGGACCCATGGGCCCATGAGCACAGATCTTGAGCAGCAGCGGACGGTCTTGTCGTCCCGCTCATCCTTGATCTTGACCAACCCGTCCATCTTCTCCTTGCATCTTGTCCTTGAGTTCAAGTCCGGCAGTCCAGATGAATGCGTGCCACAGCTTTCTGGTACAGGAAGGGGGAGCAGGAGGACTGGAGGGATGACGGGACAGAAGGAGGGAGGACCGGTGGTTGAGGGAGGTGCCGTAGTCGGTGGTCAGAGTCGACATCTTGTCCCGGTCGTCTTCTCCATCTTCGTCTGGTGTTGCGGGACCAGAAGTGCATTCTTGGAGGAGACCTGCAGCTGCATCGGCCAATTCTTCTTGCAATGGTCATTCTGACGGAGCAGAACTGCTCAGCCAACCAACCCCAACCAGACCCAACCGATCAGGGGCAACGCACAATGAGAGCATTACAATTATTATGCACTAATCAAGAAGATACTGGGGCATAGCACAGGAAACGAATAAAAAAATGTTGCCACTAATATTATTGTAAATTTTTTTTATTTCTTGTCCAATTCTTTAAAGTTTTATCTTAGTTTCTTGTCCTATTCTTTTAAAGTTTTATTTTAGTTTCTTGTCCTGTATTTTAAAAGGTTTATATTCCAACAATATTACTTTTTTTGCTGTACGCATTTTTCTATCGGGTCTACTATTGTTTAAGGCAATGCAAGCAACAACTATCTAATAATTAAATGATCATAGTGAATTACTGACGACTGATTGACATTTTAAAGTTCTTTTGAGTATAATTGCAATCTAGTTGAGGCAACTGGCTTAATGACAAAGCTAGTAAATCACCAATGCATTTGAGATGATTAGTGCATAATAGTGAATTGGTGAAACTTGTGCATTTCAATGGTGTTACAACAATAGATGTAAGTTATATAGTAGTAATACTTTATCATTTTAACTTTTTAGAATGGACAAAAACCCATGCAAAGAAATTACTTTGACTGCAGTGATTCTCTCCAATTTACTTACAAAGCAAAACGTGGTCAAATACCTTATCATCTCTGATAAAATGCCCATTGAATCACTGAAAATAGGATGCATGGAATTCCTCATAAAATGCACCTATGAATCGGAAGCCATCACATATATCAATGCATATAGGGAGTTGTTCACACTGGAAGACCATCACTTCATTTTTGACTTCATCAGTTATCTCCACGATTATCTCAGACACCCAATGCCATTGATGATAGGTGATCCAATGTGTGAGCATGTAACTAATCTTATAGAAGTTGTTATCGACCACCTGGCTTTTAGTGACATTTGACTGATTTGACTGATAATGATGTATTTTTAAAAAGTATGTGTACATTCTTGTTACTATTTTAAGGCAATGCAAGCAACAACTATTTAATAAAATTTAAATTTAAAAATGACCATTGTGCATTACTAGTATGATGACATTTTATTAAGTCACAAAATTAGTCAGTCAGCCATAGAACAAGGATTAGGTGGCACAAACATTGGCAAAAATTTGTGTCAATTTAAGATTTCCAACATTGTTCAAATGAATCATATCTGGTTTGAAGTCAGATTTGTCAAATTTTGACCAATTTTCAATGTTGTGAAGATTGGGCAAGTTCAATTTTTGATTCATTTCTTTCATGCAGTAATTAAACTTTTCCAAACGAGAATTCCTCTTGCCCAAGTCATTTTTATTTTCAATTACACTTTGTGGACGTGGAATGACACCACTGTAGAAAATGGGTGTACAGTGGTGCTTTTCCGCTATTTTCTGTAGCCTTGCAAAGAGACTCTTCCCCTGTTTTTCCGGTTTTGTGCCTCGAATGGGCACTTTGTCATTAATTTACAAATAAATGATTAATAAAAAATACTTGGGTAAAAATTATCGTATTACTTTGCACAGCTTTGTAGTGCCAACGGTGCGACGAGGATTCAGATCATTAGAGCCGACATGAACCACCAATACTTTCACAAAAGGACAACAGATAACAATGTTGGCGATTAACATTACCTGGCCCTGTCGGGCCCCAGGTATACAAAATATCTAAGTATTTATTTTTGTTGGTATGATAAGTAAATACATTTGAATTAATATTTTTATACCTTCTGGTCATTCGATTTCGCCACATTTCTAATTATGGATTTGTAAAAACTGGCATGAATGTGAATTTGATCAGTCCAATTGCCCGATTTTAGTGAAAAGTTTTGATTCGAAATGGAAATACTCCATTTCCGTGCCATGGAAAAAATGAATAAGCCGATCAAAAAGCCGCGAAACATCATTTTTAATTAAGCGAAATTAGTGGATGCAAATCTCAGAAAATATTGTACACTATTCGCACCTATCGGTACAAAAATATAGCGTACTATTCGCACCTATCGGTACAAAAAATCGCACGACTGTTAATAATACTAGAAGTGCAAACTATCTGTTAAATACCTGGTATATGAAGAGCAACCGATACGATCGGTCGGCGATCGGTCTTGAAGAAGAATGAAGAATGAAGTGAAATTTTGGTCTGGTTGTTGTCATGGGTGTTTCGCAGAGATGCCGGCACGAACAAAGGTGTCAGTGTCACAAAGTTGTCCGCTTGAACAAAGGTGTCGTTCCGACAAAAGTGTCAGTCAGACAGACAGTCAGACGGTGTCACAGTCGGTGCGACAAAGCGATCGATGCGATTAAAAAAAATTTAACTCACATGTTTACCTGTTTTCGCAAACTATTGATAGATTGGTACAAAAAATAGCTTTGATAATAAACATAGATTTTTAACGAAGTATTTAAAAAGCATTTTAGCAGTGAAAAGTGAAGTAATGTTTCACACTGACGCAAGTAGGGCCGTTCAGAAATGACGTAGTCAATTAGGAGGAGGGGATTCGGCGATTTGACTACATTTGACTAACGTAATCACAATCACAAGAGTTCCGCCGAAAAAATTTCGTCATTTCTGGATTACCTCCCCTAGCGTCACGCTTACTACCCACTCACTTGAACACAAGATTTATCAGCAAACTTTGATTATAAACTTTTTCCCGCTGGACCAAATTTCTAGATTGTTAAGCCAAAAGATGCGTAATAATCTACTGTTCATGCTCATATAAGTTTTATCTCAGAGTTAAATAACGTAAAGCTGCGCTGTACTGTCGTAAACAGACGATTGCCAACGAAAACACGACCACAACAATATTACTAAACGGACTACCGTCCGTTTATATATATAATAAATGAATATTTACACTTCGGTACGAAGTGCGTTTTCTTACATCAGTCAATAACAGTATACACACACATACACTCACATGCACACACAAACACAAACAGACACACACACACACACACGCACACATGCACACACATACACACACACACACATACACACACACACACACACACACACACACACGCACACACACACACACACACACACACACACACACACACACGTATATATATATATATATATATTTTTTTTTTTTAAATAACAGATTAAAGTTTAAGCAAAGAATCGCTGCTTTCACCCTTAATGGGATCTTCAGAAGATGCCGTTAAGGGTGAAAGCAGTGATTATTTGCTTAAATTTTAATCTGTTATATTAATATATATTTGCTCTACGGTTCTTATATATTTCATATATACCTATCCTTATCGAGCCCTCTTTGGATTTTAGTCTTCAAATTTATTATTATTACTATATATATATATATATATATATATATATATATATATATATATTGTTATACTTTGGGAGGGTCATGTTGCCAATAAGAAACACACGCACCAGAAGTTTCATTTCAGTTTATTATAATAAATTTATAAATTTATGAATTTATAAATTTCCGGTTGGTTGGTTGGTTCCACAACCAGATGATTGTTTATATATTGTCAAAGTTCTTTCGTCACGCATTCTGTGCCCTCTTCAGTGACTGGGGATTCTTTTCTTTGTTTTTTGGCTCTGCCATATAATTGAAGAAATAGAAGGCAATAAAATGAACAAAACAGAAAATAAATAATAAATAGAAAATAAATGAAAAAGTAATGAAAAATGAAAAAGGAAAAATGAAAAATGAAAAATGAAAAATGAAAAATGAAAAATGAAAAATGAAAAATGAAAAATGAAAAATGAAAAATGAAAAATGAAAAATTGAAAAATGAAAAATGAAAAATGAAAAATGAAAAATGAAAAATGAAAAATGAAAAATGAAAAATGAAAAATGAAAAATGAAAAATGAAAAATGAAAATGAAAAGTGGAAAAATGAGGTGAAGATTCAAATAAAATAAATGTGTGTGCTATAATTATTCTCCAGGTCAGAAAGATGTTGGATAAAGTGGTAGGAGGAACAAGATAGTAAAAGAATATAACGAAATAAGATAATCAAATAAAATGTGTGTGTGTTATAACAATTCTCAATTTAAATAGAAGGCAATAAAGTGAAGAAAACAAAACAAATGAAATATCAAATGAAAAATCAAGTAAAATAAAATGTGTGTTATAAAGATATTGGCCAAATTTGAAAGGCTGTGTCAGAATCAATCTCTAGGCTATCATGGTGGCTGCTCAGCTTGGGTGGGTCCCTATGGCTTGAGAGGAGCTCCCAATCTATGGTGTTGTTACTGCCCATATAGCTTGAGGGAGGTCAGGCCGAGAGGTGTCTACATGTTTTGGAGAAGTCCCTATAGCGTGAGTGTGTTGCTACTGTCCATATAGCTTGAGGAAGGTCCAGGCCCTGAGGTGTCTGCATGTCCCGAAGAAGTCGGTTCTGAGTTTTATCAGGCGGCTTCCACCTCTTAGTATCTCGAGGGTCGCTATGCGTTTTGTTATCTTCACGGCCCTAATCTGTGGGGTGGTCGTTGCCCGCGCTGGGAGATCCACTGTGGTGACTGATGAATGGGAGGAGTGACCTTACAAATGTTTATAACATTGAGATTGGGTATAACACACACATTTTATTTGATTTTTTTTATTTTGTTCCTTTACCACCTTATTCCTTCTACTATTTTATCATTTTTTTGAGCTGACTCTAACACCAACACCACTACCAACATAAGAGGTCAGATGTACTTAACAATAACAAGAACAACCACCACAGATTGCCTTGCCTCAGAACGAATTTCTATAGACTTTTTACTGATAAATGTCCTCACAACGGACCAATGAGAGGAGAAGATATCCATTGACGCTGAAATTCGTTTGTTTAAATTCATATGATTCCAGTTCCTCAGTGAAACAACAACCCAACCAGGAACTGTGCATATCAGAGTATTGACAAAGTTAAACACTCAACAAAATGTGTACTCGTCTCTACCACACTAATTGGGACTGCCTGAAGAGATCACAGCCAAAGATGGCTGTCATCGAAATATATATAGAAGTAATAAACGAAGCCACATTTTAAACATTTGACATATTTATTTTATTTTATTTTACATTACTCCGGAGTAACCAAACCAACCTGCGCACTTCGTCGAGTGCTCCAATCTGCATAATGAGGTGTTGGTATACAACCAACATATACTAAAAAAAATATATATATACATATATAAATATATGCATACATACATACATATGTATACACACACATATATATATATATATATATATATATATATATATATATACGTGTGTCTCTGTATGTGTGTGTGTGAGTTGTGACTTGGTCGTGTATTTTATTACAACGATATACATTAATCGAAACATAATTTCACTCACTTTTGTGGAATCACAGATATTAAGTAACGACCTTATCTTTCATCACCGTGCATCTTTTACCTGGATCATTTTATATTTATTTATATTTACGTCTATATTTTTCTCTTTAAGCTTCCGACTATAAGGATACAGTGATTCAGAATTTGTTTCATATATGTCGTGAAAGGAATTGATACATTTGCATTTATGAGATTTGAATGATATATCGATGCTATGATATCGCGTTATATCTTGTTTCTCCTTTCGGTTACTTTCGTCTAATTAACTATTTCTTTGGTTTAAATAATAAATATTTACCCAGCAATTGTTAGGTTTCATGCAGATATATCTACATTTTACCGTAACATATAATTTAGTTATTCGTTGTGTGTTATTCCTTTTTTTTTCATTCTTTATACACAATAACTAAAGTTTGCTTGTCATATAATGAGTAAGAGCTCGTATTACCGTTGATGCAGTAGATAAAGTTCCATTAAGATCAGCGCATCTTTAATCTCCACAAGAATTTACTAGGAAAGTCATAATTATTCAACTGATATCTGTTTTCTCACAGATCCGTAGATTCTTATTTACATTGCTTTCCTTTAGGTACGAAGACCAATGTTTTTCTCAAATAAAACCCAGTTTATTTTGCACAATGCTGAAAAGCTATCTTTAAAGTCACATACATGTTTATATACGATACATATGATATATACAGCGTAGGGCATAATTCCAGTTACAAAGTTTTCAATCAATTTAAAAATACATTATGTAGATAATATAACTAATATATGTGTATCAAAT
>OZ024745.1:38248689-38283689 GCA_964016885.1 Eledone cirrhosa | reverse complement strand
ATTTATTCTACCTGGAGTTGCAACCGATAGATGGTATTAGAAAAACCAATGGAAACATTGATTACTTGATCCGATTTAACGAAAGTCGATCGACTGTCGATACATATATATATATATAATGGGGACTAACAAATCAGAGACACGTTATGCCATTATGTACTTATGTAATTTGCCTAAGGACATAACGTGTCTCTGATTTGTTATTCCCCATTGTACACTGGAATGATCACCATCATTTTAATGTAACGAAAACGTTGTGATTTCCAGAAGTTGACTGAAAAGATGAAACTGTCCGTCTTTCCCTTTGCCCCCCCCCCCCCCCACTATTGTATTTGTCCTGTGCGCCCCCTATATTGAATAAATACATACATAAATACATACATACATATATACATACATACATATGTATATTTAAACGCACTCGCGAACACAGTTAAAATTGAATTTGTTTCGCAACATTATTTTTGTATTGAACTTTCAGCTGAAACATTTTTACATCATGATTATGTGAGTCAGACAATACAAATTAAATAATTAATTAAACCATTAACTAATTAATTATGTATATGAAAGAGTGGTTGTTCCCATATATACAGTATATATATATAGATTCCTGATGATTTCTAAAGAATGAAACAGTTCTAGTCCTGTAGAATCTCATCTATATTAAAACTTTTATACTCTGCAATGTATTGAGTACCTTACTTACTGTGGTTACCTCCGATTCAACCCGGAATAACGTAATATATATATATATATATATATATATATATATATATATATATATATATATATATATATATATATATATATATATATATATTAGAAAGTGAGGTTATTTTTACAAAATGAAAAATAATCGAGGTGTCCTACACGAGTGAAAGTATAAAGAAAAAAGATGAAATCGAAAATGCAACTGGAGTCTTATTTTTTAATATATATATATATTTATTTGGTTCCTTTACCGGTTTCGCTGTTCTTCTGATTTTCAAAAGTAGAGTTGAGATGGAGGGTCTGTGGTTTTTGTCACATCAGTATATATATATATATATATATATATATATATATATATATATATATATATATATATATATATATATATATATATATATATATATATATATATATATATATATGTATATATATATATATTCATACATTCCCACAATCATGCACCTGTACACATCCACTCACCTACGTACACATATGTGCATTCATTTATATATATATATATATATATATACACACAACTGTGCACAAACTTGCATAAAGGTAAATGTCTCATTTTAATTAGTTAATTAATTATATTATACTATAATGCATTATTAGATTGCCTATATATTAAAAGCAACGTACTATATAGTTAGTATCATATGATCATCATTGGATCATGTGAGTGAGCGTTGTTTATCGGTGTGTTATGTATATCCATGATATGATGCAATAGTATTGGTCGGTGTACTTGTGCTCATACCAGTATTCGGATTTCAATCTTCCACTTAAAATATTCGTTGTTTCTACTATATATCTTATAGTAATTGCCCCTACTGTAAAATCCCGTAGCTTAGTGGTTAGGTTATTCACCGACGATCATAAGGACGTGGATCCGACTCTCTGGGTCATGTTGTCTTCTGGAGTAAGGCACTTTACACTCAGGTATACTAAATGGTAACTGCCAGCTTTGTCACACCTGTGTCACTCTGAATCGATCTGAGCAGGCTCTTCTATAGTTACGGCAACTAGGTCACTCAAGACATATGAAGCACACAATATCTCCATAATACTTCTGAAAGACTCACACGCTTAATACCACATGTCTTGTTTTGCAGCTCGCCTGTTGGATGGTTTCACACACACTACAGCTGGTTGGGCTCGGGCAGTTTTCTGAAATGTTTGACTTACTAATAAATAATTAAAGGAATATACCTTTTTTTGTTTGTCTGCTGTAAATCATTTTTTGTTTTTGCTTCCTGTATTCTATTCACGGCTTGCAATTCTTCAGATATTATCCTGTCCATCGAGCTTTAACTCCGTATGGATTCCGAAAAGTACTGCCAATACATTGAATATTTTACACCAGTTGGAATCCAACCATTACCAGCTTTTACTATAGTTTACAGAGAAAGAGGAATTGGTGTGGAAAGTGAGCGAGAGAAAGAGAGAGAGAGGGGGAGAGGGAGAGAGAGAGAAAGAGAGAGAGAGAGATTGGAAGAATCGTCCCCTGTACTGGAGTTTATAGTGACCTCGAAAAGATGGAAGGAATTGTTGACTTCAGTATGAATTTCACGCAGAGTGCTGAGTACTCGAACGAATATTGCCAGTTATTCTACCCATTGGTCTCCCAATGCTACTAATTCGCCGCCTCCAGACGTAATCAAAAGAATTAAATCACTCTATGCTTGAATGTATGTGCGTGCATGTATTTATGACTATGTAGGTCTGCGTGTATATTTGAGCGTGTATGTGTGAATTTATTCATATGCAACAGAATGCATGGAATTGATGATTAACTTTCTGAAATATACTTTTTAGAGAAGTCAGCACTGTGAAAATTCTATAGAGTAATTTTATTTCATGAAACGCATCTGAGGGAAAATGAATAATAAAGTTAAATAAAAAAGAAGGGAATATATTATTTAGAATTTAATTAAAATTATCGAGTAGATGAGGCACGTACGTTAACAATTGAAATAAAAGGGGAATTTTTTTCAGACATAAGTAGGGATAATTTAACAAAAATTAGTAAAATAATATAAACGATATTGATAAATTTAAATCAATATGACTGAAAAATAAAAAAAATATAAAACTATATATTCACCGAGTGTGTATATATTACGTGCGGATATAATCATTCTATGTCAGGATGTGTTGGCGATACAGAGGTATTATTTGTCTTATAATATTCGGTAGAAAAAATGATTGTTAAATATCCACTAGAATGCGTACGTGAGAGGATTGTATGAATTTTAAAAGTCTAAATGATATATATTGTATATATAAAAACATAAATATATATAAATTTTACATAAAGGAGATTGAAACCTTACCTCCAATCTATAAATAAAGGATGTATAGATACAACACAACTACCCACACGGCAACCTACGGACCTTATATATATATATATATATATATATATATATATATATATATATATATATATATATAGAGAGAGAGAGAGAGAGAGAGAGAGAGAGAGAGAGATGATATGATGTATCATATGATATATATGAGGTAGAATATCCAAAACCAATATCATGGTGATAGACACAAACAATGATGGGTAAACTTGGATATATCTTAACTTGCAAGCAACAAGGTTAACGACAAAGAAAGGAAAGGTTACAAAACCTATGGTCAATGAAGCAGGGCGAAATGATTTAAATTGTTGTGGTTATAATAGATTCAGTCACTCAATAAATATAGAACAATATGCAAAGTAAAATTATTGATTATTAAACATGACCCTCTGTTCACTAGCTGTGAATACTGACAACGACTGACCAGCTGTCTTTTGCAACAGAGCATGTATTTAAAGTGTTCCCACACAAAAATATCAGGTCAGTTGTGCTTTAATTTGGGTGTGGTTTTTACCATTAGGTTTTACCAATATAATTTTTACTCGTCAATCCTACTCTTCCCTATCTGATCTTCTGGCTACCAAATTATGGCAAAGGCGAATTCAGTAAGGAGAATATATAGTTCAGTATGTATGCATGTATCTATGTATATATGTATTCTGTTTGTATGTACGTATATATGTATGTATTATGTTTGTATGTATGTATGTATGTATGTATTATGTATGTATGTATGTATATAAATATGTTCCTAATTTCCTAATAACCTCTACTCACTAATGAATTCCCGGGAAAGGAGAAATTATTTCGCTATAATTTATTCATATATAAGTCTTCCAATATGAGTCGTTAGAGCGTCAGATTGAATACTTTGTGGCAATCAGTCTGGATCACTGCGTTTTGATTTCAAGTCCATTTGAGACGAATTTGCCTTTCATCCATTCGGTTTTAATAAATGTTCAGTACTGGGTTCTGTTCTACTTCACACCCTCAACACTCCCTGGAATATAGTCGACTCTAGTCAAACCTGGAGATGATGATTGCGATCTGGTTTAAAATGCCCTAAACTTGCCCTGTTCTACTAGAGTGTCTCTCAGACATTGGTGGATTGGCAGTATCGGTAAAGAGTCGGATGCCATGCTTTGCAGCAAAGAGTTACGGCCCTTTATGGTCTGAGTTCAAATCTCGCCGAGGTTAACGTTGCCTATCATCCCGACGGGATCGATAAAATAAAGTACCAGTAATGCACTGGGATAATTGCTGGCCTTGTGTCAAAATTAGAAAGAACGATAAAATAAAGTACCAGTAATGCACTGGGATAATTGCTGGCCTTGTGTCAAAATTAGAAAGAATTAGTGTGTCATAAGATCATTGATTTTAAACAATTTCTCTTTTTTTTTTGTAGTTCTTTTGTTATTAATGCTGCTTTTGATAATGATGATGATGGTAGACTATAAAAGTGTTATTGTTGATACATACAGTTAGAAATATTAAATCATTATTATTCGCAATATTATTAACATATTATTTTCTATTATGGCTCTATTATCATTAATATTATCAATGTTTATACTTTAATTGTTTATAGCACGATTAGTATTAATGTTAGTATTATTCTTATTTTCATTTAAATGGAAAAATTATGATTGAAGATATTGAAATAAGAAATTTATCGATTGTCCATTCAGCCTCCGGTGAAGGAAAACTAAATTTTATTGTACATGACATTTCCAGATGATGGTTTCTAATCATTCCAAGAGTGAGACGGAGTGACGGATAGAAAGAGTGGTAAAATAGAGACAGAGTGACTGGGTGAGACATAAATAGATACAGTGTGTATGAGTAAGAATGATAGAACGTACACATATACCACACTCACATACACAATATATATATATATATATATATATATATATATATATATATATATATATATATATATATATATATATATATATATATATATATATATATATATATATATATATATATATATATATATATATATATATATATATAATGTGTATATGCGTCTCTCTGTGTGTGCGTGCGTGCGCGTGGATACATAGTGGGGGAGAGAGAGAGCGCGGGATGAAGGAAAATATGTGAAAAAAATGGACTGGAAAAATAATTACATTTGTGCATGATGTGAGAAAAATTTTAACACCGATGAAGATGTAAAATGAAGATGTGCTTTAGACATTTAGTGACGAAACCATACGGTGTTAACAATAATAACAATATTAATAATAATGATAATATCAAGAAGTAGAAGGTTTTTATTGGCCACAAGTGCCCAAACATTGAAAGAACTACATAAGCGGAAATACGAAAATAAGAAAGACACTGAGATAGGAAATTAGTTTGAATAAAATGGGGCTAGCAAATAACAATCAGAACACATTCATAAACTGAAAACAATTAATAGATGAAATAGTAGGAAAGAGAATTCTATAAATGTGGGAGAAACAGAGCAAACCACACAACCTTCCCAATGACAGTTACTGATGATGCGTTTAACAAGGGTATTTTCATTATGTTCACCCACGTTTCTACCTTAAATTTTTTCTTCAATGTAGTATTTGAAGAGTTTAAGGTTGTCCAGAAAGGAAAAGCTCTGTCCTCAAGCATTTTTGCCATGAACACCAGGCACCTTTCTTTACCACAAGTACCAGAAATAGCAAGATGACAGTCTCTTTTGCTGATGGACTTCAGTGGATCAATGTCAACGATAGAATTATGACTACCACTTCCATCGCGCACGAGGTAACGGCTGTTCGGCAAAACTTGGCATAGCAACGGTGCATGTACATTGTGCAAGTGTGCACCGGATGGTCAAACTGCACACCTGTTCGACAGATTCGGTCGGTTGCGGATCCATAACAGTCAGGCTGGTAGAATATATCCGGATTCGGTAGAGCTCCCTGGGCTAAAAATTATCTGAAAATAATATTCTGAGCGTTTTTGAGGATGCTCAGAAACATTGGCAGGCCTATCGTCTCCGTTAACATAGAAACTTAATATTGATTTATATAAACCGTTTTGTCCAACTGGTATTTACAGATTTAAAACATCTAACTCAAATGTGCTTTTTCCAATAGCTGCAACATTCTCAAAGAAACGAGTTGTAGAAAAGTATTTACATGAAGCGCAAAGAAAGGATTCACATCGTTTCGGTCAGGTTCTCTGTAAAAAGTTTTAGCTCAATGACATACACTACATCAAACACGAAATACAAAGAGTGTCAATGTTAGTGTTGGTGGTGGTATTGGCAGCAAGTAGACCGCCTCACCAGCCCATAATGCTGTTGCCTCAATAAGCGAAAAAGTATACATTCCAATCAAGTCAGATGAATACTTAGACCAATCATGATGCCAGGTGGTAGTAGATAACCGAATTGATGTAAGTGTTAGACAAATCCATTCTACGTGGAAGAATTTAATAACTCTTAGGTGTGTTCTGACTAGAATAACAGCCCTGCGAGGGCTGGTGAATAAATTACATTATAAATCAACTTCATCCTTGACGAAGCCCATGATTAGTAATAATCCAATAGTGTGTATCATGCAGATGTGAAGTCAATTGTAAACGGGTATTATACATCGAATAATAGACGGATGAACCAAAGAACAAGAAGCTTAAAACACTGCCGGCCTGGGAAGATATTCTGCTAAGACTAGGTAGGTTGATAAACATATTAAAGATGTTAGCGTGAAGTTAATGTGGTTGCGTTAAATGTTCGATTATACGAACAAAACCTCGTCAAACCTTTAATATTTTACAGAGGGGAATGGAGGAAAAAGGTCTACAGAGGGATATGTGTAGCAGTGGATAACGATATACCCAATAATTAAGCATTGTTATCATTTTAAAGATGTTTTTATTCATCCGTTTTATAATGCCTAAATTATTATTCATATCGTTATACTTGGACCCTGCTTATTTCATTTTCAATATACTTGAACTGTATTAGATTTTACTCCGTCCGTTTCATCAGATAGGTTCAATATCTATCTTTAATGCTACATAGATTGCCATTGATCATTCTACTTATGAAGATTTACATTGGTCATTTCATTTTAGACAGGCTTATATACGATAATTATATTGAGATCTTTCACATATACTGTCTTTATTAGATGATTATACCACTTTGATAAACTGGGCATAGAGTTAAATGGCTTATGGCAGTGAATATATTAACGACAGCAAGATCACATTCGCTATGCTGATATAATACACTGCGGCTGCTGATAACATAAAGCTTGGAAGATACTTTTTTCTAATGTGTATAGAACTTTTTTTTTTCGTCTGTTTTCACTGCATTGATATATTTGCTCTTCCAGTTTATACGCCACAACTGTTGTACTGCGTTAGAAGCAATTTTATTCATATGCAGTTTCTCCAATATTTAAAGTGAAGTGTTCTTTGCAATGCTTTGCTTTAATCTATTTTAAGCTATTTTCTGTCTTTGTTAATTACCCCATTTAATAGTAACGGATCTGTAAAATCGCGCATGACATTCCGATACCCCTTGAACTTTTTAGACAACATATTATTATTTTCCAGATGAACAGTTATAGAGAATAGCCATAAGGGATTTTATGTTGTTTTGATTGCAAACAATATATAGGTCTGTAGTATAGGGAGTCTCTGCTGCTGTTTTTTTATTCGATTTCAGTATTGGATTTGCGATCTAGTAGCCAATCGTGTTATCTCTGGTCTCTTTATTAATTCATTGAATAATGTATTGAAATACGTGAGTAAATAGTTAAATATTTCAACCAGAATGTTGGGCTTTGTTAATTTCCGCATGCTTGTAGTTCTAAAGTGTTATTAAACTCCTCCCGAGTTATGCTCTGCCGTGCGTGCTGTGTTATTGCGTTTTCTTTTCCCCATTTCCCTTCCATTTGCTTTGTGATAATTAACAATGTGTTCATGCTATTATGCCTCTCACTTTATTTAACACCAGATGATGTTGCTATGTCATCCAGTATTTTGATGCTTTGTTTTTAAAGTTTCTGTCAACATTGTGGTATGTGTTTCTAATAAGTTGATCTCTTGCAAGATATACTCTCGGTTTAGTTTACATATTGCTGCTTAAGTCTTTCATTCACATACATTATGTTTTCGTTAATATTAGTGTTATATTTCACAATTATATGTTTCTGTTATTCGTTTGTGTGAGTGATTCCCTTTGCATTTTTCTAATGAAATGTAGATCATTCCGCATTTTTGGTTTCTGTAGACTCAAATATCACAGAGAGAAAGAGAGATGGGGGGAAATGAGGTGCAACAAAAATGAAACATGGATTACAGGTTAAAATATAGTCTAGATAGCTGTGAAACAAAACGAGGATGTAGTTTATGAAATGCCCAAACGATTTAGAAGTTGACCTTAAGTGGCAGCAATAACATTAACAAAGACATGAACGACACCACAACACTTTGTGTTGAGAATTTTGAATGTAGGTTTATAAGTATGAATGTTCATAAAATGTTCGTAGTTGTCTCTGTCACCTAGCGGGAGGTACAAGAGACGGCGGAGATCCTGACCTTGGGTTCAATATTGGTCGAGAGGTACGTGTAAACCTTTTCAGTTTTTATTTTACAACCAATAGAAAAAAAAATGAAAAGATTTACCGCGAACACTACTCCCGACCAGGATCGAACTTCAGACAAGGATCACAACCATCTATGATTCATCCAACTAGGCCAGCGAGACAGCTACACAAGTATAATGATAGTTGATAATTATAAACCTACTTTCAAAATCAAAATTAATAAAATGGCTTTCCTAGAACTATTAATAATATTTAGGGTCGTCTTGTCAATCTTCTGGCCCTTTGGTAACAACCTTAATATTCCTATGAGTGTTTAACTGTTGAATTAATTTAATTTGATTATTTTAGCAAACAAATATTATGTTAATATATATAAAATCCTACTTTTAAAATCAAAGTTAAAAAGATGTGGTGTCATCCATGGCTTCCTAAGGCTTTTAGTAATATTTATGGTCCACTTCTGGTCATTATTGAAAGTCTCTGGATTTCGTAAAATACATATTTTTATTGGAGAAGTTAAGATATTTTTCCTCAAAAATTTAATTGAAATATTTTGTTTCCACCTATGTATTTTTCGAAAATGTTATTTATTCAGTATACATGATAGCATTCTATACGTAGGTGAGCCCCCTTAATCTCCTGGCAACCAGTATTTTTAGACCTAGTCCGCCACTGCATATATATATATATATTAGAAAATGAGGTTTTTTACAAAATGAAAAACAAACGAGACGTCCTACACGAGTGAAAGTATAAGGAAAAATGATGAAAACGAAAATGCAACTGGAGTCTTTTTAAGAATATTTATTTGGTTCCTTTACCGGTTTCGCAGTTCTTCTGCTTTTCAAAAGTAAAATTGAGATGGAGAGTTTGTGGTTTTTCTCGCATCTGAGATACTGTCTGATCTAAACAGAACACGAAAGAAAATAAAGACAATGCGTGTGACAGGAACTATAGAGTGATTGACAAGATATACTGCAGTATTTAGTTGTATCAAATGACATTCTGAACATAAGTACAGATGTGAATGTGTTTGCCGATGTTTTCTAAGATATCATATAAACAGTAGATGTTTGTCCCTATAATATATCAATATTATTACTAATTTAAGGTGCATGATGTGGAAAATTAGGTGGAGGGCCGAAGTAAATAGCTTTTAGCATTTATTACATTGTATTATAATGAAGTGTCAGGTGGAGAAATTTGATTTCCCTTCTTGTCAATAAGGCGATAGGATCGATACAGTCCTCTACACTTTCACTCCTATAATGTTCTAACCCCGTCTTAATGGTTAGAAATCATCAACATCATTATCATCATCATCATCATTATCCCCATCATCAATATCATCATCACCAACATCACTATCGGAATCATAATAATACTAATCATCATCATAAACGTCATTGTAATTATTCAGTGATAGCGCACGAAATTATTTGCTTCCACCATTGATTCGGTAAATACTTTTATTTGATTAACTTTTTTTAATATATTCTTCTGGCTATGCGGTAACCAGGTTTCTTATAGTAAGTATCTCTGTCTTTCAAACATTTCTTCAATACGCCTGATACATTTGAATTAACACCAAATAAGTGTTTAGCTGTTGTTTTGGTAGAGATAAAGCTATTTTGAAAGCCGTAATGGTGACATATGCCCGAATAGATAAAAGAGGAAGACACAGGATAATGTTTACATAATGAAAGTGTCGACAAATGAACACTAAGATGTTTCATATGTATAGCAAAATATTGTTGTGGACACCACCTCAGTGGATTATGCCCTGAATTCCTTTACATAAAATCTACACTGGCTAAAAACGAAGTTGATACAAATATGTCTAGTGGTTGCATAGTTTGGTAAATTTTGAATGCTATGCCACAAGGCAAAACATTTATTTCAACCATTGTTGATTGTAGACAGATTGTATCTTTTGTTTGTGTACAACAGAAGATGTTTTTACCGTTCACAGGATCCTAAATGAAAACGAAATGAAGCATAAACCTGAACTAAGTATGCAGAAATAATTTTAGCAACATCGCCGACACCAACAAACAGTCCTTATTGTCAATACTAGTGGTAGTGTAATAATTATAATATCAATAATGGCAATAATTAGAATTAATAATGTTAGTAGTAACAGCAACAACAACAATAATAATAACAATGAAAATAACAGCGATACGTTTGAGAAAGACAATAACAATGAAAATAACAATATCCACAACAACAATAATAGTAGGAACAGTATCAACGAAAACAACACTAATAACAAGAACAGCCACAACAACAATAACAGCAGCTAATCTTCAGTTTAGTGGCTGTCTATGCTCCAACAAGGGCAGGACGAACTGATTTCTTCCGGTGTCTAGAAACCTTTCTGGAAACGCTTCGCTCGTTAGTCTCAGTGGGTGACTAGAACGGTATCTTAGATGCACGCTAGGATCGTGTGGGTCTAACGAATAGGAGACGAGAATGTAAAAGCCTCGCAAATCTGCTCAGACACTTCCAAATGTCTGGCAGATACCGACTGGATTTTCCCAGGGCGCATCACGTAATCCAGATCGTATCTCTATAGGGTATTCAGTGGGGAAGTAGACAGGAATAACATACATTTTCCACACTTTCGAACAGATGAATACACAGACCACAAATTTGTGAAATGCCTAGTAGATCTAGATAAGTTCCATAGGCAAGTACCCGGTTACTAGAAGCTAATCGCCTCATTCCCAATGCGAAAAGCCTACATAGATCGGATTAGTGAATTAGCTAAGCAGGCGTTCACAGGGCCAATCATCATCAACAAGTAGTGGTATGCCCTGAAAAGGGGAATTAAAGTAGAATCAATAAGATTGAGCAAAGCTGTAACAATAGAGAAACCTTGAGTAGAGAGGCGACTGGTGAGAAAACGAGAAAAGGCAATGAACAAAGTAATCGCAACTGACGTTCGTGAGACGATATTGGCTCTAAACCAATTCTTCAATGCTAAACACGAAGGCTACGATGTCAGATATAAGACGCGTGCTCTCAGTTGTGAGGAGACGAAAGCCGTTCAATAGACACGTGTGGCAGAGGCGCCACGTGGCAACAAAGCCACAATTCGATTTCTGGAACACTACGACCGACACATGATACTCGATCCCAAGCAGATGTGTGCGACTTTTCAGAAACACTTTTCCCGACTTTTCGGTAGCGTTGGCGGTCCGATTTGCGAGATGGACTTCACAACCTATCTCCACGGCCTGCAGCAGATGTCAGTGACAGAGGCGGAATGTTGCGAAAAGCCAATAACAGCCGTTGAGATACAGAATGCATT
Organism: Eledone cirrhosa; assembly: GCA_964016885.1. Classification (NCBI taxonomy): domain Eukaryota; kingdom Metazoa; phylum Mollusca; class Cephalopoda; order Octopoda; family Eledonidae; genus Eledone; species Eledone cirrhosa. The sequence goes on along the minus strand of OZ024745.1, from coordinate 38,271,726 downwards.
AGCTGAATGCACGAGGGGCAAATCGACTGGATTGCATGGTGTGCCCTACGAGCTTTATGTTTATATGTCAGATTTGTTTTGTGACCTCTTGACACATGTCTACAGCAACTGGCAGCAGAATGGGAGAATCCCCAGTTCTAAGAGCCGCGAAGTGGTGGAACTGCTGAAAAAAGACCTGAACAAGGGAGACAATATAATTAATTTTAGGCCCATAAATCTATTAAATACAGAGTTCAAAATGTTGGTCAATGTTTTAGCAACGAGGTTGGTCGTTGGTGGTCTGGTCGGGGAAGCACAGACATGTGCTATTCCCAAGAGATCTATCCACGACAACCTCCATCACATGCGGCACATAATTGAGAAGATGACTAAAGAACCTGGCACGGGTAGGGCACTGATTAACTTGGATCAATCAAAAGCATTTGATAGAGTCGACTATCTGTACCTGGTAGCAGTCATCAAAGCTTTCGGCCGGTTTTCAGAGAATGTATAGCTGCTATGCATAGTAACATCTGCTCTGTGGTCACCTCTCGGAACCGTTCAACATAAATGCGTTCGGTCCGCCAGGGCTATCCCCTCTCGTCCTTGTATGTATTGACTCTCGTGCCACTACTACACTGATTAGAGACGTTGAGGGGCATCCCGCGTGAACATGGAAGAGCTGTGTCGGCCTACTCCGAGGACATCACAGTCGTAGTGTCGAACACCAAACACATTAGGGTGATCGGCACTGTAGTGAAGGAATACGAAGCGCTGACAGGAGCGAAAATCAACCAGGAAAAATCCGTGGGCCTACAAATCGGCACATGGAGGGGCATGTCTATGCTGTCTAACAGTGTCGTCAGGTGCTAGACTGACGGTCCTGTTAAATTACTCGGGTTCTGGTTTGGTTCTGACCTCCAGATGGACCGAAATTGGGATCAGATGACTAACAAAGTGGCCAAACTTACCCAGAAATGGGCCGGGAGAAAGTTGTTCCTCAAGGATAGGGCAGAGGTGACGAACACAATCATCCCATTCATCATTTACTTCCACTTGATAGCAGTACGTTGTCCCGAACCCCTTCTGACTGCACAATAGCGGTGGAGAGGCGGTCTATCTGCTGTCATCAGACCCTGCGTGGAGGACGGGGAATGCGGTGATTAATGATGCACATGCATGCACTGAGGCTACGACATCTCTATATCTTCCTAAACGTTGAATAGGTGTGGTCACCGTACACCAGATGCATGTTGCCTCAGCTCGTAATCTTAACAGAGCTACAGTCCTGGGTCAAGCGGAGAGCGTCGGAGGGCGCTTGGACTCTGGTAAGTCTCCAAGCGTTTACAGCCATTCAACAATCGGTAAATAGAAGCGCGGTGGAAACACCACCTTAATGTTCTATAGTGGGTTAGTGGCAGATAAAAGCGACGGGGTTCTTAGGCCAACCCCAGACATCGACGAAAATCAACTCTTTTCGGATGGGCTTTCCAGAAATCACTCGCATGGTATTGCTACCGAGGAGCTTTGCCAGTTCGAGATAACATCTAAGGACATGGAAGTGCCGTCAGCCGAACCTGTTCGAGATGCGCGCAGGACGATGAAACCGTCCGGTGTCTGACCATTGCTGACTCGTATTTTTATGTCGAATACCTGCTGTCACGTGTAGGACAAATTCGGTTATCAAACGTGTTGATTGTGAAGATTTTCCCACCGCCTTCTTTTAATCAAGAAGGGCAGGCCGATTTCATGTCATGTAGTATGCTGACACGCTTGAAAGATTTGAAGACGAGCACTTTCCTTTTCGGTGAAACCCCGATCAACTTTTTCAGATTCCACTTGATGAGGAAAATAGAGGTAGGGAGAGAAGTGCTGCCTTCAAAGCAATTTGTTGAAAAGTGGATGAGAGAAGCGAGCATGGCCCGAGTGAATGGGCATGCTCTGAGTGTAAGCCTGAAGAATGGAGGTGTATAACTGGGACAGGGCACTTGCCCAAAAGATCAGAACATTCGTGGTTTTATGAGCTTTTTCCAGGAATGACCCATTTCTGATCAATAAAGAAATCATCATTATTATTTTTTTTTTTCATTTATCTTGCTTTATGTTCATACGAGTTATCACCAATCACGACCAGTGACCTCAAGAGATAAGAAGGTCCGCCATGTTCAAGAAAGAACACATACACACATACATGTATCTTTAGGAGTTTAGACTTGTGATTCTAGAGCGCCTACAACCACTGTTATTGTTTTAGTTCTGAACTTCCAGATTTTTCTAATCTCTATCTCCAGGTCTTTACACTTGCTCAATTTTTCAAATGTTTTTTATAGATAAATTCTTGTCTATAGGAACATACGTGTCAAATAGCAGGCATACCCTCTTTTTAAAGTCCTTCAGTACTATATCAGATCTATTTGCATCTATTTTTCGGTCTGTTTTGGATGCTAAATTTCCACAAAATTTGAGATGTGACCTTTTTCAAGTACGGGAAGTCGTTGATGCTCCCACCAATAATTTTTATGGGGCAGGTCAAAATGCTTATACATTACCCAATATATGTATTGCGCAGCACTATCGCACTTGTTTAGGTATTCCGGTGGAGCTATAGGGCTGCACATTGAAATTATATGATCAATGGTCTCTGGTTGTTTTTTACATACACGGCATAATGGGTTGCATCCATATTTTATGATGTTGGCTTCATAATTTTTTGTTGGCAGACACTGATCTTGTGCTGACATAATCAGTAATTCAATCCTTGATTTTAGTCCAGCGAAAGCCAACAACTGATGGGTTAAAAGTTTGTCAACATCAGGATTGTTAGCTCTTTCTGGGTATTTTCCATACAGAGGTTTTTCTTGCCAATTTCTGTAGCAGTTCTTTCTTTGCGTTACTTTCACCTGGTTTCCTTTTTCTGTTTTTCATTTCAGCAGTAAAGCGAACTTCTGAAATTTGTAGTTTATTACTGTAACTATGTGCATATTTTGTGATGGAGTCCGATCTTTTGATGCTTTCATGTCCGATCTTTTGATGCTTTCAAGTTTGATCATCCAATCATATGCTTCCCTTAGATATGTAGATAATCTAATTGTTGCATTTTCAAAGAAATATCTAACTTGAGTAATTCACGTCCTCCTTCTTTCCTGTGGAGATATATTCTATCTGTATCTGCCTTAGTGTGAAGTATTCTGTGCATGGTTAAGGATTTACCTACGGATCTATGTGCTTGAACAGTTGATGAAATTGAAATTGGAAATTACTACTGGTATGGCAAGTATGTTTATGGCATCGATCTAGTCTTCTTAAGATTGCTCTTACTCTGCGGTAACATTCCTTATCCTTTCACTCATTGTCGAGTGCTTGATTCCGTCTCATTCACAAACACCTACGTATTTATAAGTTTCTTCTTGATCAAGTTCTCTTATCCAGATTAGGTTCCCCCTATCAAGATTAATGTCTGAACTTCTCAGCAGCTTTCCTCTGGCGCATTTATCTAGTCCAAACTCCATTTTAGTATCATCATTTAACTGCTTCACATTGGATAATAGCCCCTGCAATTGCTCATCATTTTTCGCAAATAGTTTCAGGTCATCCTTGTAGAACAAGTGATTAAGGGTTTTGTCACAGGCTTTATATCCATATTTGTTTCATTGAACATTTTACTTAATGGTATAAGTGCGATGCAGAATAAAAGCGGTGATAAAGCGTCACCCTGAAACATTACACAATTAATATTAACTTCACCATCTTCCTGGTTTTTTTGTTCACTGTTCAAAAAACGTGTTGTTTAAAATGTTTTCATACTGAATGACAGGACCTTCTTGACAACTGGAGATATATTGAAAATCTCTATACACTTTTCAATCCAATTGTGTGGCAAACTATCAAATGCTTTTTTTTTTTGTATTCTATGCAAGCAATTGACAGTTAATCAAAAGCTGATTCTTACAGCCTTATGAGCCTCGTTTACATCATCTCTGCTCATTGGGAAATAGATCATTTGTTATCAGGTGATCATATGTATATTCAGTTAGGATTGATGTTAAGATTTGATACATTGTTGTCATCAAGTTATCGGTCTGTATTATTATTATTTATTTTTTTTCTTTATATGTAACTTTTTTCAAATTTAATTATGCATATAAATATATATATATATATTGTTATACTTTGGGAGGGTCATGTTGCCAATAAGAAACACACGCACCAGTTGCTTTCACTTCAATTTATTATATATTTATAAATTTATAAATTTACAAATTTACAAACCTATAAATTTCTGGTTGGTTGGTTGGTTCCACAACCAGATAGTTGTTTATATATAGTCATAGTCCTTTCGTCACACACTCTGTGTGTATATATTGAATATATATATTAGTATTCACATATTAATAAATGAGAAATATTATCGTAACCAAAGTATATATTTTATTAGACATATTTCAAAGGTACAATGGTGTTTCAGTACGTTTTCATCAGATAAAAAAGTATATAAGAGATTGGTTTTACGACATACCGCTATATATATATATATATATATATATATATATATAACGAAGGAAATGTGGTAAGGAACCAGGTGGACCATAACGCACCAAAGTACTCAATACTTAGGGTAGTAAAGTGGGTAATAGGAACGAGTAGGACCCCGACGGCTGAGCTCAAGCCGTTTCGACGGCTAATTCTGGACTAAATTAGCCGTCGAAACGGCTTGAACTCAGCCGTCGGGGTCCTACTCGTTCCTATATATATATATATATATATATAAATAGTGGTATGTCGTAAAACCAACCTCTTATATATGTTTTTATCTGATGAAAAGAAGACGTACTGAAATACCACTGTACCATTGAAATATGTCTAATAAAATATATACATTGGTTACGATAATCTTTCTCATTTATTAATATTTTGAATACATATATATATATATATATATATATATATATACATATATATATATATATATATATATATATATATATATATATATATATATATATATATATATATATATATATATATATAAAGAAAAAGAGATGAAATCGAAAATGCAACTGAAGTCTTATTTAAAAAAAATATACATATATTTATTTGGTTCCTTTACCGGTTTCGCAGTTCTTCTGCTTTTCAAAAGGTGAGTTGAGATGGAGGGTCTGTGGTTTTTCTCACATCTGGTTGGTCTCTGAATGTTACTTGTTTTATATGGAAAAAGTGGCTCGAAATTCCAGGTTTTTCGAGAAGTAATTTGATTGGTTTGTCAATAATTATAATAAATTTCGCGCCAGTTCGCGATACAATAGTTCTTCAAATAAGAGAGGGGGGGGTTGTCACAGGTTGTTTTTTCCATATATGAGTGTTTGAGTTTCTTTTTACTTGAAAAAAGGAGGCTCACGAAGGCTTTTTTGGGGTTGGTTATAAATGAAATTTGGCTGTCACGTGAACAAGTTTTTATTACATTTTTGCGCCCTTATTTGGAAAACTATTCTGTAGTCTTTATAGTGAATGTTATGACAATGGAGAGATAGTGGTCAAGAGAAAAGGGATTGGGAGAAATGTTCTGGTTCAGTGAATATGGCCAGCTCGCCGGGGTGTCAGATTTCAGATTTTCTATTGAGACTGAAGATATGTATCTTTATTTGTGTGCTTGTGTGTGTGTATGTGTGTGTGTGTGTGTGTGTGTGTGTATGTGTGTATAGGAAGATGATTCTATTAGTAGAGATGGGGGAGGGAGTTGTGTGTGTGTGTATATGGGTGTTATGTGTGTGTGCGAGTATGTTAAGATGGAGAGAATATATATTTTGTGTGTATGTATATATATATGTTTGTAGGAAAGTGGTTCTATTAGTAGAAATGGGGAGGGAGTTGTAGGTGTGGGGGTTGTTATGTGTGTGTATGGGTGTTATGTGTGTGGGAGTATGGATAGCATGTTAAGATGAAGAGAATATATATATATATATATATATATTGTGTGTGTGTGTATGTGTGTGTGTAGGAAAGTGATTCCTTTAGTAGGAATATTTTTGAATGAACATATTTTCCTTACTTTTTCGTGTTTGCTGTTGTATTGCCAGTGCAAACGTATGTTAAGGTTTATTTAGTTCGGGTTTTTATTTTCTAAAGTAGAAGGTGTTATGTGTGTGTGTGTATGTCATATTGTGGTGTTGACATAATGTATATTAAACCTTATTTAATGTTGGTCTATATTTTTGAATAAACATATTTTCCTTATTTATTCGCATTTGTTCTGTTGTATTGTTAGCGCAAAGGTAAAATGGGAAGACTTGGAATTTGGGTGTCTTATTACTTGCGCAAATGTCTAGATATGCACTTAGTGGTATCTGTCTCGTGGTTGGATCTCGTAATTGTTGGCGATGAACTGTCATTCTGTTTCTGAGTGTGAGTTTAGTTTGTCCTATATAATCTTCATTGCATCCTTTACATTTAATGGCATAAATTAGATTTTTTTTGATGAGCAAGTGAAGTGATTTTTTACAGTAAAATGTTGTCCTGATTTAAATGTATACGTGTTGCCTTCAATGAGGTGAGTGCAGGTTCCACAATTAGAGCGACCACATTTTGTGTTACTTGGTTGTGGGTTTGTGGTAGGTAATTTGGCATTGGTGAGTAATGTTTTCAGTGATTTTGGTTGTCTTTTGCTTTTGATTATTTTGTGTGTTTCAAGGGCTTTTTTCATTCTTGGGTTTTGTTTTAGTAGTGGGATGTTATTGTGAATAGTGTTGTAAGCTTCCGCATTTCTTGGGTTGTGTGTTGAGATATATGATAGAATATTGGACGTACCTTGAATTTGTTTCTGTTTCCGTAATTCATCAATGCCTATTGCTTTAGCCCTTTCTATTCCATTATTTATTAGTAATAGTGGGTACTCTCTCTCAAGTAGAATTTCCTTTAATTCTTGAAGTCTTTCATTTCGCGTTTCATAATTGGAGACAATTGTGCAAATTCTTCTTGCTAGGTTAAAAGGAATGTTCGTCTTCGTGTGCTTTGGATGGTTGGAGGTGAATAGCAGATATTGTTTGGAATCTGTTGGTTTGTAGTGTATGTCAGTTTCGATATTTGTGTATTTTTTTGTGATTAAGATGTCCAGAAATGGGAGTTGATCTTGGCTGTATTCCATTGTGAATTGGATGTGGTTATTGATGCCGTTTATTAAGTTTTTGAAATCCTTCAGTTGGTCGAGTGTGTGGGACCAAAGAATGAGGCAATCGTCCAAGTAGCGTTTCCAATTCTCTGATAAATATTTGTGGAAGTTCAATCCGTATTTTGATTTGGACTGTTCATATATCTGGACTTCTAAGTATGCCATGACTAAGTTGGCATAAGTTGGAGCGGCTTTTGTGCCCATCGCAGTCCCCGATATTTGCTTGTAAGTATAACACCTTCTACTTTAGAAAATAAAAACCCGAACTAAATAAACCTTAACATACGTTTGCACTGGCAATACAACAGCAAACACGAAAAAGTAAGGAAAATGTGTTCATTCAAAAATATTCCTACTAAAGGAATCACTTTCCTACACACACACATACACACACACACAATATATATATATATATATATTCTCTTCATCTTAACATGCTAACCATACTCCCACACACATAACACCCATACACACACATAATAACCCCCACACCTACAACTCCCTCCCCATTTCTACTAATAGAACCACTTTCCTACACACATATATATATATATACACACACACAAAATATATATTCTCTCCATCTTAACATACTCGCACACACACACATAACACCCATATACACACACACACAACTCCCTCCCCCATCTCTACTAATAGAATCATCTTCCTATACACACATACACACACACACACACACACACACACACACATACACACACACAAGCACACAAATAAACATACATATCTTCAGTCTCAATAGAAAATCTGAACTCTGACACCCCGGCGAGCTGGCCATATTCACTGAACCAGAACATTTCTCCCAATCCCTTTTCTCTTGACCACTATCTCTCCATTGTCATAACATTCACTATAAAGACTACAGAATAGTTTTCCAAATAAGGGCGCAAAAATGTAATAAAAACTTGTTCACGTGACAGCCAAATTTCATTTATAACCAACCCCAAAAAAGCCTTCGTGAGCCTCCTTTTTTCAAGTAAAAAGAAATTCAAACACTCATATATGGAAAAAACAACCTGTGACAACCCCCCCCCCCCCCCCCCCACCCCCCACTCTCTTATTTGAAGAACTATTGTATCGCGAACTGGCGCGAAATTTATTATAATTATTGACAAACCAATCAAATTACTTCTCGAAAACCTGGAATTTCGAGCCACTTTTTCCATATAAAACAAGTAACATTCAGAGACCAACCAGATGTGAGAAAAACCACAGACCCTCCATCTCAACTCACCTTTTGAAAAGCAGAAGAACTGCGAAACCGGTAAAGGAACCAAATAAATATATATAAATTTTTTTTAATTAAGACTTCAGTTGCATTTTCGATTTCATCTCTTTTTCTTTATACTTTCACTCGTGTAGGACATCTCGGTTATTTTTCATTTTGTAAAAAAAACCTCACTTTCTAATATATATATATATATATATATATATATATATATATATATATATATATATATATATGTATAATAGCTTTCACCGTAATTTTGACTAAAGGAGTTTTAGCCTGATAATGGGGTTTAGAACCCTCAGATAAGTGGGAAAAGATGAGTATTGACGTACATAGGAGTCGAACCCACATCTTTGGTTAATCTGAGGCTTCTAAAGCCATTATCAGACTAAAATTGCTTTAGTCAAAATTACGGTGATAGCTATTCTATTTTCTAATTTCAAACCTGCTCACTGTTTAAAAACATACATACTTGATATATATATATATATATATATGCATAATTAAATTGGATAACGTTAGATATAAATAAAATAAATATATAAATAAATAATAATAATAATAATAATAATAATAATAATAATAATAATAATAATTGTTTCTACTTTTGGCACAAGGCCAGCAATTAACCAGTACATTACTGATGCTTTATTTTATCGACCCCGTAAGGATGAAAGGCAAAGTTAACCTCGACGGGATTGAGCTCAAACCGTAAAGGCACGTAACTATGCTAGAAAGCATGGCGTCTAACCCTCCACTGATACTGCCAATTCACCGCCCTAATAATAATAATAATAATAATAATGGAACTGGTTGAAAAGAGGAGACCTTAAAAAGGCTACAGAAGGAATCATAATGGCTGCGCAAGAGCAGGCCCTCAAAACGAAGTGGTTGAAACACCATATTTACAAGGAGGAGGCTAGCCCACTGTGCAGGATCTGTGGAGAGAGAGAGGAGACTGTGGCTCACATTGTATCCGAGTGTAAACACCTAACCCAGACTCACTATAAGGGCTGGAGACATGATGTGATGGGCAGGGTGATCCACTGGCACCTATGCAAAGTAAACAATTTACCACATTCTGAGAAGTGGTATGAGCATAAGCCAGAGGCGGTGATGGAGAACAATCAGATGAAGGTGCTGTGGGATTTTAGGATACAGACGGACAAGAAACTGGAACAAAATAGACCTGACCTGGTGGTTATGGACAAGGAAAACATATTGTGCCTGATTGTGAATGTGGCCTGCCCATTCGAAACGAGAGTGCAAGAGAAGGAGAGGGAGAAAATTAACTGATACCATGATTTAAATTGGGAGGTAAAAAGGATTTGGAACTGCCATGAAGTCAAAGTGGTCCCGATTGTCATAGGCGCACTAGGTACTATCTCAAAATGTTTCCAGGGATGGTTAAAGAAAATTGGCCCCGCCACGCTTTTTTGGAACGCTTCAAAAGGCATGCTTGCTGGGAACAGCAAGAATCCTCCGATACGTCCTGAATATCTGAGGCTGCAGGTAGTGGCTTGATATTCATTTCAACAAACTTTCCAGTTAACTAACATCAATGACTGAGACTTAAAGAACAATAATAATAATAATAATAATAATAATAATAATAATAATAATTGTTTCTACTTTTGGCACAAGGCCAGCAATTATCCAGTGCATTACTGGTACTTTATTTTATCGACCCCGTAAGGATGAAAGGCAAAGTCAAGCTCGGCGGGATTTGAACTCAGATCGTAAAGGGACGTAACTATGCTGGAAAGCATGGCGTCCGACCCTCTACCGATACTGCCAATCCACCGCCCTTAATAATAATAATAATAAGAGTGTTTAAATGTCGAACCTAAACAGTTCGAATAAAGGTGAAATGGAGAGTAGAATGTCATGTGACAGACTCTCACCCAACAGGTGCTCCCTGGCTCAACAGCAGGGACCTGGCTGTCAACCAGATACTGCTGGTGTCGGAGGAAGAAGAAGAAGAAAAGGGACCAGAACCAACCGGACGAAAGAATTTAATAGAACGGTTATGCAATGTTACCTGAAGAGTAACCCCAAGGAGAAAGGCAATAGGAAACGGATGTATAACATCTGGAACGAGATTGCTCTATTTAAATTAGATGAACAAAAATTGGCCGGGCAGGCTCGAGTAATAAGAACTAATGGGTGGATAAGCGAGCTGGAACTGGAGGAACTGAGCAGAGAGATAAGCTTGGAGATGGAGAGTGGAGTATGCCAGGCAAATGAGCCAGTGGGAAATGAAGGTGAAGAGGTCAAGAGAACGGAGTAACCACACGAAGTAGACAATGATCTGAATGCTGAGATAAATAATACCTGGAACAGAGATACGGCCACTGAGGAGATGAATGCTGACGGGCTTGGACAATATTTAGTTGATATCCTAAACTTAGTGGTAGATGAATTGAACAATGATAGTGGGAGACCGATGAACCTAAGATTTGTAGACAGGAAAAAGTTAAAAGAAACAACAGCTAAGGTAAACGAAGTCATCCCATACCTTGAGGCGAGGAGCCTTCACCAGTGCAACAATATCCTCAAAGCAACAGCAAATATGGTAAGGAAACTACTTGGTATAAAAGCGAAAGGAAGCAACAGACAAGAAAGTGCAGAGCCTTGGTGGAAGAAACGAATGAGTGGTCAAATCAGGGAAATGAGGAATGCCGTTGGAAAGCTTGAGTCCCTACTGAATGGGACACTAAAAAACATAGACACTAAAAATAGACTGGAAATAAAGTACAAAACTAGGAGGAAAAGGCTAAATATTATGATAGAGGAACTGAAGCAACGCATTGTAGCAAAGAGTGCAAAAATCAGGCGATACAAGAACGGAGTCAGCCAATATAGACAGAACCGCATGTTCGGCAACAACCAGAAGATGCTGTTTGGTCAGCTTGAAGGGAAAGAAAGAGGCAACGACTTCATCGATGAGGCGGAACAAACTAAAACATTCTGGAGAGGAATATGGGAGCAGGATGTTAAACATAATGACCAGGCAGTGTGGATTGAGACAGTACAGAAGGAGATTATTGAACAGGCACACCAACAATCTGATTTGAGTATCACAGTTGAAACTCTTAAGGGGCAGGCCAAAAAACTAACCAACTGGAAATCACCAGGCCCAGATGGTGTGCAGGGGTATTGGATTAAAAATATAACATCCCTCCACCCGAAACTGACAACCATGTTCAATGACTGCTTGATGTCAGGTGAGGTACCAGAGTGGTTGACAAAAGGTACCACAGTTCTGATAATGAAAGACCGAATCAAGGGTAATGATGTTACCAACTATAGACCTATCACATGTCTGTCCGTAATGTGGAAACTGTTGACAAGCATTATGTCTGAGGAAATCTACCATCACCTCCACAGAAACAACTTGTTACCGGACGAACAGAAAGGAAGCCGAAAGAAGTCACGTGGTACAAAGGACCAGACTTATTCATAAGATGGTAATGAGGAATTGCAAGAGGAGACACACTGGTCTTGCCATGGGATGGATAGACTACAAAAAGGCATTTGACATGGTGCCTCATTCTTGGATCACCAAACGCCTAGAGATCTTCAAGGTGGTAGATAACATCAGACAGTTGTTTGGCAAAAGTATGCAGTCCTGGGAAACAGAGTTAACATCAACTGGAGAATCCTTGGGAAGCGTGAAGATCAAGAGAGGTATCTTCCAGGGAGATAGTCTGTCCCCTCTGCTGTTTGTCCTTGCGCTGATGCCCCTGACCAGTGTACTACGAAAAGTGAGAGCAGGATACAGGTTGGGAAAGAGGAGGGCTTACCATCAATCACCTCCTCTTCATGGACGATCTTAAGCTCTACGGGAAGAGTGAGAAGGAGCCGGATGTGCATGTTGACACTGTCCGTATTTTCACCAATGATATATGTATGCAATTTGGTATTAGTAAGTGTGGAGTCCTTGTGATGAAGAGGGGTAAGTTGAGCAGAAGTAACGGAATCCAGATACCAACGGGTGAGATGATAATGGAAATTGACTCTGAAGAAGGATACAAGTATTTGGGCGTTCTGGAGGCTGATGACATCAAGAACAAAAAAATGAAGGAATTGATAAGAACTGAATACGTTCGGAGAGTAAGGAGCGTATTAAAGTTACATCTGAACAGTAGGAATGCCATAAGTGCAGTAAATACCCGAGCTGTGTCCATTATTAGGTACAGTGCGGGAATTCTGAGATGGAATGTTGCTGAACAGAAAGAAATGCATAGGAAGACTAGGAAGCTATTGACTATATACAACATGTTCTACGAGAGGAGTGATGTCGATATACTCTACTTAAGGAGATCTGAGGGTGGAAGAGGTCTTATCAGCATAGAGGACTGTGTTCAGATGGAAAAAAACAACCTACACAAATACGTGACTGATGGTAAGGAGCCAATGCTCAGAACTGTACTAAAGGAGGGGACAATAGGCTAGGGTATGTCCAAGGAGGAAATAACATCAAGGAGAAAGAGCAGCCTTCAGGAAAAATCCCTTCATAGTACCTTCTTTGAGCAAACTGAACTTAGAGATCCAATGACATGGAACTGGTTGAAAAGAGGAGACCTTAAAAAGGCTACAGAAGGAATGTTAATGGCTGCGCAGGAGCAGGCCCTCAAAACGAAGTGGTTGAAACACCATATTTACAAGGAGGCTAGCCCACTGTTCAGGATCTGTGGAGAGGGAGAGGAGACTGTGGCTCACATTGTATCCGAGTGTAAACACCTAGCCCAGACTCACTATAAGGGCTGGAGACATGATGTGATGGGCAGGGTGATCCACTGGCACCTATGCAAAGTAAACAATTTACCACATTCTGAGAAGAGGTATGAGCATAAGCCAGAGGCGGTGATAGAAAACGATCAGGTGAAGGTGCTGTGGGATTTTAGGATACAGACGGACAAGAAACTGGAACACAATAGACCTGACCTGGTGGTTGTGGACAAAGAAAAAAGATCGTGCCTGATTGTGAATGTGGCCTGCCCATTCGAAACGAGAGTGCAAGAGAAGGAGAGAGAGAAAATTAACCGATACCAGGACTTAAAGTGGGAGGTAAAAAGGATTTGGAACTGCCATGAAGACAAAGTGATCCTGATTGTCATAGGCGCACTAGGGACTATCTCAAAGAGTTTCCACGGATGGTTAAAGAAAATTGGCCCCACGCCGCTTTTTGGAACACTTCAAAAGGCATGCTTGCTGGGAACAGCAAGAAACCTCCAATACGTCCTGAATAACTGAGGCTGCAGGTAGTGGCTTGATATTCATTTCAACAAACTTTCCAGTTAACTAACATCTATGACTGAGACTCAAAGAAAAATAATAATAAAAATAATACAGACCGATAACTTGATGAAACAATGTATCAAATCTTAACATCAATCCGAACTGAATATACATATGATCACCTGATAACAAATGATCTATTTCCCAATGAGCAGAGAGGATGTAAACGAGGCTCATATGGCTGTGAGGAGCAGCTTTTGATTAATACATACACATACATGCATATACATATATACATACACATAAATATATATACATACACATATATACACACACACACACACACACACACACATATATATATATATATATGTGTGTGTGTGTGTGGGGGGGTGTGTATGTGTGTGTGCGTGTATTTATATATAAATATATATATATATGCACATACACACACAGAAATAGATAATTTAATATGGGTTTTTTTTATACACAAGCAAGCATTCAAGAAGAGAAAGCAAAAACAAGAAAAGGAAAGACAAACTAGGTAGGTTGTGTGGCAAAACACGTAGCTAAATATAAGTAATGTGTAGTAAGTTAAACCTCAAAATTCATCTTATATCATAATGTGTCTTCTAATAATCAAATCTGATTTACTAGTCTTAAATAGGAAACGTGAAACTTTTCCACATGCCTGCACATGATTTCCATATCATTCTACTATTTTAAACACGACCCCATATAATATAGTATTATAACTCGTTTAAGGCTAACACTTATGTCAGTTCTACTGCCAACTCATATAATTATTAGGTAATAATAATCTTAAAAAAATAATCTTTAAAATCTTTATAAAATGCTTATTCAAATTACTAGTAGTTTAATAAACCTACAGAAATATTTAAATTTAAATATTTACATACATTCATTTCGTTTGGCATATACAGTCGAGTACGCCTAACTTTCGACCTTCTCGTATTTGTGAGCTTATATATAAACTCCTAACCACTGCACAATCTCATACTAGTACTAGCGGGATTGTGGGCGTCTTAACGAATGGTTATACCACGGAAATCTGATTGATTTGACATCCATCATAAATGGTTCCATACCATCCTGATCTCATCTTTTGAATGTATAGTCTTTAGAGAGTATTGAGAAAATATTTTACTGATGTTGTATAAATTCAATACTGTAATTGAATTTCCAGCTCTCAAACGAACATATTGTCTCTAAATATTAGAAATATATGGATAGCACATTTACCAGTAACTACGGGGAATATATACCAATAGCACATTTACCAGTAACTACGGGGAATATATACGAATATATATATATATATATATATATATATATATATATATATATATATAGAGAGAGAGAGAGAGAGAGAGAGAGAGAGAGAGAGAGAGAGAGAGAGATGAAGAGAGAGTGAGAGAGAGGGAGACAGAGAGAGCACTCTCCTTTCCTTTACCCTTCCTACGGAAATACTTCATCTATATTTATATATATATATTCAAATTACCACCCCTCTACAATAAGTAAAATAGGACAATAGTTAACTTCAAAACTAAATGTATTTCAGATCATCCTACAGTCGATTGCAACAAATATAAGAAATATTCGAAGATAATTTTTCATCTTTTCATTTTGTCGGTTGTTCGATTATCCACCAACTCACAGTTTAACAATATCTCTGGTCGAAAAAACACTTTAATCTCTAATATTTATTTATATGAACCATGATAGACATCTCATCGTTTCTTATTGCGTGTCAATACATCTTAAATTCTAGTCTTATAATGCGTCGACAGTTCACCTTCAAACCATAAGAAGTCTTCTCATGATTGATTTATTTGATTTAAATCTTGTAATAACCCTAAATCATAGAAATCATAACAAGGGAACGGTACAAATTGAAATACGTACATTTTTGACAAAGAAATAAAAGTATTTCTTAACATAAAACCCATACATAAAATATAAGGTGACAAGCCGAAAAGAAACAATGGAAAGCGTATTACATGAAAAGAAAACCCAAATTTCTATATTACTCGTCTCAAGAGGGAAATGCCGTTTGCGTAACTTGTTGCAATCATTAAATGATAATAACAGAAAAAATATAAGTTTTTATCACTTATTTCCCAAATTGACTTTTCCGATTGTTGAAGATTTATTTGATATATTACAATGGTTCTTTGATAGATAGAGTAAAGTTCAACATTATGGTACAATAGTTTAAGAGACTGGAGTCGTACCCTGCCAGTCAGTGTCGCAGGCTATGTCAATTGATTGAATGCGGTGATAATAAAATACTGAAGAAATATCTGTATAGGATATTTACAAAAGGTCAACAATCGATGATGCACTGAAGATAAAGCTTACTGAAATTTGCCATTAATATATCCGGTGTCTTCTGGTGGACATATCACTGTCTCTCTCTTTCCCTATACGTTATGAAAAGCTGTCAGCTTAAACAAACATTTAACATATACTAGTAGATACAGTGGAAAAGAGACACGAGACAAAGACAGACAAATTTGGAAGGATAGATAAATCGATATATCGTTGTATTAATACATCACATAATATACGTAAATAGTAGATATGTACATATGTATAATTGTATGTCTGTCTCTCTCTCTCTCTCTCTATATATATATATATATATATATATATGTATATATATATGTGTGTGTGTGTGTGGGGGTGTGTGTGTGTGTGTGTGTGTGTGAGTGTGCGTGTGCGTATGTGTTTTATTTGTGTGTGTGTGTGTGCGTGTGCGTATGTGTTTTATTTGTGTGTATAAACCTGTTTCTTTATTCTATGACTGCGTCTCTCACTGTTTCACTTCCTACACACACATAATATACAAAATAGTGTGATAGTGGTGTCTATATATTAGTGATTGTAACACAGAAGAAGGTGAGCTAAAACCAACGGACCAACAAACTTTGTACTAACAGAAATAAATCAAACTTTGAACACTGTAATAACTTCTGATAAAAAAAATCATCACTGACACGCATGAATGAATGGTGTAACCTGTTGACATCCAGCACTGGAGGATGTAGAGTATATGACTGGTATGCCTTTTACTATGATGTTAACGAACTGAATATAGTAAAAGCAATAAAGTTTTCGTTTAACTGTGCATTTATGCTATGGCAAATATCATTTCAAATTTACATACACACAAACAAATAAGGAAACTTCTTAGGTGGTCGCTTGATCAATTATAAATGTTGTTCCTCGGAAGGGTATTTGGAGTAATGTTAATCGATAATGATGTGAGCTGTGAGAGCATGGATTCAACCCAAATAGCGTAGCTACATCTCCGCTATAATGGACATGTGATTAGAATGTCTAAAATAAAATCGCTGTACAGATTGTATGGCAAAACCAATCGGCAACCTATCGCGATATAGACTAGGAGAAGAGAGCTGAATTAAATCTATAAGCTATATTGGTTTCGCTTAGGGATCCATTTAATCCATTTGGGGAGGGATTCTACCGAAAGCACCCTCTAGAGTGCGTGGCTGATGACTGTACCCTCACACCATAAGAAGTGAAGTTTATTCACTTAACACGCGTTTTGCTTTTTGAACGACATATGTCTATATACATATAATTTGATAAAAATATTTGAATTTCTCACTGCAGGTGAAGGTTCATGCGCGCGCACATACTCTATCCTTTACATTCTCAAAGCAACCAGCTCTGTTAGGGTCCAACGCTCATTACTGAAAGCTTTACACAGACAAACGAACAAATCTACACGTACACAGAGAGATACACACACTCATACGCACTCACACATGTCTACTTTAAATATGTAATGATTATCTGCTTTTCTAAATTTCCTAAGATATCCACCTGCTTTTCCTAAACAGAGTGTGTTCCGTTCCTGCCTCTTCTCTCTCTTTATATTTCTATTTCATACTTTATTCCTCATTCTAACATCTGATGAACGACTAGTGTCGGGAACTAATATACTTCGTCACTGTACAGTGTTTTTTGTTCTTTGTTATGTTCATGTTTATATTTATATATATATATATAAATAACTAACTCTAGCGGTGTATATATATATATATATATATATATATATATATATATTCATTAGTTAAGCAAAACAAGACCCCAAATTTCACAAGGAAAACATTATTAAAGGATTGTCAACATATTTTAGTTTGATGTAAGGAATGTAGAGAATAATAATAATATTAATAATAATTATTATTTCTACTTTGGGCACAAGGCCAGCAATAACCCAGTGCATTACTGGTACTTTATTTTATCGACCCGGTAAGTATGAAAGGCAAAGTTAACCACAGCGGGATTTGAACTCAGAATGGCAAGGGGCGTAACTCTATGCGTCAAAGCATGGCGTCCGACCCTATACCAATACTGCCAATCCACCGCCAATATTAATAATAATTGTTTCTACTTTTTGGCACAAAGCTAGCAATTATCCCAGTACATTACTGGTACTTTATTTTATCGACCCCGTAAGGATGAAAGGCAAAGTTAACCTCGGCGGGAACCGAACTCAGATCGTAAAGGGACGTAACTATGCTGGTAAGCATAATCCAACTCTCTACCGATACTGCCAATTCACCATGTCCGTTTACAATTGTTTCGCTACTCCATATAATATTTCAGGAGATGCTCACCGATATTCAGAGTTAAGACTGCACTCAGTGCTCCTGTGGGAACGCCTACATGGACACACTAGAAGAGGGAGACCAAATGGGACATATATTGATGCTCTCAGGACAGACACTGGTCTCATGGCGGCGTGGATGAGGGACAGAGACCGCTCGAGAGAACTCATCCATGGAAATTTTACCCGCCCTAGATAGATATATACTCAATACTACGTAACATAATGCTCTAAATATTTATCTAGGTAAGCCTCTAGACTTTAGATACTGCAATGTCATTTATGTGTGTTCGTGTGTATATACTCACAGACACACATACATATATATGTGTGTGTGTGTGTGTATGTGCGTGCGTGTGTGCGTGTCTCTGTGTGCGTGTGCGTGTGTAATATTCAGACCATTCATTTAAATATACATACCAGAGCCATATATATATATATATATATTTGTTTCTGACAATGTTTTTTACGTGGTACATTTTTAACTGCTTATTCTCAAATGAAACCATTCCGCTGGGAGTGTTCCCTCCAATCAGATTACAACATATCCTGCAGGAGATTTATCAGATTTTGATAACATTTCACATTACCTCAGTCCCATGGGAAAACATTGGGTTGTCGAAAACTTATGAACATTACAAAGATGTGTTCCAACCGATTTTTATTTCTTCACTCTATATTCCATGTTGAAACTCGGATGATGTCATCTATTCTATATATATTGGTTATAACTTAACATATTTTTTCGTTTTCTACTGACGTTTATTAGACTACATACATTCCCAATTTTGTTTTGAATCTAAGTAGTCATCCTTTGGCAGTATTGGTAGAGGTTCTGACACCATGCTTTGCAGCAAAGAGTTACGCCCCTTTATAGTCTGAGTTCAATCCCGCCGAGGTTAACTTTGCCTTTCATCCTTACGAGGTCGATAAAATAAAGTACCAGTAATACACTGGGATAATTGCTGGCCTTGTGCCAAAAGTAGAAACAATTATTATGGATCCTTACGGGGTCGATAAAATAAAGCACCAGTAATGCACTGGGATAATTGTCATGGTAAAATATGTATAATGAGCAACAAATTTAACTTGTGAAATTTTCCGTATGCATATTAAAGGCTGGGCAGCCTAATTTGCATATCGAGTGAGTTAGTCGGCCGGGCGTACCGAAAACGATAAATGAAAAAAAAGAGTGAGAAATTAAATTTCATTTTTTTACATTTAACGTTTTCGGTACACCCGGCCGACTAACTCACTCGATATGCAAATTAGGCTACTCAGCCGTTAATATGCATAAGGAAAGTGTATACTTTCAAACGTTCAATCGACAGACAGGAAGGTATACGGTGCTGATGATAGCTAATTAGCTAGAAACTAGTTCACCGTTCCTTTGTCGGTGTTGAACAAAGGGGCAACGATGGTTGCCAAACACTGTACGGCTTAATTCGGGATGTTTGTTTACAAACAGACTGAACATTATAATAAACGTTCAGTAAACCCATACGTACATATATATATGTGTGCATTTATGTATATACATACTACTGTACGTCTGTATACATATATATATATGTACGTATACTTACTTATATTTATATATATATATATATATATATATATATATATATATATATATATATATATATATTACGTTTATTCTTATTTTTATTTGTTCTCCTCCCCCCTTTCTTCTAAATGTATTTCCACACACCCTCTGAAATCTCTTCCTAACCTATTTAATCCCGAAGAAGGGCTCATGCCCGAAACGTCGTTTCCCCCCACCTCCACCTCACTCTCAAAAGCGTGAACCTAATAAACCTTTATATATATATATATATAAGTACGTTATTCTGGGTTGAATCGGAGGTAACCACAGTAAGTAAGGTACTCAATACATTGCAGAGTATAAAAGTTTTAATATAGATGAGATTCTACAGGACTAGAACTGTTTCATTCTTTAGAATTCATCAGAAATCTGGGTATCAAAAAATAAATATGGTATTTATAGGTCTCTACAAGTGGTAGGAGAGGGTGGGGAGTGGGATGGGTGTAGTGGAATGGTTGATAGAA
The DNA here is from genome assembly GCA_964016885.1 of Eledone cirrhosa. Classification (NCBI taxonomy): domain Eukaryota; kingdom Metazoa; phylum Mollusca; class Cephalopoda; order Octopoda; family Eledonidae; genus Eledone; species Eledone cirrhosa. Next base: position 38,251,353 of record OZ024745.1, on the reverse strand, counting down.
AAGGGAATTCATTAAAAGCTATTCCCTTTTCTATCAACCAATGACCTACACCCATCCCACTCCCCACCCTCTCCTACCACTTGTAGAGACCTATAAATACCATATTTATTTTTTGATACCCAGATTCCTGATGATTTCTAAAGAATGAAACAGTTCTAGTCCTGTAGAATCTCATCTATATTAAAACTTATATATATATATATATATATATATATATATATATATAGAGAGAGAGAGAGAGAGAGAGAGAGAGAGAGAGAGAGAGAGAGAGAGAAAATTGAGGTTGGTAATGGCACATGGAATATATAAGAGACAGAATACTTTTTTGTGAAAAAACATATAATTTTATAAGGTAAGGAAATAATAAAGGGTATAAAAAATGACCGGTTTCGATGGGTCTGCAAAAGCCATCTTTTCAAATGTTGATTAATATTAAGAAAAATTAATAATACGAAGAGTTAAAATTTGAGATTTGAAAATTCAAGTATAAAATTCATTGTGGGATTTCATAGTAGTTTTCATCTTGGTAGCAACATGTTGACTGCTGTGTGCCTTTCTGGTAGTGAATGAGAAGTTATTTGGGGGTGTGGGTTATTTTATAAAGGTCAGATTTAGCAATGGCCAGCTGGCCAGCTGCTGGTCAGTGAGGGGGTGGAAGCAATATACATACATATATCTTCCTGTGGTTGGTAGGAGAGGGGAGCGTGATAGAAAGGGATTTAGTGCACTTACACCTATATATACACACATACATACATATATATATACATATATACATATACATACATATACATATACACATACATATATATATATATATATATATATATATATATATACATATATACACACATACATACACACACACATACACACATGTGTATGCATGTGTATGTATATATATGTGTGTGTGTGTGTATATATATGTGTGTGTATGTGTATATATATGTATGTGTATGTGTGTATGTATATGTATGTGTGTGTGTATGTATGTGTGTATATGTATATATATATATATATATATATATATATGTATATGTATGTGTATATGTATGTATGTGTGGATGAAGGTATGTGTGTGTATATATAGGTGTAAGTGCACTAAATCCCTTTCTATCACGCTCCCCTCTCCTACCAACCACAGGAAGATATATGTATGTATATTGCTTCCACCCCCTCACTGACCAGCAGCTGGCCAGCTGGCCATTGCTAAATCTGACCTTTATAAAATAACCCACACCCCCAAATAACTTCTCATTCACTACCAGAAAGGCACACAGCAGTCAACATGTTGCTACCAAGATGAAAACTACTATGAAATCCCACAATGAATTTTATACTTGAATTTTCAAATCTCAAATTTTAACTCTTCGTATTATTAATTTTTCTTAATATTAATCAACATTAGAAAAGATGGCTTTTGCAGACCCATCGAAACCGATCATTTTTTATACCCTTTATTATTTCCTTACCTTATAAAATTATATGTTTTTTCACAAAAAAATATTCTGTCTCTTATATATTCCATGTGCCATTACCAACCTCAATTTTCTCTATAACCTTCGTTTTGTGTAGAAAATTACTCTTGTCATATATATATATATATATATATATATATATACACATAAACTGGCAACCCCACCAAGGTTTCTTGGTGAGGAGGGTGACTTTGGACATCCTGCAGGACTAAAAACAAAACCTGTCAAAGGGCAAAGGAGCTCTTAAGAGTCAATGGCCATCCAAAATCACCGGGAGAGATGACCCCTTAGCCTTTGTCAAGGCAGAATTCTAGGAGAAGGAAAACTCTGATATAACACCTGCAACCCTGATGGTATCCAATGATGTTGACTTGTTCTTCTTTTTGGTAAATATCATCTTGGTTAAGAGAGTGGGACTGGCTTTGTGCAGTGCCTTTGCTCACTATAAAAGCTTCACGGCACAGGCATTGCTTTATATCTGGAGATCTCTCTGCACTTGTCGTCACATGGTACCATGGGCCCAGCACTATGTGTCAGTAATTGTCACAGGTGTAGTGTTTGTACCAGAGTTTTCAAGTCGCTGGCTGGACTAAAAAGTCACACTCGTTCAGCGCATCGGTAGGGGTTCTCCTACATGGATATAAAGTAGTGGCCGTACTCGAAAACGAGTTGGCAGCCACCATATATATATAGGAAAATGTTTAACGCGACAGCAGAGCTCCAGAAATAGCCGTCGAAACGACTTGAGCTCTACCATCGGGTTTAAATATTTTGCCATTACCCGCTCTACTACCCTACGTATTGAGTACTCTAGTGCGTTCTTGTCCATCTGGCTCCTTACCCACTTTCTTCGTTATATATATATATATATATATATATATATATATATATATATATATATATATATATATATATATATATATATATAGTAATAATAATAAATTTGAAGACTAAAATCCAAAGAGGGCTCGATAAGAATAAATATATATCAAATATGTTTCAGAAGATCCCGTTAAGGGTGAAAGCACCGATTATTTGCTTAAACTTTAATCTGTTATTTTAATAAATATATATATATATATATATATATATATATATATAAGTTAATATAAATTAATATATGATAAACACCTAAGTGTTTGTATTGTAAAGACAAAAGTTAGCTAGAATGAAACAAACTAATTCA
>OZ024745.1:38238689-38246189 GCA_964016885.1 Eledone cirrhosa | reverse complement strand
AAAAGAAGGTAAAGTAACATTGTAGTAGTGAAATGAGAAAAACTAGGATCTTAGATCAAATGATTGCAGCAGCTGAGAAGGAGTAAGATTGTTGGTAGATGAGGTACTTACAGACAATTGTGTGGTATAGACTTGTGAAGGATATAGTATACTTAATGAATATATTTCTGTGGGTAGTAGGTATCCTAATTTAAAGCTATGTTATGTTGGTTCGATTCACGGAGGTTTGAATCTTATGAATTTAGTGGCTATTCTATGTCTGCAGAAGATAGATCTTTCTAACTTATTATTAAGTAGCCTTTTAACATTTCTAAGGATATACAATAGCTCAAGATCACACAGCCCGCAATAGGACATCCCTGTACTATAGGTTTTAGCAGCCGGCAACTTCGACCAGTTGATAGTGTAGTTAGTGTTGCTGTCATTCAATTCCCATATTTTTCTGGCGAGGGTGGTGGAACCCATAAGTGCACGGTTTTTCATTGAGTGCCTGTGCACATACCATCTTTTCTTAAAAGAACCCGCGGTGGATCCTATGTAATTCCAGGTGGAGTTACCCGAGATGACAGTGCACATGTACACCAGGCTCGAATCGAGACATCTCTTCGCCAATGGGCTCCTATCTGGGAGGTGACAGTTGCAGTTTGAGGCGCTATTTTGTGCAGCTTTTACATTCCTATTTAGTACTCTGTTATGAGTGGGTTGTGATATATGCCCAATGGGGTTTTGCTGCTGCACGTTTGTATGCGCTTGTGGTTGTGATGTTGTGATGAGTTTGTGCTTATGTATAGGTGCAATTGATTTACTTGAGATATTTCTGTGGTTGATCTTGCGTACGTGTGATTCTATGTTAGCTGCTGTTGAGAAAGAGAGTTTTATAGTAGATCTATTGAGTATTTTGTGATATCTATGCGAGATAGGGAAGTGTTTATCTATTAGTTTAAAGAATGTAGAGGGCAGTCTAGTTTTTATAGAGGAGTTGAATATTGGGTTGAACCATAGGTATTTTCTTTGTCTGTTTCTTCTATTGTTTCTAGGGTTTACGTTATTAGTGTTTTGGCCGTTTACTCTAGGTGTTACATGTCTAACCCTATGTCTAGTCAAGCTATTCCTATTATTATGTGAGCGGTTGGAGTAGTAATTACTAGGATTGTTTATGTTGTCCTTATTCACTATATACTGTAGTTTATCTTTATGACCGGCCCTACTTAATGCTGCATTATAATAGTCAGCATGCTCGTTAAAGATTTCTAGGTTTGAGGATAAGCGGGATATTCGGAGGGATATACTACGTGCTATGGATTTAATTATGGATTTGGGGTGATTTGAGTTGTAACTAATGTAGGCAACATTTTCATTATTTTTGTGGAAAGGTTCTATTAATCCAGTATTTAGATTTAGAGTTACATCTAGAAAATTTACCTTCTTATGGTTTAGTTCGTAGGTAATACTTAGGCCTAGTTTTTTTAAGAATATTCTAATATTTTTCCTTAGTCTTTCCATGCTCTGGTTGTTTAGGTTCCTAGCTATAAGTAACGTGTCGTCCCTATAAATTCCTCCTTGGAGGTTACTGAATTCCTTATGTAGGTTGTGTGCTATGAATAGCCCCACGATATCTGTAATTTGCGCAGAATCATTTGATCCCATTGTAATATCGAAGCTATTTATTCTATCCTTTCTTACCCAGTAGTTATTTTCAAATTTTACGATAGTCCTTCTAGCCGCTATTATTATTTCAATTTCATCATGGGTAAGATCAGAGTTATTTTGGGCAAATATAAGCGCCTTATCTAGGGTAGCTGGGGATATGGATGCATAATAGTCGTCTATATCAAATTGTATGAAGTTACATGTCTCCCTATTTTGTATTTTATTGAACCATTTAATTGCCTCGTTAGTGTTGCCCCATAAATTGATTTCTAGTTTACCCTTTATTTGTGCGATTACCCTATCTAGAATGTTTTTGCTAATTTTACCTATGTCTGACTTGGATGGACATATTAATCTAATGGTGGGATTAGTTTCAAAGTTATTTTTGTGATCTTTCAGGTTAAATGTAGGGTTGCACGGGGTAAGCGGTTCGGTCCTATCTGAAATTCCGAGTTTATTAACTATCTTGAGGCCCTCCATGTTTATGCTGGTGAGTGTAGATTCATTTGTTTTTTTATATTTTTTATGTAGTTCACGCTGAATAAAGTTATTGTATGTGTTAATGTCCATAGAGTATACGTTTGATGTTTTGTCTGCTTTTACTATGATACCGTTAGTGTCTTTTAGTTTTTTAAGTAATGTATTTAAGTCATTTTGCAATTTGTTGTGATTTGTTCTTTTTTTAAATTTAGTTTCACTCATCATGTTCATAAGGTTCAGCTCGAAGGCATCGAGTGCCGGGTTGTTTGGCGGTTTTTTGCAGGATTTAAACCCGTAATTCTCCTTGGAAAATTCCCTTCCGTTGGTATTCGGCCCCTTATCGAAATGGTAAGCTTTCCATCGGACCCTGCGGATGAAATCATTAGTCCGTCGTATCATGCCCAGTGTATAGTCCTTTTTTGTAGGTACAGGTATGTTTTTTAGTGACATACCTATACAGTGCTTCTCCATGTTGTTGCCGTGCGTTAATGGTGTTGCTCGACCAGGTGGGAGCTAAATATACGGATTAACAAATAATAGTTAAATGCAGTCCACTTAGGTGAAGTCCAGTTATGGTATTCCAGGTAGTGGATGATATTAACGCTTGGCTTGGTTTGACTCAACAAGGCGTTTTCATAGTGATGCTGCGGGTATGCTGTAATTCCTATGTTGTAAACACTTGGAGTAATAATAAATCAGGAAAGAAGGTTTACATGGTTTGCTATACAAAAAAGGTTTTAATCACATAGCTTACATTTGTTTCACTGAACTGGTATGTCTACAGATCGCTATCCGCTTAATTTTGCGTTACTCGATCGCCAATACAGAATTATAACCAGTCAGATCTTCGGAGCATGCGAGAATGAAAAAAATACACAGGCAAGAAAAGAAAAGAAAATACAGGCTACTATATGGAGTAGTAATGGCATTCAATTAGAACAATAACAACAATTACAACAATGCTATCAATAAATTATTTAAGGAGACCCTGACATTACTTAGGTATATAATGTATCTAATGTTACGGCGTGAAAACTAGCTGTCATAAGGCAAAATGAAGCGTTGACATGTACAGAGTATCGTAGTGTATATCAATTTTAAATTATAAAGATAAGCTAGTTTTTACAGTCTTTCTCTTCATCTTCAACAGTATACATGAGTGGGACCACTGTCAAAGCTAAATAGTTGTAGAGTTAATACAGAGGTTAACGAATTAATATACGCATATATCTACGCACACACACACATACACATACACACACACACACATATATATATATATAAATATATATACACATATATACACATGCATGTGTACATAGACACATACATACACATCAATATACACTCGTACAAAAATATACATACATGCAAAGAGAAAAGCGTGCTAATTGTAATTATGGCAAAAAGAAGGTAAAGTAACATTGTAGTAGTGAAATGAGAAAAACTAGGATCTAGGATCAAATGATTGCAGCAGCTGAGAAGGAGTAAGATTGTTGGTAGATGAGGTACTTACAGACAAGTGTGTGGTATAGACTTGTGAAGGATATAGTATACTTAATGAATATATTTCTGTGGGTAGTAGGTATCCTAATTTAAAGCAATGTTATGTTGGTTCGATTCACGGAGGTTTGAATCTTATGAATTTAGTGGCTATTCTATGTCTGCAGAAGATAGATCTTTCTAACTTATTATTAAGTAGCCCTTTAACATTTCTAAGGATATACAATAGCTCAAGATCACACAGCCCGCAATAGGACATCCCTGTACTATAGGTTTTAGCAGCCGACAACTTCTTTCCTGATTTATATATATATATATATATGCGTGTGTGTGTGTTTGTGACTGTGTGTGTGTCTGCGAGTGTGTGTGTAGGGAGCAGGTGGTTGTGTTGAGGGATGTACATCCATACATATGTACCTGCATTTATATACACTTGAAAAATATAAATTTCCTATATGTGAAACACACACACACGTTATATATATATAGAGAGAGAGAGGGGAGAGGGAGAGAAAGAGAGAATGGGAAGGTAGTGTGGGAGAAAGGGATACACGTGCGCACTCAACACCTTGTATACAGTCAAATTGTTGTTCCTGATATTATGTTTCTTTCCAAACCATAAAACATAAAATAAAACGAAAAGATGATAAATATAAGCAAGAAGATGCTCTGCTAGAGAAATCGGCAAAAGGCAACGAAATATGAGTAAATTAAATGGTGACAGATATTAGTTGAACGTGTAACGGAAGATGGTGGTTATGAAGTAAGTTTGATTACACAATATCTCGCTGCGTAGATAAATCATGGATTATGTACACGCACACACGCACACGCACACACAAACACACACACACACATATATATATGTGTGTGTGTGTGTGTGTGTGTGTGTGTGTGTGTGTGTGTGTGTGTGTGTGTGTGTGTGTGTGTGTGTGTGTGTGTGTATAAACACTCTCATCTCCTCCTAACACATGCACACACACAGACGTATATATATATATATATATATATATATCAATGAAGTGTGCTTGAAAATAAGATATATTTTGTTTAAATCATTTACTTTATACTCTTTGCATCGATATTTAGTTTATGACAGAGCGCTCCTTATGAGAAGGGTGTTTTAGCAATTTATGTGTTGTTCTTCATTCTTAGTTGAGATAATTTTTGCTTGTGTTTGTTATCGTAATATTGTTTATATATCGAGTGATATGCTGGTTAATATTGTTGCTTCATGTGTTTTATATTATTTTATCTCTTGGGGATTTTCACTTGTAAAATCAGATTCATTTGTATTTGTATTTGATACATGCTTGTGTTTTTGTTTTTATTGCTGTCGCTGTTATTACGGTTTTTATTATAGTTTTTGATGTTGCTATTATTTATCTTGATCATCTGTTGGTGTTCTTAACACTGATATTCGTTTCTTGTTGCGCTCTTTTGTTGTATTTTTTGTTTAAGTTGTTTTGCCGTTCTATACCGATATTAATACTGTTATACTTGCTGTTTTCCTATCGCTATTTTTTTATGCTTTTAATATATATTGCATTACATTTTATTTGAGAAAATGTAAGGAAGAGAGAAAGAAAGAAAGACTCTGTTGTAAAAACCGTTCCCAGAACGTTGAAGACTGAAAATATTTGCTTCTGTGAATTAAATATTTTTCTCTATTTTCGCTTTATGAAAATCTGTTAACAATTGAATCAAATGACAGAGAAATTACAGAAAATCATAAATGATGACAAAGAATATTTTTTAATATGGCGTCAACATTTCTGTGGTTAATACAGTTGAGAATAAAGGTAGGCTCCAGGCGAGACAAGTGTGACATGTGCATCTGATTCCCACTGAAAGACATTTAATTTTACTTGTTTAATACTAATGGAAATACATAATCTTCACAAAATCCGATTTTCTTCCTTGAGGCCAGCAGATAGCATCACACATTTAAACAGTAATAGAAGCAGTTTCCTTGGTCCGATCTGACGCCAAGCAACTTTCATGTCAGTAACTCGTAGGAAAGTGGCTCTTCTTTAGAGAGAAGAGCCACTTTCCTAAATGTGTGATGTTATCTGCTGGCCTCAAGGCCTAACAGAATAAGGCCGTATTCGAAATTTTACAAAAGTTAGGTCAAATACCGTATCACTCGTCCGACTCTTTCATAATTGCTTCAATCTAAAATTCTTGGACTGTTGCGTTATTTGTTGTCGCCACAAGAATGAAAAGCAAAGTTGACTTCGAGCGGATACGAATTGAGAACTCAGAGAGGCAAAACAAGTAGTGAAGGATCTTATACAACTCTCAAATCACTTAACCAAATGACATTTATAATTGAGTTACAGGAAAAAAAATATAGTGTTCCAGAATTATTGTTGGGATGATCATATTGTTGGACACACAAACGCTTTAGTCCTCATAAAGAAAATGACGAAGAGGTTGACTGACAAACAATCTACAAAAGAAACTTTACAGCCACCGATTCACAGAAGAATCTTAGAAAGTGTAATTGCCTACCCCACCTGCTATCATTACCACATAAGCTTTATCTGTATTATCTTATCAATATTCCGAGGTTTCGCTCTTACCTGACATGCAATCTGCATACCATACATTTTTAAGCTTAGTCAACTATTCTACTCGGCTCTTCATTCATTCATAGACGTGTATAGATTGATTCTAAAAATAACATCCTGAACATTTTATATATTTCTTTACCCATGATGTCAGAGCCCTCAAAATAATGATAATGACAGATAACATATATTTAGAATATACATATATATATATAATACACATACTTATCGAAGGTGAATAGGCTGGTTGAAGCAATAACGATCATGTATATACACACACACACACATATATAAATATACATATATATATATATATATATATATATATATATATATATATATGTGTGGGTGTGTGTGTGTGTGTGTGTGTGTGTGTGTGTGGGTGTGCGCGCGCGCGTGTGTGTGTGTGTGTGTGTGTGTGTGTGTGTGTGTGTGTGTGTGTGTGTGTGTGTGTGTGTGTGTGTGTGTGTGTGTGTGTGTGTGTGTGTGTGTGTGTTGTGGGAGAGCTGATTGTCACTTATGTCTCACATACCATTACCGGATAGGATATGTGAACATGTATTCTATTATGTCTATACTACCAGTTGCAAATGAACCGCAGAAGTCATTTATGTAGAACTATTTCACAGGTGTCTCGATTATTCCTTGACTTGTCTAACGATTGGTCAGGATCTTGAGTAGGACATTTTGTACCAAATCGAGCACATTTATATCACAATATTCATCGCATTCAGACTTGGACCCCTTGCCCTTGTAAATCGACAGCAAAATTGCATCTATCCAATATTGAAGGGCAAGCTCAACGTACTTCACAGATGAAACTATGTCGTGAATTGCAATAACAACAATGTCACCTCTAAAGCGAATATTCTTCATCAAACCAGTCTCGCTGTTTTCTTTTGTTAAGACTAAGTAAATAAACCCCAGCACTGTACACCTGTCTTTTAAAATGTTTCTAAATTCCATCAGAGACAAGGTTTCAAGTGCATTATGATGAACATCTCGCATTTCTAAAATTTGCTGTTTGGATACATCTATACGTTTTGGCATTTATACTCCTTCTGGCCTCCTCGTTCGTCTGATCAGCACTTTCCTCAACCATTTATAACTTTTTGGTGTGTACTACATTCTACACCAAGCATTAATTTTAAAGAGCAAATATACAGGAAGTCACTCTATTTGGTTATTATATAGTGTACGATATTATCCTTGTGTGAACCTCGTGTTGCTTTGTGATCTTCGTTTCTTCAAAGAAAGTATTTCACACAAGCAGCTGAAATTGAGTGCATACTTG
>OZ024745.1:38191189-38236189 GCA_964016885.1 Eledone cirrhosa | reverse complement strand
CGAGTATGGACATTGCACGAGAAAAAGAAACATAATAAAAACAATAATAATAATAATAACAGCAATAATAATAACGAGAACAACAACGATAATGATATACATATATATATATATAACAGATAGAAAAATGCGTACAGCAAAAAAAAGTAATATTGTTGGAATATAAAACTTTAAAAATACAGGACAAGAAACTAAGATAAGACTTTAAAGAATTGGACAAGAAATACAAAATTTTACAATAATATTAGTGGCAAAATTGTTATCGGTAAAAAATCGAGTTCCACATTAATAGGCTCTGGGTTCCACATTCAGAGGTCGTCGTCAGACCGGGGGGATCATTTGATCCTGGTTTGAACACCAATTGGGCCATAACCATACCCCTATTTCATCATTCGGCGACACGCCTCATGTGTCATGCATAATGTGAATGGACCTATGGGCCCATGAGCACAGATCTTGAGCAGCAGCGGACGGTCTTGTCGTCCCGCTCATCCTTGATCTTGACCAACACGTCCATCTTGTCCTTGCATCTTGTCCTTGAGTTCAAGTCCGGCAGTCCAGATGAATGCGTGCCACAGATTTCTGGTACAGGAAGGGGGAGCAGGAGGACTGGAGGGATGACGGGACAGAAGGAGGGAGGACCGGTGGTTGAGGGAGGTGCCGTAGTCGGTGGTCAGAGTCGACATCTTGTCCCGGTCGTCTTCTCCATCTTCGTCTGGTGTTGCGAGACCAGAAGTGCATTCTTGGAGGAGACCTGCAGCTGCATCGGCCAATACTTCTTGCAATGGTCATTCTGACGGAGCAGAACTGCTCAGCCAACCAACCAGAACCAACCACTCAGGGGCAACGCACAATGAGAGCATGACAATTATTATGCACTAATCAAGAAGATACTGGGGCATAGCACAGGAAACGAATAAAAAAATGTTGCCACTAATATTATTGTAAATTTTTTTTTTATTTCTTGTCCAATTCTTTAAAGTTTTATCTTAGTTTCTTGTCCTATTCTTTTAAAGTTTTATTTTAGTTTCTTGTCCTGTATTTTTAAAGTTTTATATTCCAACAATATTACTTTTTTTTTGCTGTACGCATTTTTCTATCTGGTCTACTATTTTTTAAAGCAATGCAAGCAACAACTATCTAATAATTAAATGATCATAGTGAATTACTGACAAGTGATTGACATTTTAAAGTTGTTTTGAGTATAATTGCAATCTAGTTGAGGCAACTGGCTTAATGACAAAGCTACGTCATTTCTGGATTACCTCCCCTAGCGTCACGCTTACTACTCACTCACTTGAACACAAGATTTATCGGCAAACTTTGATTATAAACTTTTTCTGGCTGGACCAAACTTCTAGATTTCTAAGCCAAAAGATGCGTAATGATCTACTGTTCATGCTCATATAAGTTTTATCTCAGTTAAATAAAGTAGAGCCGCGCTGTACTGTCGTAAACAGACGATTGCCAACGAAAACACGACCACAACAATATTACTAAACGGACTAACGTCCGTTTAGGATATATTTATATGCACGCGCACACACATAAACATATCTACACACAGCACACACACACGATAGCAATTAACAGCGCTGCGATCGAATGTGGAATATTATCCCAGCCAATGATCTAAAATGTCTTGCACAGAGTTGGCAACCAAAACATTCACTGGGAATAGCCGGCTGTGGTTGGAGTTCATGTATGTTTGCATGTCGTTTGAGCCCTCCTGCTTTTTTACATTTTCTACCACATGCTTCGAAAGCATGATACGTAGCATCTCCAACAGCAGCCTGGAAGTCAAGCACTGGTCTTTCTTTATGACTGCGAAGATGACTTTCGAGTCCAGCTTTGTTTAGGCAGAGTCTCGCACAGACGCTGCATGTCAGCACCATAGGAGGACCGTCACCGTCTGGAAATGCAACAGCAATGCCCTTCCTCAAATTCCGCTTTACTTTCTCGTATGCGATTCGAGATGCCTCAAAGACAATGTTTCCCTCGTATACAGTCTTTCTTCATTTATTACGATCAGCAGCAACGTTTTCTCATATATCAGCAGAGATGTTAGCCTCTTTCAAAGAGGGTTTCAAGGAATCCTTATACCTCTTTCTTGGTTTATGTGGCGGTCGTTTTCCTTTAACTAACTCTTCATAAAAGAGTTCTTTTGGTATTCTAGAATCCGTCATCCTGGCAAGTCGTTACTTAAGCACAGGAGCTTCTATACTGTCTAACAAAGAGCTTTCCAAAATCTCGACATCACTGATGTGGTCCCTCCAGTGAACGCCATTGATCCGTGTGAGACACATCTGTTGGAAACTGTCCAATTGCTTAAGCTGGTGTCGATATGTGACCCAGGTTTCGCAGGCATAAAGAAGAGAAGAGAGCACACATGCCTTGTACACCTTTACCTTTGTATTCTTGCATATGTCTCGCTGACCCCAGAGTCGCCTTTCTAGCTTTCCGAAAGCATCACTTGCTTTCCTAATCCTGAGTGGGATTTCATTATCAAGGTTGCTGTATCGATTGACAGTGCTTCCAGGTAGACAAACTGATCAACCACTCCAAGTCGTTTACCATACACATAGAAATTTGGTTCACTGTACTGTTTGCCAGGGGCAGGTTGGTACCTGACAACGGTTTTCTTGAGACTGACAGTCAATCCTAGGGCAGTGCAAGCATCAGAAAATGCATTCAAAATGTGCTGCATATCACTCTCTGTGTGCGCTATAAGATAGCAATCATCTGCATACAAGAGGTCTCTTATGATTGATGTAAATACTTTTGTTTTTGCAGCAAAGCGCCTGATATTTAATATGCTGCCTGGGGTTCGATATCGGATGTAAACACCATGCTCGCAATTCCTGAATGCAATATAGAAAAACATTGCAAGGTATATGGCAAACAGGGTTGGTGCTGGAATATCCCCCTTTTTCACTCCATTTTTCACTGAGATAGGCTCCGACATGTTACCTCCGACATTAACCCAAGCCTTCATGTCGTCATGGAAAGACCTAACTAAAGCAAGGAACTTATCAGGGCAACCAAGTTTATGGAGAACCTTCCATAATGCTTCCATAATACTGTTAACAGTAACAAAAGCTTTTGTCAGATCGACAAAAACCTGATACAGATCCAAACCTTGTTCCATGCACTTCTCCTGGAACTGTCTAGCTGAGAAGATCATATCAGTAGTGCCGCGTCCAGCACGAAAACCAGATTGACTTTCAGGAAGAACACAATCTGCAATGTGTGTCAGAAAGCAATGATATGCCTCTGTAGTTCCCACAATCATTCCTGTATCCTTTTCCCTTGTACAAGACAACCATTACTGCATCTCTCCAGTCCTCAGGCACGGATTCATTAGCCCATATCCTGCCAAACAAAGAGAGAAGATGTTACAGTAGTCTCTCATCCCCATATTGTAGGAACTCTGCATGTATGCCATCCATAGCTGGAGACCTTCCACTGTTCAGCTTCGAGATAGCCACTGCTTTTCCACAAGCGTCGGAGGTTCTGCGAGAGCTACCTCCGCAGGACTTTCTGGAATGAGATTGAAGAAATCTTCATTGATCCTTCATCTGAGAAAGACTCCGCCTAACACGTGATTTCACATCCTTGAGTTCCTTATGCAAAATATTCTTTTCCTGTGGTTTTACTGTCAAGTAGCGTGACAGAGCACGCCTCATATCAGCCAACAAGTCTTCTATATGTTCATCATTCTCATTAAACCAGTCTTGATGTTTTCTCTGCACCCATCCCAGAACACGCCTGCCTACATCATAAACCGACTTTTTAAGGGTCGGCCAATCCTCACCAAGATCTGCAACCTGCATCTCTTCTTGCAATGTCCTCTTCACATTTTTATCCCTAAGACGAGAAGCATTCAATCTTCTGGGCAGGGCAACACCAGGAGCCCGGATGTTACGATTAGTGATTAGTTTCACTTTTGCGCATACCAGACGGTGGTCCGTCCAGCACTCAGTTCCACGAAGAGCACGAACACACTGCACATCCCGTCTGTCACGCATCCTGACTAGGAAGTAGTCCAAAAGATGCCATTCCTTAGATCCAGGATGCATCCATGTGGTCTTAAATTTGTTCTTTTGTTGGAACATGGTGTTTGTAACACACAGATCCAGCTCCTCACACATCTTCAGCAGGAGTATACCATTGTTGTTACACTGTCCAACCCCATGCCTTCCGATTACATTTCATGTGTTAAAATCCTTACCTTACATAGGCGCACTAGGTACTCTAGCATTAAAGTCACAGAGCACGATGACTTTGTCTGCCTGGGGGATATTTCTTAAAACACCTTTCAAGGCATGGTAAAAGGAAACTTTTTCTTCATCGACAGAATTCATAGTTGGAGCATACACACTCGCCAGGGTCGCATATCTTCCTTTGTCCAGCGGAATTCTCATGGATATAAGACGCTCACTAATCCCTACTGGGAATTCTTCTAATTTATTCACAAGAACAGTCTTAACAGCAAATTTTATCCCAGCCTCTCTTCTGGTTCCTTCATCTCTTTCTTTCCAGATAACCTCGTCTCAGATAAAGCTACGATGTCAAGATCGTAACGTGGAAGCCCCTTTGCAACAAGAGCGGTCTTTCGTTCAGGACGTTCCAACAAATCCCTGTCAAGCAGCATCCTTACGTTCCAGCAGCCAAGACTAAATGTCTTGTTTGGCTCTATTACAGAGGCACGAGGAAGAGCGGGCCCAGGCTGTGATAACCTGGGGCCCCTTCCCTAAAGTGCCAATTATCTCTTTTCTTCCGGAACCTTTATTGCCAATTATCTCTTTTATATTGTTTTGGAACATCATTGAATTGGGAAAAGAAAAAAGAAAAAAGAAAAAAGAAAAAAGAAAAAAGAAAAAAAAAGTAATAATAATAGTTACAATAATAATAATAATTGTTTCTACTTTAGGCACAAGGCCAGCAATTAACCAGTGCATTACTGGTAATAGACTACAAAAAGGCATTTGACACGGTGCCTCATTCTTGGATCACCAAAAGCCTAGAGATCGTCAAGGTGGCAGATAACATCAGACAGTTGTTGAGCAAAAGTATGAAGTCCTGGAAAACAGAGTTAACATCAGCTGGAGAATCCTTGGGAGGTGTGACGATCAAGAGAGGTATCTTCCAGGGAGATAGTCTGTCCCCTCTGTTGTTTGTCTTTGCCCTGATGCCACTGACCATTATACTGCGAAAGGTGAGAGCAGGATACAAGTTGGGAAAGGGAGAGCTTACCATCAATCACCTCCTCTTCATGGACAATCTTAAGCTCTTCGGGAAGAGTGAGAAGGTGTGGATGTGCTTGTTGACACTGTCCGTATTTTCAGCAATGATATATGTATGCAATTTGGTATTAGTAAGTGTGGAGTCATTGTGATGAAGAGGGGTAAATTGAGCAGAAGCAACGGAATCCAGGTACCAACGGGTGAGATTATAAAGCAAATTGACACTGAAGAAGGATACAAGTATTTGGGTATTCTGGAGGCTGATGACATCAAGAACAAAAAAATGAAGGAATTGATAAGATCTGAATACATTCGGAGAGTAGGGAGCGTATAAAAGTTACATCTAAACAGTAGGAATGCCATAGGTGCAGTAAATTCCCGAGCTGTGTCTATTATTAGGTACAGTGCGGGAATTCTGAGATGGAATGTTGCAGAACAAAAAGAAATGGATAGGAAGACTAGGAAGCTGTTGACTATCTACAACTTGTTCCACAAGAGGAGTGATGTCGATAGACTCTGCTTAAGGAGATCTGAAGGTGGAAGAGGTCTTATCAGCATAGAGCACTGTGTTCAGATGGAGAAAAACAACCTAAACAAATACGTGACCGATAGTAAGGAGCCAATGCTCCGAATTGTACTGAAGGAGGGGACAATAGACCAGGGGATGTCCAAGGAGGAAATAACAACGAGGAAGAAGAGCAACCTTCATGAAAAATCCATTCATAGTACCTTCTTTGAGAAAACGGAATTCAGAGATCCACAGACATGGAACTGGTTGAGAAGAGGAGACCTTAAAAAGGCTACAGAAGGAATGCTAATGGCTGCGCAAGAGCAAGCCCTCAAAACGAACTAGCTGAAACACCATATTTACAAGGAGGCTAGCCCACTGTGCAGGATCTGTGGAGAGAGAGGAGACTGTGGCTCACATTGTATCCGAGTGTAAACACCTAGCCCAGACTTACTATAAAGGCTGGAGACATGATGTGATGGGCAGGGTGATCCACTGGCACCGATGCAAAGTAAACAATTTACCACAATCTGAGAAGTGGTATGACCATAAGCCAGAGTCGGTGATAGAAAATGATCAGGTGAAGGTGCTGTGAGATTTTAGGATACAGACGGACAAGAAACTGGAACACAATAGACCTGACCTGGTGGTTTTGGATAAGGAAAAAAGATCGTGCCTGATTGTGGATGTGTCCTGCGCATTCGACACGAGAGTGCAAGAGAAGGAGAGGGAGAAAATTAACCGATACCAGGACTTCAAGTGGGAGGTAAAAAGCATTTGGAACTGCCATGAAGTCAAAGTGGTCCCGATTGTCATAGGCGCACTAGGTACTTTCTCAAAGAGTTTCCAGGGATGGCTAAAGAAAATTGGCCCCGCCCCGCTTTTTGGAACGATTCAAAAGGCATGCTTGCTGGGAACAGCAAGAACCATCCGATACGTCCTGAATATCTGAGGCTGCAGGTAGTCGCTTGATATTCATTTCAACAAACTTTCCTGTTAACTAACATCAATGAGTGAGACTCAAAGAACAATAATAATAATAATAATAATACTCAATTAATAATTATTAATTATGCAATCGTGCAATGCCTGTGCGTGAAGAATATTTTTAAAGTGAGGAAAGACTGTGCACTGAACTAATCCCACTCTCTGAGCGACAGTAGCTATAACCCGAAAAGAAGAAGAGATCAACATCATCGGTAACTACTGAGCCGCAGATTTTATGTCGGAGTTAACCCAGTTGCCTGAGAGGCCTTCTCCTAGAAGTATGCCCTGACAAGGGCCAGGGGTTCTTCACTCCCAGTGGTCTAACAGCGCGATCGGGTATCCAGCCTGACTATTTCTATGTCCCCGCGCATAAAAAACTCACTTATTGACACTCATAAGTACGACACACATACGCGCGCACACACCACACAGTCATGCATACAAACAAACACACACAGGCTACTCACTTACACACACACACACACATATATATATATATATATATATATATATATATATATATATATATATATATTACCGTCATTACTGATACAAGATTACAAGCATGGTGTCTGACGCACTACCGATACTGCCAAACCACCGCCTTTATAGCCTGTTTAATATTGCCAACGAAGACATTCTAAAATAGAAATCCTTTTCTGGACTCTTTTTTTTTTTTCCTCCATAAAATGTTCTGCAGTTACAAACATTATACAACTATCAATTTAAATTGAAACGAAAACCATTGATAGCTAGTCGATGAAAGCCAGTTTAATAGTGGCATTACATATGTAGGAACGATCTGTTTCGTTATATATATAATCATTCTCTGGTTTTGTCTTGGAAACTGAAAGGAAGGTCTTAAATTTTTCGAATTCTGTTTGTAGAGGTTACACATTAAATATAAACATTACCAGATTAATCATCCTATAGAATGCGACCAGAAAATAAAACATGACTTTGACAATGTGATTTATCGTTTTTCATTTGGTTTTGTAATGGTTCAAATGACTTGTAAGAATTACACAAATGTACAATTGTGTGATCCGTTACTAAGCGTTCAATAGATACGTCTTTCAGCATGTTGATATGGGAGAATTCCAAACAGCTGCTCCTGGCATTTCCTTTTGCCAATATGTCTTAGTTCACATAACAGTAAGAAATAAGTCATAGTTCTTCCATTGAAATATCTCCTGAAATAAATTAGTCCCCTTTACAATTCTGGAGTATGTCTCACTCGCTTAACAATACTGGATCAACTATAACTTTTAAGTTTATGTTTCAATGTGATATCATTACCATTATCACGAGTTACTATGGCGTCGTATTTTCAAATCCTATCAGAGTCCATTTTAAAATGTTAACATTCGATCGAATACTTTTTCTTGTGTAAGATTTTATACATTCTCATACAAATTTAGCATTCGATAAAGTAATTATTTGTAAACCGTCTCTGCATAATTCCATATGTCAGATTCGCCATGTCGTTTCATTTATATCACCAGTATCATCAAGGCCTGGTTAAGAACTGACCTTCACAATCTCGTGTTTGTGGTTGCTTTGTCAGCATTCCTTCCTTTAGACTAATGCTATCTGCGAAAGTATCATGTTAAGCTGATCCCACTGGGTTACATTGAATACACAAAATTATTTGGCTGTTATCAGAATGTATCTGTTTTAAGATGGCTCTGTTTACTAATTCTCAGTTTAATATCACCCAAATCATCATTAGGTGCCTTTATTTGAAATGTTTTCTAGTTTTGAAGAGAAAATCAAATTTGGTTCATATTATATATGTGATTGACGAAGCCAGGTCAATCAATCCATAATTTTCAAAAATCATATATAAAGTGTAAATGTAGGTGAAACTAAGAAAGATGTAATTTGAAACAGGTAATGTAATCATTTGTTATATTATTCAAGATAAATATCATTTTACATCTTATGAATGAAAGTGTTCGGTGCTTTAATGATTTTCATGTTGTCATTTACTCTGTTGTATTATTCTTCTAATTTATTTTGTATTTGAAATTCTCTGTGGTTTAGTTTTGATGTTTTGTATCTTCTTTTGCATTCAAACAATTCATGAATTGTTCACTTTTTGCTACCTTTCTTTATCAGCTGCTTTTGACATTCATAATGAAAATGTGAACGATTTGTACTGTTATTCATCGGAACCAAAAGATAAGAGAGATAGAAACAAAAGGTTTTTACGTTTTTTCCAACTTCATTAGGTTTCATTTGTTTTCGCTTCTTCCAACATTCTCAGTAACTAAGTGACAGTCAAATAAATGTGATTATTATAAATAACTATTTCATTATTGGCCACAAGGGCTTAGAATAAATAAGAAACCAATTAACAGTTCATAAATCTGTCATTTGTAACATTATTTAAAATAGAACAAATGAAATGTTTCATTTTTTATAATTGTTTTAAATTCGTAATGTTACAGAAAGATCTTTAAAACTTCTATAAAATTCAAACCTGCAAAGTACAAAAAAGAAACACTTAACAATAGAATTTCTAATGTGAAATGGGGTATTCATGTTTGTTTAATGTTTCCTTTCGAAAGTGCTAACGTGACACATAAATAATATTTATGATATTTTAACTGGTGTTTGCAAGAGACACTTCCATGTGTGGTTTATTGCGAAGAATATTATTAGTAAAATATTTCAATGGACTTGGTCAGAAGGATAGTAGCAGGATATTCACTGAAAGGATACAATTTCTGTTACGTTAGGATTTAAATGTCCTAAAAGATTAATTCCTTTTGTCTGAATAATACAGTTCATAGGAAGATTATCTAATATACATTTAGCCAGATATAATCTGTTTACATAATTTATATAAATGTTTCCAGTTCCATAAAAACAAAGTTCAAATGCATCAACTCGGTTATGTTTTCTAGCATTTTCGTGTATTAAGATAGGCAGAATGTTTAGAGTGTCGTAAAACAACCTTACGATATTTAGCTATATTATTTTATGTTTTCAGTTCAAGTCCGATGAGTTCAATTTCGATTTTCATTCTTTCGTGGTTGATATGAATTTTTATTTCCTTCCCAAAAATGTTGTGATCATGTACCTTAGTAAGAAATCAATTTAGTGATTATCGGTGAGCATCTTTGTTTTCATGATAAGGTTCCGACTAACTGAATATATCAAATTCACTTCTAATCTCAGCTGAAGTTATTTGATATTCCGTATAGTAATGATGGCTTAGAAAATGTCATGAATATGGTGACATGCCATTTTGTCTTTAAAAATTGACTCGATTTATTCATAACTTAAAAAGAGAGCTACGTAAGTGGATTTAGGAAGACAGGAATGTTTTGCAGCAGGCCTTTCCTAAGATGCTGCTGTTGGGTATCGAAAGAAAAACACACAGAGATGGCAGAAGAACCGGCACATATGATAAATTAAAAGACATATTCAAATATTGCTGATGTAGGACGTTTTTCCGAAACAAAAACTTTCGTTCCCGTTAGATTATGTATGGTGAACGCTATAGCAGGCACAGGGTTTTACGGACTCACTATACCTGGAGTTCGGTAGCAGTAGGCAAAGTGTGCAGTATAATTTTGTTTTATATCTTTACGTTATATATTCTAACCCTAACCTCATTTAATTTGTCTTTCATCATTCTATGATCGATGAAATATCAATCAAGTAACGTAAATATTATAATAATATCTTCAACCCGCAAAATGTTTGACTTTGCATATTTATTGGATATTTGAGCGTCGGAAAAGAGACATTGTGGTAGGTATTTCGAATCTGAATCGCTAAAATAAAGAACCAACGAAGTACTATCATCGATAAAACAGGCTTTCCATATCCCTGTATAATTACCGAACTTCTGCCTCAATAATATACCATAGTTAGTATACAGTATTGTTAGGGCTTTGCTCAAGCCAATCCTGGCATTAGAGATACTTTACTGCCAGACAAATTATTTTGAAAGAGTATCTTTCTTTTATTAAATCTTTATATATATTTTTTATTCTTCTCAGTCATCGTCGTTGTCGCGTTCGCAACTATTGATGACGTCTACATCCTCGTTGTCGTTGTCATCGTTATTATTTTCATTCTCATCATTGGAATGAAAACGACCAGGAGCAGCAGCAGAAGCGCCACCATAAGCATCGTCTTCATCATCGTAATAATCTTACAAACATAACCATCATCAACATTATCATCAACAACAACACTATCACTATCACCATCACCATTTTCTTCATCATCTTTATCATTATCATCGTCGTCATGGGCATATCATGTTCTAAAATTTGAGATAGAACAACTGGATGTTATTGGTGAAGATCATTGCAAGATAGATTGGTAGAATGTCTTTAATATATCCGAGGATTCTAGCAAAATTAATAATGGCAGTTTTCTGAATATTTTAACGATCTTTCATTTCATGCCAATTTAAAATTATTTCTGGTAATTTCTATATTTTTGTTAATGCATCTAACACAAAATAAATTTCAGACACTTTAATATTTCAAATCACCCTGACTTGATCTCTGTACCTATCGATATTTTCTCTTTATTTCTTTTTGACCCCACTGTCTAAGTTATGCTAAAGCCAATTATTTAACGTGTGAAACAATTCCTTGTTAAGCTGGTGTTACACTCGACTATTATTTATTAGAAATATGATGCCTTTGTGTAGAAATCTCCCACGGACATTCTATGTCATTGTATGAGCTAGAATTGATCCGCCTAACCACTTAAAACTTTCGTTAGAATTAAAGTACAGTGGACATTTCCATATTGATGTAAACATTATATCTGATGCTCAAACACTAATGGCTGTAATCACGAATTTCTGGGCTCGATCCTACTGCTTGGTATTTTTTTGAGATTTTGCATCTTTAAAAATCCGAGTGTTAATACACGGCTTGTATCTAGGATTATTTGGAAACCCATCGAGTGAACTATACTTCCAATTGAAACAACTAAATGAATCACTTGCATGTTAAGTTTCCCAGCAAGGTGTTCCGTTGATCGGAGAATAGTAATAGGGACGCCCATCATTGAAACATAGTCTATTTCTCGTTTGAGAGCTGAAACGGCTATTTGCTTAAAAATACCATTTCCGCGTTCGATTCCATTGCACGGCATATTTGGCATCTAGGGTCAGCCCAACAGCGTGATTGAAATCGGTAGACTAAAACGGCGTGAAAGCCCAGCTTGCAGACTGTACATGACAATTTGAATGTCCAACCTCATTATATATTGTGCTACATCGATTCTGTCTGAGCATTATAAGCAGGGAACAAGAGTTTTAGGAATACACAACCACTCATACGTTAATGGTTAAACGAACAACTTGAACATTCATCATCGGAACCAAAAGCGGTCCATTGCATTTCTCATGTGGATTCTGCCAAGGCTGAGTGTACTAGAATTTTATTTCCCAATCATGCGCTTCTGGGCTAGTTGTAAAACGTTTACCAATACACAATTCCTGTACATATTTGTAATCGTGGATAGCCAGGAAGAATTACTTCTCTATAACAGCTACCCGATTAAATAACTTCTAAATTCACATCACCTGTGATAATATACCATATTTTGAAATGAAGGTAAACACGACTCAAAGTCCAATATCGTCATCAGTGTATTTTAGTTGACTTCGAAGAAATGTATGAAGAAATTTGCCTTAGTGCAAGGTTTCTGCATTCAATAAAAATAAAAGCATAGTTTTATAACATAGATAAATCACAGATTGTTCGGGAAACGATCCCCTCATTGAAGCGGTGCTTGATATATCGATCATATGTGGATGAAAGCCGAAGTCATTTACAATAGCTTCGGGAAAACAAATGATTTGTGAGGGGAAATGTATATGGGGAAACTGTTTGGAAGCTCCTGTGATGGACTGTACCGGTAATTCAAAGGGCTTGCCTTATTACACAATGTGTCACACAGAATCTTCCCTACTATTTCATTAAGGATACACGTGTCTATGCAATAACCAGGCACCTATAAGCTCATTTAATGAGTAGGACGTTCAGTTGATCGACGAATTGGATCATTCAACACCAAAATCAGTGTAAGTCCTTTCATTCCATTCAATATGTTTCCGTGTACTAATTACTTAAGTCAGAGATATAATATTCTGCCAGACACGGATAAACATAAATACTGACTAGAGAACTCATAAAGTTAAATTATAGATCGACTTTCAGTAGCAGCCTTCGAGTAAGAAGACATTTTTCTATCCTTTACATCAATCTTATTGATCCTGTATTCATGATAATTTATTTCACTGACTTTTGATTGCCGGGAAACTGTGTAAACAAGTACAAAATTATAACGTTCTAAAACATAGCTTTTGTTGAAAATCTTTAAATTAGTCTTGCACTATTTTCTATAGTTATATGGTATATAAATTCAAGAAGCCCCACCATTAGCCTCATTTTATTTTCAGTTGTTGAATTGGTTAAAATACACTATATAGTTACTGTTTATTATCTTACTCTCTTACTGGCTACAGTAATTAGACTGAGTCGATTCTGAGACACTGCACAAATTTACTCTGTCATATCGACGATAACTTGTTTTTCAAGTCTGCTACATATTTTATCCATCATGTTTTTATCGAAACGCTAATTTGCGGTACTTAAATTCAGACTCCAACATAAGCAGATAGAAGACTACCCACATACAAAGGCGCACGCGCACACACACACACACACACACACACACACACACACACACACGCAAACAGAAGTGTGTGTGTGTATATATAAATGTGCGTTTGCGTCTGTGAGTGACTATGAAGGTTTTGTGGTTTCTTTCTACCACAGAACGTTAGCAGTCCGTCCAAGAAAGTGGCCGCGCGAGGCGAGGTGGCCGCTGCAACGGGTATCGCTGGTTATTTTCTGAGAAAATACCTTTGTAGTTTCCTCCGCGGGACCGGAACACATCTCCTGCATAGGCGTAGTGTCTGTCACCCTCTCACCTTCCTCTCTTTCTTCTGTTGCCTTACAGCACTTTCTCTGTCCCTCCTTTTCGTCGCATTTATATCATTTATAGTTCTGTCCTTTACTTTCCAATACAGCCAGGCTGCAATTCTTTGTTTTTGTTACACTCTCTCTCTCTCTCTCTCTCTCTCTCTCTCTCTCTCTCTCTCTCTCTCTCTCTCTCTCTCTCTCTCTCTATCTCTCTCTCTCTCTCTCTCTCTCTATCTCTCTCTCTCTCTCTCTCTCTCTCTCTCTCTCTCTCTCTCTCTCTCTCTCACTCTCTCTCTCACTCTCTCTCTCTCTCAATAATTGTGTATGAATACGCATTTAATATTATATAAACACAAACATACAAACACACACACACACACACATGTATATATATATATATACAAATGGAAGTTAAGTAAAATCGAGGCTTTGGCTGTGGCCAATCTAACCATATACGATCATGAATGTGCAGCATAGCACTCCATAAGGTTGTACCTTAGAGTAATAACATACGTTAGAAAGTTTGACAAATTGAAGACTGCGACCGGTGACCCAGCCACATGAATTAAAGCAACGAGAAAGCCAACTCAATATATACATATATATATATATATATGTATATGGGGGAGGGGGGTGGGGGAATGTGTGTGTTTGTGTGTGATCATCGTATATGTCTCTAATAATGGTCTCTTGACTTGATGTGTTAGATGTTATCCAAACTGGTGTATTAATATTTTATTATTTGCATTCATTTAAGCAATAGTTATGACATCTATATATGTATGTATGTGTACGTCTATGAATGTATAATAGTGATGGCTTCCTATGCGTGTCTGATAATGTTTCTCATCTATCTACTTATCTTCCTCTGTATCTACACACACACATATACATACATACATACATTATATATATATATATATATTTATATATATATATATATGTGGTCGGGGAATTGGCAGTATCGGTAGAGAGTCGGACGCCATGCTTTCTGGCATAGTTACGTCCCTTTACAGTCTGAGCTCAAATCCCGCCGAGGTTAACTTTGCCTTTCATCCTTACGGGGTCGATAACATAAAGTACCAGTAATGTACTGGATAATTGCTGGCCTTGTGCCTAAAGTAGAAACAATTATATATATATATATATATATATATATATAATGTATGTATATATGTATGTATATATGTATATTTATATAAATTTAATCGGCGGTAGCACTAAGTCACCGTTTAAGTCTAATTGAAGTGTAAATGGAAAGATATAATAAATACACCTATATACATTAAATGTATATAGTTTATTTCATGCCAGTACGTTCTGAGTGAGTGTCACTTATGAGATATTACTAGATCTGGAAACAGCTGAACAGAATTATGAGAAAATACTGGAAATTCTGTGAATATATTGACTGGGGAAATTGAAGAGAGAACAATGATTTTTCGTTTCGTTTCGTTAGGAAAACATGTATTTCTTTTAGACAGCGAGGCTACCCAAATTCTATTGTATATGAGCATATTATATATCTTCTTATATTTTCGTATAACCCCCTCACTTCCCCCCTCTCTCTCTGTATATATATATATATGTTTATGTGTGTGTGTGTGTGTACAACCGTACATACATAAATAGATACATACATGCATACATATATACATACATGCAAGTGTTACAATTCTCTGTGTAGTGCGTATCAACAAATCTAATTAGAGAAATTCACGAGTTGAAGAAAATTAACATATATAACACATACACACACATATATATATATATATATATATATATATATATATATATATTACTATGGTTTAAAGTTGATTGCATTAATAACGTTGACACTAATTTCACTGTTGTTATTGGTGCGGCTGACTTTGTCTCAGTGCAATTATTTTTATTGAATTATTTATATAGTTTTGCATCAGTGTTAGCACTGACGATGTCTTTATTTCATTCTAATATATTGAAAATTACAATAAACTAACGTTAATATCAACAAACCCACATTATATATATATATATATATATATATATATATATATATATATATATGATGTGTATGGTGAACAATCTGCATAGTAATTAGAATATCGAATATGCTTCGCAGTTTTCATAGTGGTCTATTACGCCGTTATTTCAAGCTCACTGATGTTACCTTTGTCTTCTTTTTTTACCAAGATGATATAGTACTGCATTGACACTGTAATTTTGTAATGGTTATTGCAAATGCTGTAATAGCAGCAAATTGATAACTATTTTAAGTAATGTATATTTTAAGTAATGATATATCTAAACTGCTGCTGAATGCTGCTTTTAAAATCAATCAATATTTTCCCTTGAATCATATTTCGTGTGTGAGTGTGTAATATGTTATAATATACCTTCATTTTATATTCACGTAGAACATCTATATAATCTACATATATGTATCTAATGATGTCTCCTTAACCTGATAATACTTCAGATAGTGATTTGTTGCTTACAATCAACAATCATTTATCAGTGCACTGTTTCAAACGTAATATACTATCTTTGAAACTTTTCTTGCCCTGTGATCCTCATACCTGCTGATGAGATTATAAGATTTGCATTAGCCAAGATTGGAATGATTTAATACAATTCTCAATAAGGGCAACACGAAAGTCTCTTGGGATGAAGGGAGTAGTTTGAGGAAAATTCTAACAGAAGTATTTTTCTAAACAAAGGTCTATTACAACACATATTTGTCCTTAAAATTCTGTCATTGATTTGCAGAATGTTCTCAGATAACATCGAAATTGTATTTATGATCATTGATAACACAGATGCGTTTTTAGAGTTCCATTCAGTATTATCATGCTGAATACATTTTTACATAACAGGTAGCATTTAAACCGAATAAGTCAACCATTAATTAAAACGTCTGTTATTTATAAAGTTGCATAGTGCTGTGTGGTAGAAAGAGGTTTTATCTTTTTTCTGAAGATATTGAATTACAGAATTGTGTAGATACATTTCCTCACAAATTTTTTATAATATCTAGAATAAAAACTGTGCTTTGTTACTAGGTCTCCAAAAGAACAAATTACTGAAATACTTATTCTGCGTTTCAATTAAATATGTAAATGACATTGTATAAAGGAAGAAAAATATTCCTGAAGCTGTATCAATATGCAAACACACATACATAGACAGTAATATGTTTGTCTTCGCTTCAGTGGTTTAGAAGCAGAAGCTAAGCTCGGAGTGGATGGCATTTCTATCATTTATCCCCAAAATGCATCAATTCAACAGGTAAATATATAGAAATATACATATGCATACCTCCGTAGCTACACATACTTAAACGTAGAAGAAACAGATTCACTTTTTAACATCTGGTCCATAGCAGGTTATTTAAAGTTTTTCCCTAATCGATTTCATAGAGCAATGAGACTATTATCAATCAGTTCAATTGATTTGAATTGACCATCTCGACACACTTCCCACCACCACTTTAAAATATTTCCTTCAAAACCACTAAATAATGACAAATATTTATCTCCTATTTGCACATTATTTGTACAAGCAGACGTAACACACAATACTTAGCGCCAGATCTATGAAAAGTGTTAAGGAGCAGAGAATATATCACTCCCGCCACGGGTGTCCAGCGAGAGGATAAACTTGCGCTGACGGTTGACGAAATCGCCCAATCAGACCAATCTCTCTGGTATTTGGACGCAACTTTAGAAGGCTCGGTTGAGATCAACTTGTCCAACTCCGATGTTTACAATATAAGCCACGAGGATGTTGAACTCCAAGACTCCGCCCAGGTTAAATTGAAGACGAGAGAGTTTCGTTTGCAGGTTCTTATAGATTATTGACAAATGATGTTCACATGTGATTTGCTCAAGTTCGCCTAGTCCAGCATAGATCTGCTCCTTTGAATGGTAATTCAACAAGCGTTTCTAATTATTCTTGTGGAAGTAATTCCTATATGAATTAAGACAAACACACATACACACACACACATACACACTAATATGTATATAAATATTGTATAAGTATCTATATATATATATATGAAAAAGAACACAAGAGCGTCTACAACATCAAAAGATTTTTATTGGCTAACAATGTTTCTTCCTTACCTGTAACCGTAGGATTCATCAGAGCTATAAAAGGGGTTTGATTGGTGTTATGGACTCTACCAACCAAACACCCAAGAACAAAGAGTAAAGAGAGTAAAGAGCAAAAGTAGGGGACGATAAGTCTAATTTTGGTGCGGGAG
Organism: Eledone cirrhosa; assembly: GCA_964016885.1. NCBI lineage: Eukaryota > Metazoa > Mollusca > Cephalopoda > Octopoda > Eledonidae > Eledone > Eledone cirrhosa. The sequence continues at coordinate 38,218,228 of OZ024745.1, read as the reverse complement.
GGTGGGGTGTTGGTCCTTGTTTAGTAGCTGCGGTCATATTCATTCCCGGGGGTCGGGTGGTTAGCTGAACCATAGATGGGTTGGCGTGGATAGTATGGTGCAGAGGGTGCGCAGAGGCTACACAAACACAAAGGGCGTAGAATACATATACACATATAGCGGAGGAGAAGGTACATGAGGTAATTAGAAATGTGCGTGCATTGTATGTAAGTATATTGTGTGTATATGTATGTATATATGTGTATGTGTATATATATGTATATGCATGTGTGTGTGTGTTTATGTATATTGTATGCATGCGTATTATATTGTGTGTATGTGTATGTGTGACATGTATGGGAATATATGTATGTATGCGTATGAGTGGGTATGTGTAAGTGTATAATGTGTGTATGTATGTATATATGTATGTATGCTCCTCTGTAGAAATTCTCTCTATGTGTGCTGTGTGGCATGAATTCCCCCTATAATACTCTTCTCTGAGAGGAGCACGATATGCAGAGTAACATATATGTATTGTCGAAGTTGAAACTGAGAACCACCACCCCTCCTGCTGACCTGGATGTTTACTGAGGACCAGAACACCATTCTACGCAATATAAGAGCGAAATGCGCTTGCCGGACTATTGATGACCATAACATCACATTCCAATGTAGTGGCAAAATACAGTGAATGATATGCACGACCAGAACACCACAGCATGCATATCCAAACAGCACAGATATGATATCAATAGGGGAATCAACTGAACATTTTTGGGGTTGAAATACATGTGGATATGTGTCTGTGTGTATCGAACACACGAACACATAAGGAGGCTCTTGACCTAAATATACCTGTCATGCCTGTCTGAACCCCTAAGGGAACTGTCGGCCAGTTACTGTCTTGACCGATTGTAGTACCACTGGGTGAATCATTTGAGTTTTTTGGGTTGAAATACATATAGATATGTGTCTGTGTGTGTCGGACACACGTACACACATAAAAAAGCTGTTGTGCCTGCCTGAAGTTTCGGTCAGTTGCTGACTTGACTGATTAACCCCACAATTACTACGTAGCGGTTCTTGCACGTGACTACTGGACCCGGATGAAACGAAGACGAAGAATTTCCTTCCGTACCGTTTTGTACCACAGATGCGATATCACCCTGCTTCGTTGATGTCCTATCGACACCAAAGTTCAACGTTTGGGTATCATACCAAACCGGAGTACTGTGATCCTTGTGACTTCCAAATATACAACCACTGACACTGTCACGAAGACCAGGAAACCATACTCCATATATTGAACCAATTGATTGATTTGTGCGAACAAAATAACACCAAACACATATTGAACTAGGAATATTGGATCCTCGGTCAATGTCCGGGTGAGCAAAAATTGACTTCTATCTGCATTGGAATTTACAAACTTGTGCATCTGCTGTGGTGTCAAAAACAAACGCACACGACCGCACAGATAAACAATGGACCATGCCACGTGGCTTGAACCCGTAAGTGAATTGAAGGTTCTGCAACTCTGATACACATATTGTTTATTATGTATTATTAGGATGTATAAACTGGACACAACTGTTATCATCCTATAGTCTCTCAACGAATCACACTTGATCATATTTCTCTATCCTGTTTTCTCCCCCCATAATTATTATATTTTTATTATTTTTTATTATTGTTTGAAAAAAATCGGTTTTTTATACATTGTGTTTTCCCCTCCAAACATTCGCTTATATTTCCTTATATATTCTCTATATATTTTTTATCTTTATTATTATTTCCACTTTTATCCTCCTGTATATTTTACCTTATTCTTACCTTTATACCTTATTATAGTGTAATCTTCCCCATGCCTTATTATACACTATTAATTATAGATTATTATTATTACTCTTTTTCCATTTCTAATTACCTCATGTACCTTCTCCTCCGCTATATGTGTATATGTATTCTACGCCCTTTGTGTTTGTGTAGCCTCTGCGCACCCTCTGCACCATACTATCCATACCACCCCATCTATGGTTCAGCTAACCACCCGACCCCCGGGAATGAATATGACCGCAGCTAGTAAACAAGGACCAACACCCCACCCTCCCGCACCAAAATTGGACTTATCGTCCCCTACTTTTGCTCTTTACTCTCTTTACTCTTTGTTCTTGGGTGTTTGGTTGGTAGAGTCCATAACACCAATCAAACCCCTTTTATAGCTCTCATGAATCCTACGGTTACAGGTAAGGAAGAAACATTGTTAGCCAATAAAAATCTGTTGATGTTGTAGACGCTCTTGTGTTCTTTTTCATATATACGGCTCTGCTCCAAAGCATAGAGCTAATTATTATGCTGCCAATACCTTAACGGGACACGACTATATAATACCTAACTCCTACTAACCTAAGTATATATATATATATATATGTGTGTGTGTGTGTGCATGATCATAAATAATATAATATAATATAATATACTATAATATATATATATATATATATATATATATATATATATATATATATATATATTATAGTATATTATATTATATTATATTATATTATTTATGATCATGCACACACACACACACACACATATATAAATATATATATATGAGGGTGTTAAAGTTTGCTTGAAGCATTGTGAAATGTGTAAAATACGTAGTTATCTATATATATATATATATATAGATACTTATACAATATGTATATAAATGTGTGTGTGTGTATATATAAATATATATATATATATATATATATATATATATATATATATATATATAGAGAGAGAGAGAGAGAGAGAGAGAGAGAGAGAGAGAGAGAGAGCGAGAGCGGCACCCCAGCAGGATGCTCTTGTTGAAAGCCTGAAGATTGTCCTCTTCAATATTAATGCACACACCCACTGTAGTTTATAAAGCTGTGGTCACTTCCAACCGACCAAATCAACAACAGGTTGTCAAATCTGATGTAGGTATGGCGGAGGGCCGGTTTCAGGAAGGCTTCCTGAACCATCAGTCGACCTTTAGGTACCCGGACAAACGTTCGTCCACGAAGCTCGCGAGTCAGGTATGGTCGCTCAAGACTCAGGTGTAGACTACTCTATTCAATGGAAAGCTATCACTACGTCCAAGCCAGACGGAAGTCTTGTGGACTGTGTATTGAAGAAAGGATCAATATTCTAAGGAGAATACGCAATTAGGTGATTGCCTAAATTCAAGAAAGGAGCTTTCCTCACGTATTGAAACACGTCTTGCATAACTACAAAGCTCCGGATTGAATAACATCAACATTCTAATATTCTAATCAACTCGAGAGAGAGAGAGATATCTTTATCCCGGGTTTAATCGGGGGTAACCACAGTAAGTAAATAAGGTACTCAATACATAGCAGAATACACATATCTAATATAGGACTAGAACTGCTTCATTCGGAAGAAATCGTCAGGAGAGCCGACTGCCAATGTAATATGGTGGTATTTGTTCATTTTCTGTTGGTAGGAGAAGATGGTGATTGCGGTGGGTGGAGATCATTGGTTGGTGGAATTAAAGAAAGGTTATTCTTTAAAAACTATATTTAGAGAAAATTACAAAGGCAGAAGTAAATTCACACTAAGTGCATATAGACAAACAGGAACAATGGTTCAGCACTCGTCATTGCATTTGGTCAACCACTGACACCTGGCCCTGATCACCTTCTAGACAGATACATTTTTCTCTGTTTTTTAGCCTCTTGGATTGTATTCACCATTATTCCTCTATTATACAACTATTATGCAATAAACACCTGATAATATCAACATGATCTTACGGAACTTGGCTACGGAAATGTGCATAGTGTTTCCTATAATAGATCTCTGAAAGACCTAGATTTAATTTGAAATATAGAATGAAATGGTTCACTAGGACTTTGGAATACAGGCCATTCTGGGGCATTTCTTTATATTCAATTATTGATCCTAGGATTTAATTGCTTAATCAAGAGGATATTCGATGCTAAAGTTGTTATTGTCAGCGTTGTCGAACGATTGGAAAATCTTGTTGGCATTCTCCTAGGTGGATGTGAGGATGAGTATATCATCCACATATCTAGTGAAGAAAGCGCAGGGGTCGCTGGAGCTGAGAACTCGGCGTTCTAGTCTATTCATATACGAAATGGCCAGTAAACCCGAGAGGCTGGATCCATGGGTAGTCCAGAGTTCTGTCGGTAAGGTGTGTCCCGGGAAGTTGAAAAAGGCGTTGTTTACAATGAGCGATATGAGCTGTGAATGTGTAGAGCGGTACTACATCTACGCTGAGTGCGTCAAGTTCTAGTTGGTTGAGTCGCTGAATGACATCATCCGAGCTGTAGACGTGGTCCGGTGAGCTGGTCAACATTGGCTTTAAAATCTTGGACTGAAGCCAAGAGATTTTATAAGATGGTCCTTCAACACTGGAGACAGTGTGTTTAATTTTCAGTTCGGGTCCTTAGCATGGATAGGACGGGCTGTCTCTTTGTGAGGGATCAGATCGCTCACACGGATTTTCGCTTGGTTTCTACATCTGGATGCCCTTCCAACCACATTTACAATATGTGGTGGCTGTTTTTTGGCGTGTCGCCTACACGATCAGTTTACATCATGGACTGGGTGATTTTTATCGTGACTCCTACACGACCACTTTACATTTATATATATATATATATGTGTGTGTGTGTGTGTGTGTGTGTGTGTGTGTGTGTGTGTGTGTGTGTGTGTGTGTGTGTGTGTGTGTGTGTGTGTGTGTGTGTGTGTGTGTGCGCGTGCGTGCGTGCGCGTGTGCGTGTATGCGTGTGTGTGTGTGAGCATGCACTAACAGAGCTTGGTGGTTTCATATGAAGTGCGTATATGGATATATAATTCATATGAAGTGCGTATATGAATATATAATTCATATGAAGTGCGTATATGGATATATAATTTAGGCGCTGGTGGTTGGTTTGGCGAAAATATAAAAGATGGCTTATATCAAGTTTAAGCGTTTATTTTATGCATGCGTTGGGGTTGAAGTTTGCTTTGATATTCTGAGAGTTCTCTGTTGACCGACACTCCACGGTCTTTATTGCTGGCAATATTTCTATTCAAAATAAATATTCATAGCTCTAACTGTGGGTATTTTAAGCTGCAATCATGCCACAGCTAATTCAATAGCTTTTTTGGAACGCCAAACGCTACTGATTTAGGGTGGAGAAAATCCTAAAATAATAGCTTTTGTCGCTCACACGGCTACTGCGAAGATGGGACATAAGTCCACATCTTTCCTTTTATTTCTTCTTCCTGTGAATGATCCTGCAAATCAACGAAGTTGTATAAATATATTATTGAAACTGGTTTACAATTCAAATTATTTGAAAATTTAATTCGTACATTTATCTCTGCTGGAAATAATTAACGAAACATTAAAGATTGAAATCATAGAAGTAGTATTATTATATCGATCAGCTATTTAGACTTGACTCTGTTACACAATCCTAGAATTTGATTTCCTACTTCGTTGACTTCAGGAGATTGCGACAAATTAACTTAGAAGTAAAAGAAAAAAAAACTGTCTGTATTAAAATCAACCTGAAAATAATATTGCTGGAAAAAATATATCAACAAAAAACAAAAATGAAGAAATAATAAGTTTTGAAAAATTGAAGATGATTTTATACGTCAAATAAATTTTTTTTTTTAAACAGAATTTATTCATGATTTTATAGCTTGCCAAAAGCTAGTAGACAGTACTTGAGTTCATATACAGCGAAACTCTTATCTACTAGATAGCGAAAAAAAATTATGATAATGATATTTCGCAGGTACTAAAATTGTAGCTTATGTTCGACACTGAAATAATATGCCAATAGAAAGAGATGGCGTCAAAATATTCAATAAAACAAGTGTTAACTATTAAGATGAAAAAGATAGCAAAGTCAGCATTTTTTTTATTTTTCTTTCTGTTATTTTGTATGAAGATTTGATTTTTTATGAATATATATATATGTGTGTGTGTGTGTGTGTGTGTGTGTGTGTGTGTGTGTGTGTGTGTGTGTGTGTGTGTGTGTGTGTGTGTGTGTGTGTGGTTGTGTATTTATGTGGTTTACTACGATGCGGAGAAAAGAAGTTGACATGTCCAAACATTTTTATGTTCAAAAATGACAAAAATAGAGATTTTAGTACTTTTACCATTTTGCTATCTCGTCTATTATACTTATCATAAAATCGATGAAATGTACCATCTTCCAAGAGACAAACACCTTAAACAACCACAGACACACACTACTCTCAAATATACACACATATATATACGCACATATATATACACATACACAATCACATACATATACCTAAATGAGACGGTGAGTTGGTTGATTAGTTAGGATTCATTGCGTTATTTGTTCTGTGACTCTGCGCTCTGTATTCAAATTCCGCCAATGTAAACTTTGCATAACCTTATCACTTTTTCCTTTTCTCTCTTTCTCCCTCTTACTCATTCATTCTCACTTTCCATCGCTCTCTCCTTCTCTATCCCTGTGGAAGAAATCGCCTTTGTTCAGACCTGGAATGCGATGAGCTCCACCGAGTTAAATCCTCACGATGTCACCTTTGCGTCTCGGTCTAGATCTATAGGCCAATAGATTAATAGCTATACGTATGTATTGATGTTTATAAAAAATACGCCTTGTGTGTTTGTATATATATATATATATATATATATATATATATATATATATAAACATATATACAATCACACAGAGCGTATTATATATATAATACGCTCTGTGTTCAAATCCCGCCGAGGTTAACTCTGCCTTTCATCGTTACGGGGTCGATAAAATAAAGTACCAGTAATACACTGGAATAATTGCTGGCCTTGTGACAAAAGTAGAATATATATATATATATATATATATATATATATATATATATATATATATGCGTGTGTGTGTGTATTTCAGTAACTCTTTAAAATTCATACACAAATATATTTATTCATGTACACACAATGCATTTCCTGTCACATTCATGTTCCGTCAATAAGAGATTAGTTTTCCAATCGCTAGTTACTCGGTTCTAAACTTACATATACTGAAACGCTTCTGTTGATTAGCATGAAGCGAAGTTGTTGTTGTTGCTGATGTTGTTGAGCCACAGTTTAAGTCTCATTTATAAGACCTAAAGATAAGCCTATGAGGGTAGAGTAACCTTGTGGTATAATCCCAGGTCAACCCTGGTCAAAGAGTCCAATGATCAAATGGATTGTAGCCACGATAATGCCGGCTATGTTTATATGTAATCCTGGACACTTTAGGCACGCAATACATCCTTCCATTCTTAAGATAACAGGGTAAGATTCGAAAGCAAGGTGGCTGTAATTTCTAGTAGGTCGAACGTTGTTAAAGGGGCTGTCTTACGTGTTCCCTTAAAATATTTAAATCAACATGTCTTTGCTATAACCACGACACTACCAATTCCTCATTGTGACGTAGACGCGCCGCAATGATATACAGAGTTCCAGAGGTGTTTATACCAGGCAGAATTCATCCCACTCAAGGTGCGAAAATATACGATTTGTTCCAAAAAGTGAGAGAAAGAGAAAGAGAAAGAGAATGAGAAATTAAAAATGAGATGTAGAGTAAGAATCATCTCCTCTTAATTTACTGAGCTTTACTGAAAGATAAAACTCAAAGATAACATCGGTGATATTTGAACGTGGATATCATAGAGCTGTGTTGCACACCATGAAACATTCTGTCCGACATTGTAACGAATCTGATTATTTGCCACTTTCTTAATGTATATGTACTCTTTTAAATAACTAGGAAACGTGAGGGTTAAATGTGGTGTTTGATATACAAAATGCCACAAATATGACATCCTGCTTAAGATTCCACCATTAAGTCCACTTACAAATAATATTTGACATATTTTCCAATTTTGATATTTTTTTATTAGTATTTTAATATTCTGAAATTCATTCGAATGGACAGATGTTGTTGTCGTTGTTGTTGCTTTTAGTTTTTAGTGTGGATAAAAATATTTTATGAGTTTATCAAGTATCAAACTAAATTACAGCTTTGGACTGTGGACAGTATTAAATATCAAAATGATCGTTACACGCAGACTCCCCCCCACACACACACATATATATATATATATATATATATGTATATATACATTCATATATAAATATCTATATATATCTATATATGTGTGTATATGTGTGTGTGTGTATGTGTGTGTGTCTATTTATATCTGTGAATGCGTGCATGTATGTGTATATATGTGTCTATTTGTTCGTGTAAAGCAGTCTATGTGTATAAGAACTTTTAAACAGATGTATGTATGTGTGTGATAGTACATGTGTAGGTGCATTTAAACATAGGTATAATCAAATACGTATCTCCGCAAATGAGCTTCGATAAATTTAGCGGTATATACGTGCTTACCATATACTATATTTATTTTATTTAAATGTCATTTAATATCTAAGTATCCAGACATCACTTTACGTGCACTACCTTATGGATTTCTTCCTATTAATGTCTGCGTCGAATTAATAGTTTACTTTTATGTGGGCGTATGACTTAGTGGTAAAGCTGTTGGACAAACATGTGATCATAAGGTCCTGAGTTTGATTCCTGGAAGGGCCGGAGGCTTTTGTACTTGAGCAGGACACAATTTTAGGATAATTCAGTTTACCAAGATGGAAAATATAGTTGCAATGATATTGGCACTGTACAGTCTTTTCCTTTTTATAAAGATTATTTCCCCATTTCTCATTGTTACAGTGAAATGTTAGGTTGCTAGATTAAGATTGTCATTTCGTTTCCCCAATCGATAGAATCGTTGTATCCTTGTATTAGGCACTTATTTCATGTTTTTTTTTTCTATCCACTCACCAGATGAAAGGAGTTATGACGTTTCAGGCTCCAAGATATATTTGGCTTTCGCCCATTCCGTAGGCAACAGTAGAGTCTTTGACTGGGAGACGTGAAAGCTTAGAAAATTGCTGGCCATCCACAAAGCACTCTGCACTGGGATGCGTCGTCATGATGATCACCCAGGTGCAAACACATATTTAATCATGATATGATATGGCATTTCAGAGTAGTTTAGTAAATTATAGTTACATTTTCTTGCATAATTTGAATTAATTTCTAGTAGCTTTCATTATTAGAGGCCGGTGGATTGACAGTATCGGTAGAGGGTCGGACGCCATGCTTTCCAGCATAGTTACGTCCCTTTATGATCTGAGTTCAAATCCCACCGAGGTTAACTTTGCCTTTCATCCTTACGGGGTCGATAAAATAAAGTACCAGTAATGCACTGGGTAATTACTGGCCTTGTGCCTAAAGTAGAAACAATTATTAGATGTTAAGGGCGGTGAATTGGCAGTATTGGTAGAATGGACGCTATGCTTTGACGCATAGATTTACGGTCCCGCCATTCTGAGTTCAAATCCCGCCGAGGTTAACGTTGCCTTTCATCCTTACGGGGTCGATAATATAAAGTACCAGTAATGTACTGGGTAATTGCTGGCCTTGTGTCAAAAGTAGAAACAATTGTTAGATGTTATTTCACGCATTTATAGCATCAAACAACAACTAGGAAAGACATGACTATCATAATATATCAACTCACTTAAATGTATGACTTGTGTTACTAACTAAAATGAGAATCAATAAAATGATATCCTCCCCTGAAAGGTTTCATCCTGACTTCATCCATTTCTCTTTTATCTTTTATTAGGAACAATGCCTTCCCTGGAGAAAATGTATCTCTAAGAAAATTCAGCGTTACTCTTCAATTCGAAACAACAGAAAGACATATGTTCTGTCCGAAACTTAATCTTGCCAAAAAGTCTTACTTCTACTCGCTGGTGCTTCTTTACGCTTCCTTGTTATATCCTGTATATCTAGAGCATGGTAATCCATCTTTATTCAATCTACGACCAGAAAGAATTTACCTATGCAATAAACTTACAATAATAAAGCAGTTCTACTATTTGTACCTATTTACATCTATGCTGCTAGAATATTTAAGTGTTACATGTTCTTCGTCACTAATTTAACAGAATCTATCCTCTGGTTTTATGGCTTTAACCAAACCATAGGCGAATTTCACTAGATAGAGATACCTGTATATCAAATAAAGTATTTTATTATGTATGAAAACTGCATTCTTCTCTCAATAAAGCACCAGTCGTAAGTACGAATGGAAGGCCTATAAGTTGGTAGTTTCATATTTTACACAACCTTTCCCCGGTAGATAGCTACCGTATGGGCAGAGATAGCGTTTCACTGCAGCTCTAAAAATTTCTAAAGTGTCCTTCTGTCATTTAACAGTTTTTTTCTTTTTCTTAATAACAAGTTTTTGATAATTGAATTACGTGCGGTGAAGAATAAATAAACATACGCACATCTCTCCAGTTGAGATGCATTTATACATATGTATTTTTGCGTGTGTGCATGTGTATATGTGTTTGTGTGTGAATGCGCCTGTGTATATATCAATTAATTTATGAACGCCTGTGGTATGATCACTGACATTTTTGTTCTTGGCGTTCTTGTTTTCCCAGCGATTATCTGTGTGTGTAAACACACTTACATATGCACACCTACACCCACCCACTCCTGTATATGCGTGTAATAGATAGATAGATGAATACATATTACATGTCAATATGTCTGCCGGAGCATATGTGTTCTGCTGCGTGTTTACATATATTTAGTTGCGTTTGCGTATATGTGTGTGCACTTTCCTACGTAGATATGTGTGTCAGTCTGCATAGGCGTGTAAGTGTATATTTCAATTTTCTATGTTGTCAGTTTAATTTAATTAGTAGTTCATTGGAAGATTTTACTTGAAGCGGAGAAGATAGCGCGATAAACTGTTATTTGCAACATAAATATATAAGAATAAAAATGAGTCTAAAAACGTTAATTCCCAAAAGTCTTCTTTGTTAGAAGATAGCACATTAACAAGAAAATAACTAAAAAATCCGATGTCATTATTGGGAAATTCAACGAATGTTATAGGCTTGTTTGCTAAACGTTTCATATCACATCTAACCTTTGTTGAAGTGAATATTATCTCTAACATCTCTGTGTCACCGGGCGAGATAATAAAAAAGCTAATGAAGCAGTCCTCAATCAACAACTGAAGGTTGACTGCTGAAACAAAGAATATGTTAACGTCGTACCTTCGACGATAAAATTGTTTTACGTGTTTCACCAATACTTGTTTCATCAATACTTTACGTGTTTCATCAATATTGATGTAACGGCTTAGTTAAAGCATCTCTGGAGTCCTTATAAGTACGTCATAGTTTCTCTATGTGAACGCTGACATGGCTGACTTGCTAAGAAGTTTGCATTGCAGCAATGAATTCCAGTGTTCGAGCCCACTGCCTAGCAGAGTGGGCAATTGTTTTGGCCGAAGCATAAATAAAGGATTTCATACCCTTAACATGTATGTGCACCCATCGGTTTCGGGATCTAGTTATGGCCACTTCTGCATCTTGGAGGGGGTTATTCCACACTGACCCCTCATCGGGTACTAGGGCAAATATACGAAAAAGTATATATATATATATATATATATATATATACACACACATATATACTGTATTATAAAGAAGTGAGGAAGAATTATGTTTATTATATAATCCTGTTATGCGCGTTTCAAAAACATCAATATGATTGCAACACATCAAAGGGTACTTTTGTTTTCGTTTTTGATATGCTTTTCATAGTTTGGAACACGATGGTATCATCCGTCTACAGGCGAGCATATGGTGTACATAACAGTGGTTGTGGGCAAGCAAGGTGCAGGAGATACTACTCTATATTATTAGTTGGAGTAGATCGCAGCACAAAGGGGTCAAATTACTAAGTGAAGGTTGGTCACTACGATTTACATGGGTTAAAGGATTAGGCTGATTAATTAATTTATGTATTTTTACATTTGCCGGTGCAGCTTTCAAACTCCAAGAAGTTTGTCACGTTTTTCTGTGGTTTATATTGGGATGAGGGTCTGTGTCATGTCGATGACTGGAGTATATAGTTATTTTGTGACCGTGAGTTCTAGGTTTAAGAAAAGATGCACACACAACCACACATTTATACGAACACTCCTGAACGACAAGCACGTGCCCACATTGATGCACGGCTATATACAAAAAGAATATTATACAGATACAACAGCATATACAGACTTACATGAAAAATGTATGTATATTCATGTGTATTATTTAAACTGAGACATTCGTGTTTGAGGCTTATATCAAGTACTGTAGTGGAGAGTTATATAGCTCGTTGTTACGCAAAAAATACAAGCATGTAAGTACAGATAAACCATAAGGTGGTTTGAATGTGACTTTGCTGCTATTATTAACAGGAGGCACTTCCACTTAGATGTTCCTTCGCCGGCTCAAAGAGGATAAATCACCGTTATAATTGTTCAATTAATACGCTTCGTGGGATTCAATACGAAACGCATATGCTAATAAATTTCTGAAACAAAATAAACTCTTGTCCTGACTTCTATTTGTTAGTTTCTCTAGCTTTAATTACTAAAGTTAATGATCATAAAAACAAATCTAATGTATTGGAAATGACTAGATAAATTAGATTGACTATTCATATCTAAATTCTAAAATTATTTTACTTTAAAACTTGCATATATCTGAAGAATTTATCGAGATCTATTTTATAACTTCAGTTATGGGTGTTCAAAGTTTCGTCCTAAGCTATATGAAACATATATATTCAAAAAGTATGAAAGAGATGAAAATAACACGCCCATAACTACGATAACTGAGTACAATTGAAAACAGAGGAATCATCTGGTTGACAATATTTTGTTTCAACGATGGGATTGTATCCTGCAAACCGATGTAAATCACTTGCCTGGATATGCACTATTAGTGTGGGCAGAAAAAAGAGATTATTACTATTTTGTTTCAATGTTGTACTCTGTTATTGAATGTATATATATATGTATATATTGTGTGTGTGTGTGTGTATGTATGTATGTGTGTGTGTGTGTGTGTGTTTGCGCGCGTGTGTATGTATGTGGGTCTGTGTGTGTGTGTGTGTGTGTGTGTGTGTGTGTGTATATAACAACGAGGGGGCAGCCATCATATATATATATATATGTATATATATACATATATATGTATATATATATATATATACGTATATATATATGTGTGTGTGTGTGTTTGTATATATCTATATACATATACATACATAGATACATATATATATATATACATACATACATACATACATACATACATACATACATACATACATACATACATACACACATATATATATATATATATATATATATATATATATATATATACACGTTATTTCAATCAAACAGTATTTATAGCGACTTAAAATCCTTCTCTGTATATACAATGTCATCTTGGAGTAAAAAGAGAGTTCATCCAATTAACAGGATTGTTTTCTTGACATGTTTTCAGTGAAACATTGCACTATAGAATATATGTATATATTTTTGCATAGATATGTTCTCTACAATATCTTCAGGGATAGAAAAAGAGAGATCAATCATTGTTTAATAAATTACACACCAGTAATTTAATAAACAAAATTATGTTTATGTACTGTATATGAGGGCGTAGGTTTGAGTGTGGAGCTATTTCTTGGAGTTTTAGACAATTACGTTATTCTGAAAAGGTACTAATTTGTAATCTCTTGAATTTCTAAGGAGTTAATTTCGTATTATTACGTTTGAAAATGTACATCAATTAGGATATGAAACCAAAATGTTGTGTATTGTTCCAGTATGAAGCTCAGCGACCACTACCCTCCCCGTCAAATCCGCTCGCTCAGACATATGATGGAAAGCACTCTAATCGGGATTATCCCTTATCTATAGCACTACAAATTCAAAATTGTTGTTCAGCAGCCCTCATGACTTCAGCATTAATCGAACAAACCAGTTCAGCCGACATCCAGTCATTCTTTCTTATATATTATATCTAGTGCTATACGAGTATTATCAAATATGTCCTTTCTATTTTAAGGTAGAAGTCTTGGGTTTGAACTGAACTTGACTTCTAATTCTAGCATATGGAACATTAATGTAGAGATTCCCTTGTTGTCGAGATCATTTAACTTCCAGCATATGATTATATCGATTTCTTTTACTTTTCTCATCTTAGTATATTTAGATTGTAAATGGCTCTCTTGCATTTTATCATACAGGCCTGGTCGCAGCAAGTCTGGTTGGTTAAGTTCATTTCTCAAACATAATGTTTAGGTTTGATCTCACTATTTTTACATCTCGAGCAAATATAATTTTAGATAACCTTAAGACGACTATGCTTTATCAGAGAAATCGGGTAAACCGAAAGTGTTTTGTGCCTGTCGGATGGGTTGTACATGTAATTGAAACGACCAGCTTCGGCACAAATTGTTTCAAGCTGAATCTCTTTTAGAATTACGGAACACGTGTCTGGGGTATGCTTAAACACTTTCACGATAATTCATTGAAGAGGCTGTTCCATTGATAGAACAACAGTAACACTTGACGTCAAAATTGACTCAGATCTAATGCCTTCAATTAGAAACGTTGTTGCTTCTGCTGTCCCATTTACGTTGGATTTATTCATTCATGTTTATTTTTATTGATACGTGAAACATAACTTTATGTCTTTCACATATAAATTTCATGTGTGCCATGAAGATGTCCATCTATTATGCTGCATAACTTTTAAATTTTAGCTGTCTAATTACATTTCTTGAGAGAGTCTCTCTACTGAAATGACGATATAGTTATTACCTTCCTTATCACCAGAAATACGAAATCTCTCGAACTATATTCCATGTCATTTCAGTAACGTAATGAGCAACATTATCAACTGACAAACGCGTTATCTGAGACTCAACAACCACCCCATACCAATTTAATGAATATCAGTTTTATTGTGTGGTGTGTGATATTAGACATTTTCTAATGTTAATATCATCAAGATCTGTTCAAATCCAATCAAAAGGGAGAGAGCCTGATGCTACAGCAGGAATTTCATTCTTGTTCCAAGCACTGGAAATGTTTTGGCTATTTAAATATGTTGTATTATAAGTGTTATTATTTAGTATGGTAAATTGGCAAAATCGTTACAGTGTCAGAAAGTGTGTAGTGGTAATTGTTCAGACATCTTTTTACAAATGTTGTCTGAGCTCAATTCGCCTTTCACCCAGCCGTGTTAAATAATATAAAGTACCAGGCAAGAAATAGGTCGATATAACACGTGTTTTTCTCTTTCTCTTAAATTGTTGCTTATATTAAATATTTGTGTTACTAATATTTTACGGAACGTTAGTTCAAATCCGGCCGGGGTAAAATGTGCCTATTATACTGCCTGGTCAATAAAATAAAGTGCCAACTACGTACTTGAGTGGATATAATCCATATTCCGTCCCCAGAAATTATTGGGCTAATGTCTAATTTCCCGGTAATGCACTGGGATAATTGCTGGCCTTGTACCAAAAGTAGAAACAATTATTACGTATATTAGAGTATGGTACGTATAGAGGGCGGTGGATTGACACTATGGGTCGAGGGTCGGACGCCTCCAGTTAAGGCCTTTTACGGTTTGAGTTCAAATCCGGCCGTGGTTAACTTTGCCTTTCCTCTTTACGTGGTCGATAAAATAAAGTACCAGTAATGCGCTGGGTTAATTGCTGGCCCCTTGTGCCAATAGTAGAAACAATTATTACGTATATTATTTTAATTGTGTTCTACAGTTTCTAAGCGAATTTCTGCATTTCTTAGATGTATGCATTATGTTCCTTAGATTATATAACAATGTGTGCGTGACTACATCAATCGCGCACTTTGTATGTGTTGTTTATGTTATAGTGTCCTGTATTAGTTAAGTAAGATTAAGTGTTATGATATTTTATTGAGTGTTGGGCTAGTAAAATATTTGTGTTATATAGCTTTTGGTTAAACCAAACGGAATATGGTACGTGAGATTTGTTACATTAAATTTTGTTTCATCATAAATTTTTTAACAATTTTATTTTTGTTGTTGTTGCGAGACAGCTAAAGTAATGATATATGTTCTTGATTTTAACCGAGTTTATTTCTAATTTATTTATTTGTTTCAAAAATTGTTAGCTTCAGTCTATCGCGTATTTCTTCTCTGTTGAATATTGTGGGTCTTGTGGTTTCCTTTCAAATTGTTTAGTATGTTTTAGAATTTCGTATTGATCTTGGCTTTTGTTTTATTACTTATTGTCGTATAATTCTTATATAACTATTTTGTTTCCCTATCCTTATTTTCAAGTTTGTACATTTTCAGCCACGCACACACATAACATAACAATATTCCGGCACCCACCATGAATGTGATATCAATTCTTACTTATATGACGACGCGAAGTGCTTGAGAACGATTACACTAATACAGATATTTGAACTATATATATATATATATATATATATATATATATATATGTGTGTGTGTATGTGTTGTTTATGTTATAGTGTCCTGTATTAGTTAAGTAAGATTACGTCTCCGAACATTTGTGTATTTACACGTAGGTATGTGTGTGCGCTTGTTATATACGTATTTATTTATTTATATACGTTTATTTAATTATTTATTTATTTGTATACACGCACACACACACATATTTATATGTGCGTGGTTTTGTATACCTATGGCAAGTGTTTTCGCGTATGCTTATGTATGTACGTATTTGCCTGCGTGTATGTATTTATTTAATTTCTATTACCTCTGTATTGTATTTTATTTACTTTATTCTTAACTCTGAAGCGGAGATTCATTCGGTTTCCTAGTTAGAATTTTAGTCTACAACTTCAGCTATACCATTTACGTGGTTTTGTCTTTGCGTCCAATTGTTGTCCACGCTCCACATATAACGTATTATCTTCGATTTTTCCGTTCATTGCCAGAGAACGTGTCTATGAACAACCTAAGAGAACATTAGTCTACGACTTCTGTTATACCATAAACGCGGTTCTGTCTTTGCGCGTAATTGTTTTTCACCGCATCTATTAATGACGTATTATATTCGTTTTTTTCCCGTTGTTTGCCAGGGAACGTTTCCACGAACCAAAGTATCGTCTTCCAGTCTTCCTCTGGTTGAAACTTTTTTGAAATATCCACTTCTGCGTTTACAGATGACTTTGTTAGTTTCAGAAGATCCCGTTAAGGGTGAAAGCAGCGATTCTCTGCTTAAACTTTAATCTGTTATTTTAATAAATATATATATATATATATATATATATATATATATATATATATATATATATATAGCTGTCGAAACGGCCGGAGCTCAGCCCTCGGGGTACTGAATCATTTCGTATATATATATATATATATATATATATATATATATATATATATATATACATATATATGTATTTATGAATATATATATATATATATACATACATACATATATATACATATATATATATATATACATATACATATATTACATATATATATATATATATATTTCTATATATATATATATATACATATATATTTATACATATATACATACATATATATACATTTATATATATATGCATATGCATATATACTTATATATATACATATGCATATATACATACATACATATATATATATGCATATATATGTGTGTGTGTGTGTCTATGTACATATGCATGCGTATGCGTGTGTATATATGTGTGTTTTGATTTTCCATTATTGCTTTAATGCATATCCACCCTCACTGTTTGCTATGTAGTCATCTCTATATATATAAAACGGAAGATGTCTGTCTGTGTGTGTGTATGATTTTTATGCATTTCCATATTTCTCTACCGATTTCGATGATTTCTTTTCCAATATGCTCGAAATTTAGCATCGATGGTCAACGCGTAATAAACTTTGCCATATGTGTCCTGCTTCTATGAAAAAAATCGATAAAACTAAATGCATGATGTAACCCTCTCTTTTATACGCTTAATCCCTCTCTCAACTACCCTAAAAAATCGATGAAACTACATATATGTTGCAACTCTCTTTAAAAGGTTCATCCCTCCCTCTACTCCCCTCTCAATCTCCTCTGCAACTCTCTTATAATTTACAACAGCGGCAAAACTTCGTTCAGGAAAGCGACAACAAAGCAACTCATCAATTTATACAACAACAAATATAATCTTAACGCTCTCTCCGTTGCTCTTTCCTCTCTCTATAATAGATCATTCCCCCTCTCTATAATTTAACTGCTTTACCCTTTTCATGCTTTGAGGTTTAACATACCTCCCTATACTTTCTTAGCTTTACTCTCTCCGTCGCTCTTCCCTCTCTATAATAGATTATTCCCTCTCTCTATAATTTAACTGCTTTACTCTCTAATTTAACTGCTGGGGGAGTCATTGGAGTTCCGTATTGACATACGGCTTTTCTGGGGTATTTTAAATCGGCTTATTGCAAATAACAACCCGCAAAATAACACTTCATATAACAAATTAATGCTATAGACATATGAATCGGAATGTTTATTTATTTTTTACGACTTTAATTGGTTAAATATTAATATGACAACACCCATAGTGTTGTACTACTGGCAATTCTGCCGAATACACTGCGAAGGATGAACCGTTTCCTTTCGGCGTTAGTTCGATTTCCGACGATCCCAATTCCCGGTGAGACCATGTTTTGCCATGTTCATTAACAAGTCACAGGGGTAAACATTGTCGGTGGCGGGCATCCATTTGGGGGAGCCATGCTTCTCCCATGGTTAACTTTATGTTGCCATGTACCCGCGTAGGGAGCAGGAATGGACTTTTTGCTTACACTCCTCAAGGAATGACACGCAATATCGTCTACAAAGAGGTGCTATAGATGTTGGTGCAGGTGTTGGATGTGCTGGATCTATGCCGTCTGGAAAACTATCTCCTGGTAGTGTCACCCATGGCGGACAGATCTGACACCCAGTGGCATCAGGACACCATCTTGCAATTTGGTCTGCTAAATTCGCTATTGGAAGATTATTAACCCATCTTTGATTATCCAAAATGCTAATTGGTTCGTAACTTTTAATAACCGGTTAAACTGCTTCATGCACTTAATTGATAAGCTTATTCGCTTTCAAGCCACGTTTACCTGTATGTAAAATTTCATAGCAAATGAACAAACCCGAGCAACGCCGGGCTAAACTGCTAGTATTTAATATACATCTAGATTAGTGTGTTGGCTTCGGACGATACTATTGGTGCCAACATTGACAAACATATGTTAAACGATGACTCTTTAAATAACTCGGAACTTAAATTTTGAGTTCGAATATTAATATCCCCGACTTCCAAATCTTCCGGATTATAAAGTATAAATTAAGTAACTGTAAGCCTTCGAATCCACCTAATCGAGCGTTACTTTTTCCCACTAATACCACAAGATATATGTGATCGTGAACTTCTGTTAAAAATCAATACTAACATTATGAACGATACAGTAAATATTTTAACTTTGCTGCACAGATTAATATACGCCATTTGCGTTGGTTGCTGCAGTTTGTAATATTGGTGTCAAGCTCATAAGTGAAAAACGAAAGGAAATCAACATTTTATTTAAAAGGGTTAGTTATACAGTACCTCATTTCAATGTTGACCAACACCAAACACACCGATCAAAATGTTAAGAATTTAATTTGAATAATTAAAATATTCCTCTGAGTACATTGTACCTTTCTATGCAACACTTCTCTACTTCAAAATTTGATTTGTATAGTATTTCAGTTTCTCTGCTTTATTATAGTTTTTTTCCTATTTCTTTATTTTTTCGTGGTTTTTTCCTCTTCTATAATGTTATGGTTTTAAATGGATTGAAAGATTTCTTTCCGAGTGAGTCACGAAAAGGGAAATTTATCAAAATATTTTCTGCCAGAAAGAATACAATGAATGAAAAAAAAGACATGTATCTCTAATTTCAAGTGACTTTTTCTCGTTGCTTGGTGAGTAAAATCGATTGCCATGGAAACATCAAAATATCATAATCTAGAGAAGAAAAAACGATCAATTAAATTCTTATTTCTCGGATTGGTAGAATGAATGATACCTTAGACAGTGCGGATAATTAGCTTTTGACGCTTTCAGACATACACGAATACGGTTCAAACACACACACACACACACACACACACACACACACACGCGCGCGCGCACACGCACACACACACACACACACACACACACCCATATATATATATATATATATATATATATATATATATATATAATAATAATAATAATAATAATAATAATAATAATTTGTTCTTTATTAACCACAAGGGTTTACATAAAGTAGACATTAAGGACAGTACAGGACAATACAGGACGGTACAAATGGGCATTTCTGCGTGTAAAAATAAACAAAGGATGTAATAAAAATAACAAAGAAAAATTCCCCAATAGGGGGGAGACTTCCGAGGGACATTTGTGGAGAAAGCCCATTAAAAAGCCACAGTGACCCTGACCACCAGGGCAAGTGCCCTCTCACAGTTTTCCACCTTTAATTTACAGACACATACTCAGAGTAGGCCCATTCACTCGGGCCATACTTGCTTCTCTCACCCATCTTTCAACAAAATGCTGGGAAGGGAGCACTTCCCTCTCTACACTGATTTTCCTTTTCAAATGAAATTTGAAAAAGTTAATCAGGGCATCACCGAAGAGGTAAGTGCTCGTCTTCAGCGCTTTCAAACGTGTCCACCATACTATCTCTTTCGCCATGGCCACCAGACAGATAAAAACTGCCTGCCCTTCCCGGCTAAAGGAAGATGGCGGGGCAATCCTCACGATGGACTCAGCTGATAGCTGGATCCGTCCCACACGCAACAGCAGGTGTTCGACATAAACCCACAAGTCAGCAATGCTCGGACACTGGACGAGTCCGTGCAGGACGGTTTCATCGCCCTATGCGCATCTCGGGCATGCTCGGCTGACGGCACCTCCATGCCTGTAGAGTTTATCCCGAACTGGCAAAGCTCCTCGGTAGCACTGCCAGGCCAGGGATTTCTGGAAGTTGTCCATAGGCCCCGGCCCGAAAGTTCTTCTAAAGAGATTGTCTAGTTGATTTTCGTCGACGCCTAGAGTTTCCCCAAGTACGTCGTCGCTCTTACCCTCCACTAATCCTCTATAGAACGCCAAGGTGGAGTTTCCACCGATCACATTGCCCGATTGGTCGAGGGCTGTGAGCGGCTGAAGACATTCCAGTCTCCAAGCGCTCCCTCTCGGTCTTCGCTTGACCCAGGACTGCAGCTCCGTCAAGGAGAGGAGCTGGGGAAAGACGCGTCTAGCAAACGGAGACCACACCTGATCACCGTCGAGGAAGAGGTGGAGATGACGGAGCCTGAGCGCGTGTCTGCGCATCATCAACCACGGCATTCCCAGTAGCGGGTGTTGACAGCAGATTGACCCCCTGACCATCGGAGCGCGTCCCTTCCACAAAAAGCGAAAGAGCAAACGCTCCAGCGCAGTTAGGCGGGGCTTAGGACAAGGTACGACGGTCAGGCGGTAGTAGATGACGGACGTGATATACGCGTTAGCCACTTCCGCTCGACCTTTCAGGGAGAGCTTCCTCTCGGCCCATTTCTGGGTGAGGGAAGCCACCCTGCTCGTCACCTCGTCCCAGTTTCTGTCCGTCTGGAGATCCAGACCGAACCAGACACTGAGCAATTTAACTGGTCCGTCCGTCCAGCGCCCGACGACGCTGTTGGACGGCATGGATCTGCCTCTCCAGGTGCCGAGCTGCAGGCCCACTGACTTTTCCTGGTTGATCATTGCTCCTGTCACCGCTTCGTATTATCTTAGTGTAGTGCCGATCGCCTCGATGTGTTTGGCGTTCGACACCACTACGGTGACATCGTCGGCATATGCTGACATGGATCTTCCGCATCCTAGTTCGCGCGGGACCCCCCTCAACGTCTCCAGTTTGTGCAGTAATGGCTCGAGAGTCAATACGTACAAGAGGGGCGAGAGGGGACATCCTTGGCGGACCGAGCGCATGATGTTGAACGGTTCGGAAAGATGACCGTTCACTCTCACCACAGAGAAAATGTCGCTGTGCATGGCAGCAATCCAGCCTTTGAAGACGGGCCCAAAGCCCGCCGCCCTCAGGACTGCCGCTAGGTAACGATGGTCGACCCTATCGAAAGCTTTTGAATGATCTAAATTGATCAAGGACCCACCCGTGCCAGATTCCCTAGCTACCCTCTCCACGATGTATCGCATGAGGTGGATGTTGTCGTGGATGGATCTGTCGGGAATGGCGCATGTCTCCCACCAGACCACCAACGACAA
The DNA here is from genome assembly GCA_964016885.1 of Eledone cirrhosa. Classification (NCBI taxonomy): domain Eukaryota; kingdom Metazoa; phylum Mollusca; class Cephalopoda; order Octopoda; family Eledonidae; genus Eledone; species Eledone cirrhosa. Next base: position 38,195,902 of record OZ024745.1, on the reverse strand, counting down.
GCGCCAACCTCTTTGCTAGCACCTTGGCCAAAATCTTCAACTCTGTGTTTAGCAGAATTATGGGCCTAAAATTATATGTTATCCCCCTTGTTCGGATCCTTTCTCAGCAGCGCCACACAGCTCCTCGGCTCACAGAGCTGGGAAATTCTCCCGTTCTGTTGCCAGTTGCAGTAGACGTCCGCCAAGAGGCCTCCGAACAAGTCTGGCATCTGTACGTAAAGTTCATAGGGCAGACCATCCAAACCAGGCGATTTACCCCTTGTGCAGCTAGTCATTGCCTCCCGTACTTCAGCGGCTGTTATCGGCTTTCCGCAACACTCCACCTCAGTTGCCGAGAGTCGCGGCAGTCCGTCGAGGTAGGCACTAAAGTCCATACCTCGATCCGGCCCGCCGCTACCCCGAACAACTGAGCGAAGTGTCGCTGAAAAGCTTCACACATTTGCCCGGGATCGAGTAGCATGCCCCCGTCGAGGTCCACCAAAGACCGGAGCGTGGCTTTGTTTCCACGACGCGCCCCCGCCACTCGGGCCCATTGAACGGCTTTCATCCCCTCGTGTCTGAGAGCACGCACCGTAGCTCTGACAACGCAGTCTTCGTGCTTTGCATTGAAGAATTGGTCAAGGGCCAATTTCGCCGTAAGTACGTCGGTCGCGATGCCTTTGCTAATCGCCTCGTCTAATTTTCTAATTCTCCCTCTGCTCTATTTTTCTCTATTGCTAAAGCCTTACTAAACCTAATGGACTCTATTCTAATTGCTCTTTTCAGAGCAAAACCACCACTTGTTGTTGACGATAGACCCCGTCAACGCGCGCTTAACTAGTTCGCTAATCCGGTCTCTGTAGGCCTTGAGCGCAGGTAAGGACGCGTTTAGCTTCCAGTATCCGGGTCCTCATCTATGAATCCTATCTAAGTCAAGCACACAGATAACGAATTTGTGGTCCGTGTAGCTGACTATCTTGAATTGTGGACAGCCTATGCTAGACCTATCTATTTCCCTACAAAATACTCTATCTAGATATGATCTGAATGACCCTGTATGAATTGTCCAAGTCCACATTGGCACATTCGGGAAATCCAATCGGTAGCTGTCAGACTGTTCAAAACGCCTGAGCAGGTTGGTGATGCTCTTGCACCCTCTTCCCCTATCCGCTAATCCCACACAGTCCCAGCGTGCATCTAAGATCCCGTTCCAGTCGCCCACTATCACTAAAGAGCGGGACGTTCCAAGAAAGTTCTCCAGACGTCGGAAGAAATCAGGCCGCCCTGCTCCTGTCGGGACATAGACGGCCACTATCCTGAAAGCTTGCCCGTCTCCGCTGGTCACGACTAGCAGCACCAATTACCTTCTGGGTCCAGGAAGATGGCCCGTATGGTGAGATCCAAACCTCTCCGAATAAGCACAGCAACTCCTCCCCCGATCCCGGACGGCTGGGAGATGCGTACACATTTAGCCGCCGAAGATCGCTGCGAAGGCCCGTGCTTCGGAGATTCTGGTCTCGCAGATGGCCACTACATCTATGTTTAATGACCTGAGGTCGTTGAGCAGGTGGCCCTGCTTCCATGACGACCCCAAGCCACGCGCTTTTATGCTTCCTATTCTGAATGAGGTCATGTTGAAATGGAGTGGAAAAGATGGGAAAGACCACTTACCTTACTTCTCGTAGAGGAAGGATGGTTTGTCCATCCTTTTCACTGCTTGTGGCCTCCTCCAGAAGGATGTCCTTATAAATCCTCCTGGAGAATGTTTGTCGGAATTCTCCGATGTCTTTGGTGAATTTTTGTTTTAGTGTCATGTACGTTTTATGTGTGATGCGAGTGATTTGTATCTGTGGAAGTGGTGTGAACTTTTGGGTTATTGTGTAGTCTTTTTCTGTGATGCTGGTGTTGTGTTGCATGTAGTGTAATAATTGATTGTTGTTCAAATTTAATTCTGTGTAGTGTGTATCGTTTTGGTTGTTTTGTTTTGTTTGCGTTTGTTGTGGGTTTGATTCTATTACGCTTTTTGGTGACTTTTGTGGTGTTGGTGATGGTGGTGTTGGGGTTAATGATGGTGATGGTGTTGGTGTTTGTGGTGATGGGGTTGGTGATGCTGGTGTGGATGGTGGCATATCTGTCCTAACTTTTTTGTTTGAAAATTTATTTGCTTCCCTCTGTACTTTGTTTTTGGAGGGGGAAGGAAGAGAATTTTTTTCTTTTTTGGTTTCTTTTTTTCTTTTTTCCTGATACTGTTTCCGACTCCTCGTCGTCACAATCTGTCTCCAGTTGCGATAAGCCGGGGAGTGGAAAATCCTCCACAGGCGTTGGTTTTGGTTGTGGCGTGGTGGATGGTGTAGGCGCTGGTGCTAGTTCTTCGCGCGTTGGGTGGTGGTGGTGTTGGTTTTGCTGCTGTTGTTGGGGTTGTTGCTGTTACAGTTGCTTCTGTTGTTGCTGATACAGTTGTTGCTCCCATTTCTGCTGCTGGTAGTGTTGATGGTTGAGTCACTGGGGTGGGTAAGAGAGGTGGCCTCAACCTTTTAGCCTGAGGGAAGAAAGCCCTTAGCTGGGTTCCTTCACCACAAACGACACACCTAGGTCTTCTGCCCTCGACGATTACGGTGAGGTGGCTGCAGTCAGTGAGGTCTATTACCTCTGGGATCTCCTCAATGCTTTTTTGGTCCGCTTGGATCAGGAGCTCCATCCCAGATCCGGACCAGTCTCCTGCTTTTCTCTCGCTATTTCACTTATCTTGGTATTGGCCTCGATGCCGGCGAGGACGGCAGCCATTAGCCAGGGAATTTCGATGGCCGGTGGAACGTGGGTCACCCTGATCTCCACAAGTCTCTGACCACAATAGCTTGGGACGAGTGTGAAGTCGTCACTTTTAATGGGGCCATGGAGTTTTCTCTGGCCTCCTGTGGTGTTTCAAAGAACAGGTCCACGGTTCCATATTTCTACCCACGTCTGATGTGGGTTTTTTTTGCCCACACATGTCCCAAAGCTTTTTGGATTTTGGACTCGGATGCCCGTTCCACTCGGCGCGATTTTATGTTAGTTGTCCGATAAGACACGGTGCATAGGCGACGTTGCTCCATTTTATTAGGTGTGGGGGGAGGCTGACCCTGTACCCATCTTTCTTTACCATTCCTTTGGCTTCTTCTAATTCCTCTTGAGTTACCTGGATCGCTTCGTACGTTTTTGCTACTCTGGCAAAACTCAGCGTAGTTTTCTTAATTTCATTGTTGCTGTTGTTGTTATCGTTATTTTTGCTATTGTTAATTTTAGTTTCAGTTGTGGTGGTGGTGGTGGCGTCAGTGGTGTTCGGTGTGTAAGAGTTCATTTTGGTTGAATTCATTTCGATATCACGAGCTAATTTATGTTTTTCTTTGTTTCTGTTGTCGCTGTGGTGATGGTGGGGGTGGCGGTTTTAACACCTGTAGTCATTGGTAATGGCGGGAAATGAACGTCTGCCTGAGACAAATTTTAAATATTGCTACTGCTTACATTTCCAGTGTTGGCAAACGTAGAAATATTTACAATGGTGGTGTCGGTGTGAAGTGTTAGATTGTGAGGAAGGAGTGACTTTGAGTCATCCATCATTTTTCAAAGAAAAAATTTTGTTTGATAATTATAAAAAGTTTAAATTTTGGGCTCAAGGCCCCAATATTTTTGAGTGTCCTTTTGAGAAATCAATGTATGTGCACTTATATACAGTTAACAATAAAAAATTTTCATAAATGGCAATTTTAAACAACTGAAAATAACAAACCTTTGCGGAGCTCACGATGATACAATTTACTACGTAGGTCGCCAATAATGATAATAATAATAATAATCAGAAAGAAAGGAAGAGTGGATGAGTGTGAAGGTAAGAGAAAGATGAAGAATTCAAACTGGTGTGAATTGCAATGGAAGGAGAAAAGGAAAAGAGAACTCAATGCAATTTAGTAGTGTAGAATATTATATTAGAAGCATAGTTGTTTGTATATATATGTATGTATGTATGCATATATATGTGTGCGTTAGTGTATGTATAAAAAAATCCCTATAAATATGTGAATGTATATGTATGTTCGGACACACACACACATATGTGTATATATATATTTGCAGAAAATTAGCGCTGATGTTGGATGTGATATTGTGATCTATATTGTGGATATACGATGTAAGTTATATATTTTACACTCAGTCTCACCGTTATGTACAGGTCAGTATCAAATCTTTTCCTGGGTCCTGTATTTTCGTTGCTCTGGTAATGCGGTTGGACTGCCGACTGCTATATCTGATTTGCTAAGCTGTCTGAACGTAATGTTATTACTCTGGGGTCTTACCTCATCCGAGTGCTAAAGCTACAAACCGATTATGCATATACGCTAGCTTGGCCGTATACTAAAGCTTTGTCCAAAATAGCGGCTTTAGCGAACCGATTAAATACATACCTAACTACACTAACCCTATTAAACATAAAAATAGGAAAAGAAAAATAATCTGGTTCACACCCCCCTACTCTCTAGCAGTTAAAACTAATGTAGGCAAAACATTCCTAGAACTCCTAGATAAACATTTCCCTAGAACACATAGATACTATAAGATCTGTAACAGAAATTGTGTTAAAATTAACTATTCCTGCGGTCCCCCTATTAAGTCCTATATCATCAACAAAATATCACCTAGAGAAAATCAAACTTGCTCCTGTAGAATCAAAAGTGAATGCCCATTACAAGGTAAATGCAA
>OZ024745.1:38183689-38188689 GCA_964016885.1 Eledone cirrhosa | reverse complement strand
GTAAGATATACTCGGTTGATTACTACTATCCCTTAAAATGGTCTCATTATAATTCCGTCCCACCTATTAAACTTTTCTATAGTCTAGCAGTACCAGTGAGAGACTTGATGGCTGTCGTTAGGGAATAATAACCAGAATTTTTTTTTTTTTTTAATATATATTTAATATTTTGTTTAACATTCTCGGTATTCTTCTATATATTTACCCCATATTGTTTTACTTATTGTTTCGACTTCCTCCCCCTCCTCCTCCCTAGTATACTTCCTTGACCTCCTGCCCTGCTGTAGTTGGCACTATCAACGCACGACTGGGTTCGCTCCACCCCCTCTCCCTCTTTCTTCTACTGACAGGTTCAGCTACTCCTTCCTTCCACAAATTGCCATGATTGAATTATGTGTCTCAACAACAAACTTTTGACCAATCCTTGTGACAATCACTTTTACCATATATGGAATTACCTCCTGAGAAGCTCGGCTATTCATATACCAGGATAAAAATGTTCATTTAGTCCAGAATTAGCCGTCGAAACTGCTTGAGCTCAGCCGCCGGGGTACTACTCGTTCCTATTACCTACTCTACTACACTAAGTATTGAGTACTTTGGTGCGTTTTGGTCCACCTGGTTCCTGAACACATTTCCTTCGTTATATATATATATATATATATATATATATATATATATATATATCAATTAAAAAGTTATCTGTCTCTCACGCTTTGACATTTCAACAATAGGAAAAAATAGATGGTAAATGTTCAACTCCCAAAAGTATTAAAACATATTAAACTTAAGTCGAAATCTAGTTTTGGCGGCAGGGGATAGAAGTAGACTGACAAAAAAAATCTCTCTTATTCCTAGAGTTACCCGACCATGGTTTCTGGAATTCAAGAAGCAATATAAATTATTTCAAATCATTGGAACAAACAAATATTGGAAGAATTTAAATTCTATCTTCTGGAGGAGAATTCTTTGGCATAAGGGAGATTGCATATAAAGTATACACATCATGTCGTTGCCCTATGGTGCCAAAGGCGTTGCGACTCTAATTACTAAATAAATATTTCATATTTAAATAGTAAGTCAGAAATTCCCGAAGTATAGACCAGTTTGGGAAGAAAATGCTGATTGCTGGTTTGTTTTTTCTTGGTTTGCTTCAGCTTCGCATCCGAAAAGAGGGTGATAGCCCTGAAATGTTATGCTAAAATACATTGGGTCATACATTACTTTTGATTTATTTCATTTGTCATCATTTGCCCTGCGTATTTTTCTACCGCATGGTACTGTCTTTAAAAGAAATTATCGGTCTTTCTGTCGCACTCATTCTCTCTCTCTCTCTCTATAGGAGTACGTAAGACCCCCACGGCTGAGCTCAAGCCGTTTCGACGGCTAATTCTGTACTTTGGTGCGTTATGGTCCACCTGGTTCCTTACCTCTTTTCCCTCGCTATATATATATATATATATATATATATATATATATATATATATATATATATATATATATATATATATAGAGAGAGAGAGAGAGAGAGAGAGAGAGAGAGAGAGAGAGAGAGATGTTGAGCATATGATTCCAGTTCCTCAGCGAAATAACAACCCAACCAGGAACTGGGCATATCAGAGTATTGATAAAAGTATACACCTCAACAACATATGTACTTGTCTATACCACACTAATTCGGACTGCCTAAAGAGGTCACGGCCAAAGATGGCTGTCACCGAAATATATATAGCAGTAACAAACGAAGCTAAATTTTAAACATTTGACTTTTTATTTTACTTTATTTTATATATATATATATATATATATATATATATATATATATATATATATATATATATATATATATATATATATATATATATATGTGTGTGTGTGTGTGTGTGTGTGTATAATGATAAAGGACGATTTTTTGGTTTTACGTTTATTGAGTAGTGACGAGCGTTTTGCTAGTGATCAGCTGAAGGTTCGATCTGTATCGATCTAGCACGACTATGGAATCAAAAGCTCATCGGACCTCTACTGTCGTAACGCAAATAATATATCACCAGGATTTAACAATTAATATATATTTTATTCGATTTACATATGTTTCATTCTTCTCCAAAGGATATTATTTTCAATACCATGGTAGAGAAATCATCAGAATCAATTATGTATATCACAGAAAAGTATTTTATTTTCGGTCGGTGTGTGTACGTAATCATCATTGGTGCGTCAGAAAACGATAATGATGGTGTACACACATGGTTGGTAAATAAATACTTTTTTGCGAATTCATTCTGATGATATCTCTGCAAAGGTATTGAACAAAACATCCTTAGGAGAAGAATGAAATACGTAATTCAAATAATTAATGTATTAATTGTTAGAACTTGGTGAACTACGATGTCCGAATGTATAATAACAGGATTTATTTCAGCACTGCCATTCGCCAATCTGGATATTAGAATAATCACAGAGCTTTAAATGTCTGAATAATTTTAGTGTTGTATCATCAACCTATATAATTTACTTAGCATATGTGTCTATATATATCTATCTATCTATCTATATATATATATATATATATATATATATATATATATATATATATATATATATATATATATATATATATATATATATATATATATATATATATATATATATATATAAGAATAATGATAAAGTTTAAGACTAAAATCCAAAGAGGGCTCGATATAATAACAGATTAAAGTTTAAGCAAAAAATCGCTGCTTTCACCCTTAAAGGGATCTTCAGAAGATCCCGTTAAGGGTGAAAGCAGGGGGTGTGGAATAAATCAAAACAACTTTTATACAAACAAATACACAAGATATGCATATACATATATATATATATATACACGCATACATACACATATACATATATACATGCATATATACCTATACACACATGTAAACACACACACGTATATATGTGTATATATATATATATATATATAAAAAATAAATATACGTACACATACACATACACGTGCATATATATATATACACACAGATATACATATATATATACATACTTATACACACGCATACACACATATATATATATATATACACATAAACATCCACATGCATTCACATACAAAAAAACAATACAATAAATTAGAAAAATGAATCTCAAAGGTACATAGCCCACGTACATACGTACACATACGCGTGCGCACACACGCACGCAAAAAGAAATCAACACACGCATACAAATAAACATTTACATAAATCTATACACACATATAAGCACATATATACTCATATACACAAAAACATATATACAAGCACAAGCATACATATATACAAATACATATAAACAAATACAAGCACAGGCATACATATATACAAATACATATAAACAAATACATACATATATATATATATATATATATATATATATACACACACACATACACACACACACTCGCACACACACACACATACATATAAATAAAAACAGGTATATATGTAAGTACACATTAGCCTGTATGCATATGCGCCCACATATGTGAGTACGCTTAAAACCTAGTGGGTAAGTAAGGGCAAAGGGGAGTAAAACTGAAATAAAATAATAAAAACAATTATTAAGAACAGGTTTGGGGGAAGGGGTGTAAAAGTTGAAGTAGAGAGTAAGTGTTTGTGATGACATCTGGATCAGGGTATATAGTTAAAAAGTGATCTGGGTAATGGATAAATGTGGTGCGTGTGTATGTATTAAGGTATGGTAGATAGTAGGCGAGGGGGAATATAATTCAAATGATATATAGAGAGAATTGAGGGAGAAAAAGTATATATTGGTACAAAGTATGTGTTCATAAAGTAATGAAATTGGTAGTGAATGGAAGGCATGATAAGTAAAGAAAGAAGCTCAAGGAGGTTGAGTAATCGTTGGTAGTTAATCTAGTTAAAAAGTAGATGCGATTTCAGGTGCGGACAACATCTAAATATCTCGATCTTAAAGTTGAGACAAGTGTAGGGGTTTTCCAAGTTTTGGATAATTCAAAATGTTTCCGTAGTACACAAAGAACATTTCTTCGTGTCCCTTTGGTATTCTCTTGAATGGTCTAAAATAGACCAATCAATAGTGTACGGAATGTTTTTGTCTTTGAACTCCCACACTTCATTTGCCAGCGCCGTTGCTGTTCTTTTTTCTGGGTGTTTGAAAGAAGCGACATGTACATAATACCTGGTTTTAAATCTGCCCTGAGTCATGCCTACATATCGTTCACTACTGGCTGGCTGGTTTAATCATTGGTGTCAATTTGGCCTCATACACAAATATTTGGTATTACATTTACCATGTAATGGGCATTCTTTCGGCTTCCTGCAACTGCATCCTGGATTTACTCTAGTACCATTAGAGTTGGTAATTTTAGTTTTCATTGATGGGCAGCACGAGTAACTGATTTTAACTACATTTCCATTGAATATTTTATTATATCTATGATTAGGGGGAAACTATTTGTCAATGAGGGCGAGGAATTTTCTTCCTACGTTAGTTTTAAAGGTTAGAGAGAAGGGGGGGGGGGGTAAACCAAATATTTTTTCTTTTCCTGTTATTGTGTTTAGTGTTAGAAAGAAGACTAGGTAAATATTTGATTTGTTCGGTGAAGCCGCTGTTATTGAAGGCTTTATTATAATAAGGGGCGGCTTTGTTAAAAATGTCTATAGACGGAGATAAGGTAAAAATCCTACGGCTAATATTAGGAATAAGATTTTTTAAGACTATAGGGGGATGTCATGACTCATTGTGTATATATCTTAATTAGACATTAAGTTTATGATAAGGTTTCAAAGAGGCGTTAATTAGGTCAAGGTTGATATCAAGAAAGTTAGTATTAGTAAGATTCGTATCTATAGTAATGTTAAGGTTTAGGTTAGCAAAGGTATTGATTAAGACTTTACGGAATTTATCAAGGTCATGGCAGTTGGTGGTATGAGAAACTGCCAAACCATCGTCTCGGTATAAACCGATATTATGGCAAG
>OZ024745.1:38171189-38181189 GCA_964016885.1 Eledone cirrhosa | reverse complement strand
ACCAAAGGTTCAAGGCGTACACAGATCTCGCTACATATATATATATATATTTATATATATATATATATATATATATATATATATAGGAGAAGAGTTACGATCCCGACAGCTGAGGTCCGTCCGTTTCGAGAGCTACATCCGAACTCAGAGCTCTACCTTCGGGGTTCTGACTGTTCCTATTACCCAATCTACTACCCTCAATGTCGACTCTGGTCCACCTCGTTTCTTACCACACTTTCTTTATTGTTTTTATACATATATATATGTATATATATCTATATATATATATTAGAAAGTGAGGGTTTTTTTACAAAATTAAAAATAACCGTGGTGTTCTACACGATTAAAAGTATAAGGAAAAAAGATGCAATCAAAAATGCAACTGGAGTCTTATTTAAAAAATATATATATATATTTATTTGGTTCCTTTACCGGTTTCGCAGTTTTTCTGCTTTTCAAAAGTAGAGTTGAGATCTGTGGTTTTTCTCACATCTGAGATGTGAGAAAAGCCTCAGACGCTCCATCTCAACTCTACTTTTGAAAAGCAGAAGAACTGCGAAAGCGGTAAAGGAACCAAATAAATATATATATATATTTTCTAAATAAGACTCCAGTTGCATTTTCGATTTCATCTTTTTACCTTATATATATATATATATATATATATATATATATATATATATATATATATATATATATATATAGTAATAATAATAAATGCGAAGCCTAAAATCCTCCAAAGAATATGCCGTTAAGGGTGAAAGCAGCGATTCCTTGCATAAACTTTTATCTGTTATTTGAATAAATATGTATATATATACACACATACATACATCTCGCACTCGATCGGTTATGACGAATACGTTGACGCCAGCGTGATTTGAACTTAGAAGTAAGAGACAGGGAACAAATATCAAGACATTTAAGTTAACGCTCTGACGTCTCTAAGACAATTAAACTCGCTTGCGGCAAACAAATGCCCTCGGCATTTTAGTAATATATTTGCTGCAGGAAGGAATGAAGAATGAACCCATTTGACAAACTGTTCTTCTAATTCGATGTTTTTCCATAATAGTTCCAACAGCTAAAAGCAACAGCGTGTGTGTGTGCATAAATACAGTTTTTAATTGACTGTTTCCCTTACGATTGTTCGTCATACAATGTGTATTGCCTTGCCAATAGAATAACCAGTAATAATCTTGATAATCAGTAACACGTCTGTAGTACTTTTGGTAATTTCACAATTCTCTCTTCCTCCTTTCAAGAAACTATTTCTCTTAATTTCTCTTTCAGTATCTCCCTCTTTTTCCTCTCTGTCTTCTTCCAATCTCTCTCCCACTAATTTTCTCAGTCTCCTACCCTAATTTTTTGGTAATAATGTAATATTTCTCGTTAAGCCCTCCAGCTGATGCTTATCTTCCTCACAGTAACTTTTATGTTCACGCCTCTTTCTCTGTGTATACACACAGGCATGTGTATATATATATATACATATAATAATAATACTATTTATAGTTATGTATATACTATAAACAGGAAAGGTCAGTAATTGTTTCTATTTCATAAACCTAACGAAAAACAAATTTATGTGAATACCAACTCTAACCACCCTAAATCCATATTAAACTCTATTACTAAAGGAATATCTAATATAGTCACTAATCTATCATATAATAAAATCATATTTAACAATAATTCACAATACTATAATGAGGTCTTAGCTAAATGAGGGCATATGAATGGGATCGAATTCCTACCTATAAAATCACATAGTTACAACATTATTTCTCATAATATGGCCATGAGGAAAAATAATAAAAGCACTAGCCACTATAACTCTAAGACGAAGGGTAATACCAAACTTAACTCGCACCAAACTAAACACCACGATAATAATAATATAAACAGGAGTAAAATGACCTCAAAAAACATTACTAAAAACAAAAATAGAAGAACTAATACATTCTTCAATCCCCCTTTCAATCTAAACGTCTCTACCAACTTGATTAAGGCTTTCTTTTCAATCTTAGAAAAAAACTTCCCATCCGGCCACAAGTACCATAATCTTATCAATAAAAATACCATTAAACTCTCGTACTCCACCACACCTAACAAAGCATACCATATAGCTAGTAGCAATAAAAGGAAGATAAATAATTATTTCCAACTAATTAAAACACAACAGGAGGTAAACTTAGTACCAGTAATCCATAGTAGTAATAATAGTAATAATTATAATAGCACTAATGAAATCAATAACAATACGAATGACAGGCATCATTACCCTAGTGCTATCCCTAGCAACCAGAATTCTTCACAACATAGTATCCGTCAAGCAAACATCCAGAATAAATGTAACTGTAGAACTAATAGAACTTGCCCCTTAGGTAATAATTGCTTAACCAAAGACATTGTCTACTCATGCACCGTCAACGCAAACAACTCTTCTATAACATATATCGGCTCTACTTCGAACAGCTTCAAGACGAGATACAACTCGTACCTCCACTCTTTCAAAAAACACAATCTAGCAAACTCCACTTTTTTATCTAGCTACGTACACTCTCTGAAAACTAGGAATAGACCACTTGCACTGCAATGGGAAGTAGTAGGTAGGGCCTCATCGTATAAACCACCGAATAAATTGTGTAATCTCTGTCTTCTAGAGACCCATACTATACTTAATAGAAAGTCAGAGACATTTTCGTCGTGCCAACACCGATACCATCACTCGTTTTAAACCTAGCTGTTAGTATATAACAATGTCAGATTTGAATTCTTCACCACTATTAACATTTCACATCTAACTTATCTGCCCCACAGCTACACACTCTTTGATCAGCTCTTTCCTTTACACAACTCCTATTTATATCTAACCTTATACTCTGCAATAATGGTTATAATTAAACATAAAGTTACCACCTTTTTATATAACTACTGTAGCTTAATTATATTATAAACACTAATGGATATTTAATATGTAGAGACGTTTAATGTAATATGTAATAATAAAATGTATATACATTTATAATTATATAATTAAATATTTAAATTAATAACAAATATATTAGTGTTCTACTTTTAACACAATATAATAATAATAAAGTATATATACATTTATAATTAATAGCATTGTATATAAGGGATTATATATCTATTTGGACATATAAACAGCTATGCAATTTTCCATAACATATATCTTGTCCATTAATGAATAGATAACAATCTAATGAGACCATTAATGTATTATAGTAAGATACACTGTATTTAAAATCAAGTATAAATATATAGCATTATGTAATAGAGATTCACTTGTATCACATTATAATGTGTATTAGAGCAAATAATTTAAATAATTGAATTTAATTAGCTAGTTAACCCCCCTTACGCATTAGCTCCCCTTACTCACTTCCGAAAATTAATCGTTAGAAAATTCTACCTGTTGAACAACTATAGTCCATGAATAAGAATACAATAAGACTAATTTACAATCCATTGCTTTAACTAACTTAAAACATTCAATATAAACATTAACTAAAATATAATTCAACATATGTAATGGAAGAGACTGCAATAACTTTGTTTTCTCAACACACACAAATTCAAACACTATCAACATACTACATCCACCATAGATTGTAATACATTAACATATTTGCTTAAAATATAGTATTTATTTATCTATATATGCATAATAACTTTGCTTATTTCCTTCTCATATATATGACTAACGCATGTGCACTTTCTACACGCTTGCATATGTATTGCTAATGTACTCTTTCTTTCTCAAAGCTCCTTTCTCAATGCCTCTTTAAATATTAGACTATTCTCTTATATTATCTGTTGCATGTATTCCACTCTGTGCTTTTAATTTGAATTTTAGTTGCGGTACAATTCTCGTAAAATATATGTCACATCCATACCGCCCAGTAAATACGAAACTGTTGTTCACAACATCAATATATATGTATCTATATTATTGTTCAGTAGAATAGGAGGTTAATTACATGTACAAACATTGATAATTCTCCGATGACTCGACTCCAAACGAAAGTTTGGAAGAAACGATTGTCAGCTATTAAATGATTTGAACACAACTTTGATAATTGTCTAATTTATTTATATATATATATATATATATATATATATATATATCAAGCCCCCATACCTTGGGCACAAATAACTATGGGTTTTGTTTGAATCTAGAATGGTCCCCGAGACTAGGTAATGTTTTGTGTCGGAAGCGCTAACATATGGTTTCAACTACAAAGGTAGCGTGGAGGTGGGATCGTAGGTTGTGAAGATCAGGTAGGAAGGAAAGTAATTTAGGTACAACACGGTGAGAGGTTTGTGAAAGTGGTCAACGGAAACTGGTGTCTCGCGGAACATGACAGAAATAATAAAGATAGAGAAGATAAAATCAAGGGTACGGAACAAAAAGTGCAAAATGAAAGGAACGAGTCAAGTTGTTCCTAAATGAGAGAGGTGACACCAATACTTTTGACGGTGTAGTATTTGTGAATTGAACAAAGACTTAGGGAGGAAAACGTTTTCTAAATGTAATATTGATAGATTTTACAAGAATGATAATTATCATGACAAATTATAATTAGCTATATGACTACTCTGAGTGTCTTCTTTCTGTGGGTTGTTCACGCAACCTAGAGATGAACACACACTCACAGACAGATTACACGTTTGAGCACATACATACCATCTTATTTCTTATCTATCGCCCCTAGGCAAGCAAGCACAACCTGTTTCCCTTCAAAATGTTTAGGAGATCCTTGTCAATTCCATTGTCGTTTGCCCTGGTATCCTTGTATCTGAGCTTTCTGATAGAGGAGATCTCCCTCAATAAGGACTCTGAAAACATCTCATCTATTGCGCGGAAACAGTGACCAGTAAATCCTGTACGACTCTCAGTCAGTCGGGCATTTACTTTTGGGATTTGTCAGTGTATTGGATTAAACATGGTAAGGGTTTTCCAAGGAATATTTTGACCATTTCTCAGAACGTTTATGTAAAATCCATCTAAACGGCTCTGTAGACGGGAGAACGAAGTCCAAGTCTCTGAACCTTAGAGAATTTCAGGCTGTACCGCAGTTCTAAACAGGCTAATTTTAAGTTTATTTGGGATACTGGATTTCCAAATATTATCCAACTTATAAATTATATTCTAGGCCAGGGATCTACCTATTTGGAAGTCCTTGTCTGAGTCCATTAAGAAAGATCCAGGGTACTCACAGTCTTTTACGTGCTTTTAGTGTTTCATTTCTTCTATGACTATGCTAACATCAACTTCTGTTGAGATAAACTCTCATTTGAGTTATTGTAGTAGAGTCGAACTTGAACAGCAGCAAAATCATCAACAATTTCTAAATCAGTGACATTTTAGCAGGTTTATATTCTGCTTCCTCTGTGTGTAAGCACTGGCCCTTTCCTCTTATTACCATCCACAAAAAATACGTAGGATGTCATTCAGAACAATTATTAAGTAAAAGGAGCTAGAGTATCTTTTTGAATACCCCAGCCTGTATATCATAATATTGCGTTTCTCCATCTGGTGTTATGAATCGTCATTTCCTGCTCTGTTTATAATGCTCGTATTGCTTTACTTTTCTCTGTATATATACAAAAACCCAAACATATTGTATGTAGCATAATGGCTGTTCGTTGAGAACAAATAAACTCAACTCTAATAAATCTCTCAATAACTTGTAGAAACAAATTATAATGTTATATATTAATTTAAGCTAACGTAGAATACTGCTACTTCTATCGATTTGTTGAAAGAGATAAAGGGGGAAATTGAATAAAAATGCCGTTGTTAAGATGTAGTATTTGGGGGATGTGGGTGTTAACGAATTTGTATGCGGTGGTGTGTAATTCCGCTAAAATGTGTGCTGATAAATTTATCACACATCTCTTTCAACTCATCGTTTTTTAGCGTCAAACACGAAACCAGCAATAAAAGCTTCGGTGGCGTCACACTGTTTTGATATTATTTTGATAACTCGTTATTTTGTTATATTATTTTCCTCATTGCAACACAGTAAATGTAAACATGTTACTTGAGATATACCAAGGCAATGTATAATATAAATCTAAGGAAGATGGGGTATCATATTATCAAAAATGTCATGTCTTTTCAAATGTCATGTCTTTTCAATTTAATTAATGATAGCAATGTGAGCCTAGTTTACTTCTCACTTTTATGTCATTTGCGTGATAATACTCTGTCAAGTAAAGATTTGAATCATAATGTCCAAACTCTCTGAACGTTATTACCCACGCGCAATTGAAACAATAAATAAATTACTTCAAGATAAACTCGTTAAATGTGAATAAATGGTGAGTGTGTGTGATTAGACATGTGTACACTTGAGTGTATGTATGTGCCATTTAGTGAGTGGGATTTATCAAGTGACTCTGAGAGGGTTTATTATTGTATTGTATGCATATCAAAGAAAGTTAGAGAGTTTGGGTGCAGGGTTGATTGGTAGATAGGTTAATACAATCATCGTTCACTCTTCGCTTTTGTGTCAGTATCAAATGTATAAAAGCACCAAAATAATAAACTCATATATCATAATACTGTGATTGCCTCCAATCATATTTTTTGTCTTTCTCTGTTTTTTTTTTAAAGGTGTTCTGTTATATTTCTCCTCTCATTCTTTTTTCTTATACAATAACCAATTTCTGTTTCATAGTACATGTTAACAGAACGAGGAATAATGTACATTGTGAAAGAGAATAATGTATACTGTGAAATATGGAATCATTTGTGCATCGATAACGATTGATCGTCGTCTATCATTCAATATTCACGATATTTTTTATAACACCTTGAAGGATATCGTGTGCATGAAATATTTTTAGAACATCCTTACAAAACAAAATAGCATTATGGTATTCCCAATATTTCTCGAAATAAGGAATAAAGACAGAATATTAAAAAAAAAAAAACATTGTGGTCGCAAAAAGCATTGTTTCATGCACAAAATGAGAAATATCTGTAGGAGATAATCAGTGGAATATATATATATGTCTGATTGAGAATGATAGCTGATAAACAGCATTCAGAGTCGAACCACTATTTTAAGACATCATAAAGAATCACTATATTCACGTGATATATTATTGACGAATTAAATAATAGCAGATGGCAGAGTTCATTGAAATAGAAATTGTATGTCTCTTATTATATCCATTTATATATCACACGAGCATTATTTGTAAAATCCAGTAATCCATAGTAAAGTACCAGTAATGTACTTTACAATGGATTATTTACATTTATTAATGTACTTTACAGTGAATTGCTGGCCTTGTGCCAATAGTAGAAACAATTATTTCTAAAATCATTAGTATGAAGGCAGGAATGGCTGAGCGATTAAGAAATTTGCTTCGCAATCATGAGTTTGTAGGTTCGCTCTGACATGGCACCATCATAGGTAAGTACTTTTACACCAGGCAAGTGTCGACCTTGTGAATAAAATTGGGAGATAAAAAGATGTTGAGGCCCATCGAATGAATTGCACTTACACCTTATTTCACGAGTTAGGCTTTCAGTTGGTAGAATAAATAAATGCTTATCGAGGAATCGACGAACCGTGCACCACATATATTCAAATCTGTCAGATACTTGTTATAGTTTTATTGATTTTTTAACACATATTCATTTTTAAAGCAGTAACTATGTAAATGTTCTAGGCATATTGTAGTTAGGGTTACATTATCCTATGTACAGTGTTATATGAAGGGGGCTCAGTTGTTGTCTCTAGCAAAACAAGAGGTCGAGTTTCGCTTCCGTTAATACCACTTTAGGTGTGGCGATTCATTGTTATTGTTTTTTTTAATTTATTTTCATTGGTTAGTCAGATAGGAAAAGGCAGAGTTTATGACCTTGTTTAGGAAGCTCAGGTTTGGTGGGAGAGAGAATGTAAAGTATCGTCAAACCGTAAACCTGATCCAAACATTTATAATAAATATCACTCTACTAAAGGTATCAGGGGACACCTTGGTATGGTTAAACCCTGTTGGCGAATTAAATTTGTCATCCAAGTAGGCTATATTGCAATTCGAACTCAGAATGCATAGATCCAGGACAAATCCCGGTAATTCTTCGGTTTAGACAATACTATATTTATCAATCTCGAAAGGATGTAAGGCGAAGTTCAGAAAGAACTGCTGAAACAGTTTCCCTTGTTCAATTTAGATTGATCTCCATCATCAGGATTACATTATCCAATGCAGCCTACATTATTTAAATTGAAGCAGTGTGATTTGAGAGATGTAGTTGCTTTGTCTAGCATGTCAAAGTAGTACATACAAGCTTCTTCCTTTATGGATATTCTCTCAATGAAATGGAATTTAATAAAAGTATGACTTAGAATGTTCTATTTTTCATTCTACATTGTCTTTTGTAATGCCTTTGTTTTTGTTGTTGTTGTTTTTTTGTTCTTTTTTTTCATAGATCTTATTGCTTTGTTTTTATTTTGAAGAATATATTTTTTTTGTTTTATTTGTTTCCTTATTAACTATAATTGCGAATACAATAGTTTTCTCCAGACACTTGAATTATGAAAGACAAATAACTAATTAGTTAATTCATGCTATAAATGCATCTCAGACGAATGATGGTCAATGATCGGTTGTTGTTTGCTGGGAATGCGTACTACGTCTGCCAATGACAGGGAAAGAAGTTTGTAACATCATGTGACGTAAAAATGTTGTATATGGTCTAACAGTCTTACACACACACACACACATATATATATATATATATATATATATATATATTGGAAAATGTATGAAATCCTTGGTACAGTTAGGAATATTTAAAAAAAAGGAAAAGAATGACTTCACTTGTAGTTCTAAAATATTTGTTTTATAATATTATGATTTGGTAGATCTGGTAAGTTCTTTGTTAACTTTGATGGGAAGATTTTTACATATCCCTATCAAAGTTAATAAAAAACCTTTTAGATCTACCAAATCATATTATAAAATCAAATCAAATTGTTTAGAACTACAAGTGATGTAATTCTTTTCCTTTTTTAAATATATATATATATATATATATATATAAAGAAAAAGAGATGAAATCGAAAATGCAACTGGAGTCTTATTTTTTTTTTAAATATATATATTTATTTGGTTCCTTTACCGGTTTCGCAGTTCTTCTGCTTTTCAAAAGGTGAGTTGAGATGGAGGGTCTGTGGTTTTTCTCACATCTGGTTGGTCTCTGAATGTTACTTGTTTTATATGGAAAAAGTGGCTCGAAATGCCAGGTTTTTCGAGAAGTAATTTGATTGGTTTGTCAATAATTATAATAAATTTCGCGCCAGTTCGCGTTACAATAGTTCTTCAAATAAGAGAGGGGGGGGGGGTTGTCACAGGTTGTTTTTTCATATATGAGTGTTTGAATTTCTTTTTACTTGAAAAA
This sequence comes from Eledone cirrhosa, assembly GCA_964016885.1. Taxonomy (NCBI): domain Eukaryota; kingdom Metazoa; phylum Mollusca; class Cephalopoda; order Octopoda; family Eledonidae; genus Eledone; species Eledone cirrhosa. The sequence continues at coordinate 38,171,738 of OZ024745.1, read as the reverse complement.
AGGAGGCTCACGAAGGCGTTTTTTTGGTTGGTTATAAATGAAATTTGCGAAACCGGTAAAGGAACCAAATAAATATATATATTTTTTAAAAAAATAAGACTCCAGTTGCATTTTCGATTTCATCTCTTTTTCTTTATACTTTCACTCGTGTAGGACACCTCGGTTATTTTTCATTTTGTAAAAAAAACCTCACTTTCTAATATATATATATATATATATATAAGCTGAGGGGCGTCAGTGTGAAGCACCAGTAAAATAACACTTTGCCATAATATCTTCATGTTTGTTATTTTTGTAGGTAAATGTAATAAATGTTAATAAAATGTTGATCATCTTTATTTTTGAAACATGGCATTGAAGTCGTAAATAGATGAACGTGTTGAAATTATCCTTTCATGTGGTAGAGTCGGAAGCTCCAATCGATCAGTTGCACGGCAGTTTTATAGCCTTTAGCCCGAAAGGACACCAATTGATCAGTCATCAGTTGGAAGGTTGGTAAAAATGTTTAAAGGGGTTAAAGAAACGGGAAACGATCGTTTTTGAGGTAGA
>OZ024745.1:38123689-38158689 GCA_964016885.1 Eledone cirrhosa | reverse complement strand
TATATAGGTTGTTAAATCAAGCAAATAAGAATTATTTGTGAATGTTATGAGAAAAAGAGAAATAAATCAATATGATAATATGAATAAGAAGTGAGTGTACCCGAGTAAAGTTTGAGAGGGTGATCATAGAAGGAGAGAAATTAAAGATAAATAGAGAAACGTTACAGAAAGAAAGCTGCTATAATTTGTTTTAAATATTACTGATGAGAATAGTGGAGAAATATGATAAAGATAGGAATATAATAAAGGGATATAATTTGGGGAAGGAGTGTATTTTGGGAAGGAAGAAGGTGGAAAGTGAATGCTTTCGGGTAAAATATATTGGGAAGAAGAAAGATTGTGAGAATTTTATGTAAATGCGATGTAAATTATATGTAAATGATGGTGAAGATACATATGAAGATTTATGTATGGTTTCAGTTAAGATACAACTATGTTAAATCATATATATATCGAGAAGGTGCGAGGAGTATTGGGATAGTTACATATACTTGGTTGAGTATTCCATAGACAACGTAATCTTAACGTAATTCCCAAGCCAATTCAGTTTATTTACAATATATTACAGGGCCAAGTCACTGAATATCAGATGGATATAGCTGACAGACTTCCATACAGTTCTCGTATACAAAATATCTCACAAAAATCGTCTGTCCACCGCGTAAAGATTGATAAAGAGACATACCTAAAATTATTTCCGAATCCCTTTCTCTCCAAAATGAGAAGCGAGGGCCTCAACACTTCAAAGCGAACCTCTGGATCACACGGCCACACTTTCACTCACACAATACGGAGATATGAAGCCCTCTGGTTGAGTAAAATTATGAATATGATGGTGAAGGTTATTATTGCTTCAAGATCCGTGAGACTCTTTCTTGCTAAAATGTCATCACCCTCCCAGTTGAAATAAGTAGGAGCTATTTTGGAAATCCAGGAAAATTTCTGCTTCGGTTTGAACTGAACATTAACTGTAATGTTTTTCATAAAATGATATAAGATGTGTGGCTTCAAATTAATCAAAGGCTTATGTGTGAAATCTGGAAGGCGTATATATGTATGTAAAAAGTAAACAGAAATAACAAAACAAACGACACAGTACAATGGAGAAATATATTAGTTTAACACTTGAAATAATGGGAAAATGTATTATGTGCGACCGTATATGGGAATATATGTCTGTATATTTCTAAAACTGATACGGTTTCTCCCTTAAATTAATTGTTTGACAAAAGGTGATCGATCCAATAAATACCAAATATACAATGATAAGTACTGTGGTTGATAAGTTAGACTGGTGCCTCAACATAACCACAATGAAATGTTTAAACCAGACGTGCAACATCGGAATATATTGAAGTGGGCTGTTAAAATACTTGAAACATCTAAACATTTACTGAAAGCGCATTCAATACGTGTAAGCTGAGAGGAAAATGTATTTTCTGAAGAGAAAATGTTCAATCACCCATCATAGCCAAAAACTTTGTGTATGTGTATGTGTGAAAAGTGAACGGAAATCTGCAATGCATAACAATGTAAATATATATTAGTTTAACGATGGATGTAGGAGGAAAAGAGTCTGAACATTTTGGACACTAGTCCGTCATCAGAAATTAGAATGAGAAATAATAAGAAGAAATGAAATGATAGAGGAAAGTGAGAACAGGAAGAATCGCAATGTTTTTTAAAATGCACGTGTTTTTTCAGTTAGCCATATACATACATACATACATACATACATGCAGGCATAACAGAGCAGATATTATGATATGGGACAGGGAAAAGAAGGCATGCACAGTAGTGGAAGTTAGCTGTCTAGCAGATGCCAATATAATATCAATGATTAGCTAAAAGGAGAATATTTATGCAGAACTAATGGGAAATCTGCAGATACTCCTCCCTGATTTTACCTTCAGATTTATGCCTGTGATTATTGGGGCTTTGGGATATGTTAGTAACTGCCTCAATAGAAATATTGAGAAGCTCGGCTTCACATGAACAGAAAGAACACAACTAGTTAGGAAATTACAAGTAAAAATATGGAACAGTAAAAATATGTAAAACATTCCAAAAATGTTGCATCTAATAACTGCATATACACATGTATAGATACTGAGCATATACACATGCACACATACAACTCAAAACATACACTTCACACATACAATAACATCCATATCTACACATGCATGCAGACATGCATACATGTCTACCTAGTTGATGTGTAAATTCCAATGAGAGAGTAATGTGTCTATGTTACAAACCGACTCTCTCTCTCTATTGGCAAAAATTTGTGAAATTATAAAATCAGAAGAACATACATACATACATACATACATACATACATACATACATACATACATACAGACATACATAAGTTCATACATACATACAGTTCTTGCTCAGACTACACTAAGAAAATTACTAAGTCTACATTTTCATTTACATAGTCATAAAAACATATGACCTCCTTCACCAAATTGTCTATTTCAGCAGCGCTTCTCGGCGCCAAATATTTTTGGAGATATTTACTGAGTGACACAAATTATTCTACGTTTAATTTAGTTATATAAATTTGTAAAGCAGAAAACAACAATAAAGAAATCGTGAGCCTTTAAGGTTCAATTATGAATCACTCTGTTGTCTGTCTGTGCCTGAAGCAGCTTCCTCGGTACTGTTCGCTTCTGGTATACATGTGTGCGTGAAAGGTCATGTATAAAGCGGTGTGTGTGTGAGAGAGCGAAGAGGAGAGGGGAATTCATGAGAAAATATGGGTATATATGTGTCAGTTTATGTATAAGCCTCTCTTTCTCCGAGTATGAATATATTTGACGGCTTGTGTGTTTTTCTGTATAAGATTATTTGCTTACATCGACGTATGTTAGTAAGTGCCTGTGTGTATGCGAGTGAGTATATATATGAGTTTGTCTCTAGAGTGTGAATATATATAAGAGGATACGACACTGATTTTGTCCAAGAGAAAGGCAAAATCCGTTATAGATTGGCACCAGTGACGTTGCCAGAGAGCTACGAACGCAAAGACAGGTATTAGCTCGCACAATAACAACTCCATCAATGCACAGGTAACTTATTTATCAAATGTACACAAAAAAATGAATAGCAAATATCGTGATGTATTAAGTCTATCGATTTAACAACTTGACCAATTTACTGCGTTTTTTTCTATTGTTAACGTGCACACCACACACCATATTCATTTCCTACACATGTTTTACAACCATTACTCACTCGCATATAACACAGGCACTTACTAACATACGTCGATGTAAGCGAAGAATCTCATACAGAAAAACACACAAGCCGTCAAATATATTCATACTCGCAGAAAGACACGCTTATAAATAAACTGTCACATATATACACACATTTGTTCGCCGAGGTCAACTTTGCCTTTCATCCTTACGGGGTCGATAAAATGAAAGTACCATTAATGTACTGGGTAATTACTGGCCTTGTGCCCAAACTAGAAACAATTATATTAAGAAGACGGTGGAGGGCGGAGGATTGGCAGTATCGGTCCTTTATGATCTGAGTTCAAATCCCGCCGGGGTTAACTTTGCCTTTCATCCTTACGGGATCGATAAAATAAAGTACCAGTCACGCACTGGGGTCGATTTTATGGACTTTCCCCTCCCCCTAAATTGCTGGCCTTGTGTCTATATAAGAAGCCATTACATTAAGAAGGCGGTGGATTGGCACTATCGGTAGAGGGTCGGACGCCATTCTGAGTTCAAATCCCACCGACGTTAACTTTGCCTTTCATCCTTACGGCGGTCGATAAAATAAAGTACCAGTAATACACTGGGTAATTGCTGGCCTTGTGCCAAACGTAGAAACAATTATATTAAGAAGAACGGTGATGAGCGTTTGCCCATAGATTTTTTCAAATAGGGATAAAAAGACCCCACATCACAATGCCACAAACAACAACATCCATGAACGACAATTTAGGGAAGGGTGGCAGTTACAACAATAACAAAAATATGCAGACGAAAATACATATTTCATTTAAAACTTTTCTATAATGTTTCTAGAAAAGTTTTGTTGGACACTTGTGAATTTTCGCAGGAAAACAAAGTCAGTGAAATAATCTTAGTGTCCATCACAACACAGTCGATTTAGCCTTCAACTGACGTCTCGGCATCTTGCCAATTCTAAATAACTTCCATTTCATTGTATTTCTTATCTTCTCTTTTATTCTTTATCCAATATTTCGCCTCCATTTTTCCTCCTTTATTACTTAATGTTGCTGCACCGTTTGACATTCAACATACTTATCTCCCCTTTTTTCTCTTTCTCTCTCATCTTTACATCAAACTCTCTCCTTTCTTCTTCTTCTTCTTCTTCTTCTTCTTCTTCTTCTTCTTCTTCTTCTTCTTCTTCTTCTTCTTCTGTTATCTCTCTCTCTCTATATATATATATATATATCGTTACTTCAATCTCATTTTCTCTTCTCTTTCCCAGTTTTATTATCATTTACCTCTCTTTATGTTACTCTCCGTTTCTCCATTCTTCTTCTGTTCTCTGTTTCTTCTAGTCATTCTACTCTTTCTCTTTTCCTCTCGTCTGTTTCTCGTCTTATTTTAACTTTCCAAATTATTTCCGAATCTCTTTCTCTCTCAGTGAAGGCACCTGCCTTAGTAACTCGGATGTAGACCTCACCATCTAAAGTTTCTGAGCTCGATTTCCAGATCGAGTGGCGTCCTTCAACATAACGCTTAGTTTAACGATGCCTAAGCTGGATAAAATGAGTTGTGATGACACTGGTTACCTTTTTCTTTATGCATAGGTGACTGTTTTTCTTCGCTACGAAAAGATCCTTGTAACAGGCTGCGCCTTGGAGAGAAAATGTAAAGGAAAGTATAAGGTGTTTCACTAGACATCGGAGATACCGTATGAAAGATTTGTGTCTATAACATATAGCGTTGCGTTGAGTGTAGTGGTACACCGTGTGTTTATGATAAAGGCATGACGAGAGACCCGAAGGAATAACTACAACATAGTACTCCACTAAAGATATCAATAGGCCAAGAGGGGTAGTTAAAACTCATAATTCTTCATTTGGACAAATACTATTCATTTACTTTTAAGTTGCAGTTATTGGACTTAGTTGCAGTTATCAGACTGCGGCCATGATGTGGTGTTGTAATAATATGTTTTAGTCGATAATAATGACAACACATACTTTACTTTTAGTGCAATAATTTATATTGTTGAATAGATAAGTGATACATTTCGAACGTATAGAGAAGTAATTCTACCTATTTTATCAACACGGTGTAAACAAAAAGTGACAAGGAAACGGTCAAACACATACATACATGTTTACATATATACACACACACACAAACACACACATACACACACACACATATATCTACATCTAAGGCGGGTAAAATTCCCGAGATCCATGGACGAGTTCTCTCCAGCGGTCTCTGTCCCTCATTATCGCTGCCATGTCCTGCATCTCCAACAGACCAGTGTCTGTCCTTAGGGCATATATATATATATATATATATATATATAGTGTGTGTGTGTGTTGCACTGCCTTAAAGTAAACGAAAACAACAAAGTAAACTGTACATTAGACCGAAGAAATATCCCAGTTTAACGCATGATATAGCAGAAAAATATTCTGGAAGTTTCTGAATCTAGTCCTTCATCAGAAGATAGAATGAGAAATGAAAGGAGAAATAGAATGGCATAGAGTGAGAAGAGGGATATCGGAAACATGTTGTTGGGGTAAATAAGACTGTTGCGTACTAATTCCCCATCTAAATCAATAACATTGTTCCAACGCTATAAAATGTTCATTTTTGCCATTCCTATAGAAATATAGATGTATATATATGAATATGTGTATATGAATATATATATATATATTGTTATGCTTGGGGAGGGTCATATTTGTGTAATAATATTTCCATAACTAATAACATAACACACTCTCTGTTTGGTTGGTTTTCGCTTCGGCTCCGCAAAGACCACAAGACAGTCGACGACCCGACAACAGGAACACCAACAAGACCTGTATGCGGAGCAAATATAGCTAGCAACTACAGGATCTCCTACTTCCTCTCAATGGTTATACGCCCCATAATCAAGATGTCCCCAGATGTATGTGACAGTACAGAGGACCTCCTCAGCAGAATCAGTGAGTGCAACAAAAACAGAAACCTATCCAACTGCATAACAGGCAGTATGGATGTGGTATCACTGTACCCATCCATTAACATTGATTTTGCTGTGGAAAAATGTGTGGAGATGATCATTGAGAGTGAGGTGGGGTTCTGTGATGCCGACACAGACGAACTGGGCCTCCTACTTAGACTTACCTACGACAATGACTACCTAGACAGCCATGACCTTCGACATTTCTGCCCCAGTAGACCCGTAAGAGGTAGACCCCCCGCCATAACCTCAATGGCAAAAAAGAATCCCATGGGAAGGTGGATTTGGTGGACCAAAGCTATACGGACCCCACAAAACAATGATCAGGTAAGAAAAATGGTCGCACATGCAATAGGGGCTAGTATCAAAACTACTCTAAAGGGCCACATATTCAAGTTCATCGAGAAGAAATACACCCAAAATGAGGGAGCAGCCATAGGCGTCAGCATAGCTGGTGACGTTGCCAACCTTTTTATGGTATGGTGGGAAAGGAAACTCAAGGATCTCCTTGATGAGAGATCCATAGACCTCATCATGTACTCTCGTTACGTAGACGACATCAATATAGTAATACGGACATCCCCACAAGAGAGCACTAACAAGTTTGATTTAGAACGTAGCACAATGGAAAGCATCCAGCAGATAGCTAATTCCATACACCAGAGTATAACTGTAACTATCGACTTCCCTTCCAAACATCCTAACGATAGACTACCTGTATTAGACACGGAACTCTGGATTAATACTATAGACGAGAGAGCCCAAATTCTCCACTCACACTATGCTAAACCCATGGCCTCCAAATACCTGTTACTCAAAAACTCAGCAATGTCCAGTAGTGCTATGTTTAATATTCTGATCGCAGACTTGGTACGAGTGATGAAGAACGTGTCCCGCATGTGCAACCCAACAGAAATGGAAAGACACATCCAACACTTCATCAACCGCATACAGTTCTCTGGCTACAACCAAAGAGACAGAATCAGAGTATACGAAGGAGCCACGGAGAAGTATAAGACCCTCATAGAACTGGACATGAAAGGAATTTGCCCATTATACAGGAGCAAATCATGGAATAGCTTAGATAGGACTAGACATAAGATAGGGAAAGCCACCTCATGGAACGACAACCAGAGATACCAGAGTGTCATATGTGTGGACGCTACCCCTGGAGGGATATTAGCTAACCAGTGTAGAAAGGCCCTTAGAAAGACCCTCTTAAAGATTAAGGTGGTAGAAAAGCCAGGAACCACTATAAAATCCCTGATCAGCAAAACCTAACCTTTTAAGAAAACCCACTGTACTAATAGCAAATGTATCATATGTAAAGTAAACCCCCGGATAAACTGTAAAACTAGAAACGTAGTCTAGAGCATGAGATGTACAGAGGGTACTTGCAGAAACATGACAACAACATACAGAGGCGAGACAGCTCGTAGCATAGGTGAAAGGATAGACCAGCACTGGGGGGAACTAAAAGGACGAAAAAACGGTTCAGTACTATACGAACATGCCAGACAACAACACGACGGTAACATAGACAACATAGAAATTAGAATAATATCTAAACATAGAAATTACCCAGCAGATAGGCAAATCAGAGAGGCCAGCGAAATAGAACTTAGAAGGCCTAGGCTAAACAGAAAAAATGAATGGAATAACAACAACACCCAAACAAACAACACTGACCTAAGAGAAGTATAAATAAATAAATAAATAAATAAATAAATAAATAAATAAATAAATAAATAGATAAATAAATAAATACATACACAAGCACAATAACAACAAACACATATAAACACACACTAGTGAACTAAGATAGAATATATTAACCAATACACAGTCACCCAAACACGAACAGACATCAAACAAAACACTATACACACACGCAAACGCGTGTTTGTGTCGATATTGTATCTATATTTTTGACCGTTGGTCAGTCAATGGTAACATTGAGGACCGAAAAAATTAAATTAACCGATATAAAAGACACATAAGCGAAAACCAACCAAACAGTGAGTGTGTTCTGTTATTAATTCTGGCAATATTATTACACAAATATGACCCTCCCCAAGTATAACAATATTTGTTTCGACACACGATTTCATATAAAAAACCTCGGAAAACTAATTCACCGGCTAAAGGAAGAGGGCGGGGAAATCCTCACGATGGACTCAGCTGATAGCTGGATTTGTCCTACACGTGACAGCAGGTGTTCGACATAAACCCACAAGTCAGTAATGCTCGGACACTGGACGAGTGCGTGCAGGACGGTTTCGTCGCCCTGTGGGCATCTCGGACATGCCCGACTGACGGCACCTCCATGCCTGTAGAGTTTATCCCGAACTGGCAAAGCTCCCCGGTAGCACTGCCAGGCCAGGGATTTCTGGAAGTTGTCCATAGGCCCCGGCCCGAAAGTCCGAAGAGATTGGCTAGTTGATTTTCGTCGACGCCTAGAGTTTCTCCAAGTACGTCGTCGCTCTTCCCCTCCACTAATCCCCTATAGAACGCCAAGGTGGAGTTTCCACCGATCACATTGCCCGATTGGTCGAGGGCTGTGAGCGCCTGAAGACATTCCAGTCTCCAAGCGCTCCCTCTCGGTCTTCGCTTGATCCAGGACTGCAGCTCTAAGAAGGAGACGAGCTGGGGAAAAACGTGTCTAGCAAACGGCGACCACACCTGATCACCGTCGAGGAAGAGGTGGAGATGTCGTAGCCTGAGCGCGTGTCTGCGCATCATCAGCCACGGCATGCCCAGCCCTCCACGTAGCGGGTGTTGACAGCAGATGGACCGCCTGACCATCGGAGCGCGTCCCTTCCACAAGAGGCGAAAGAGCAAACGCTCCAGCGCAGTCAGGCGGGGCTTAGGACAAGGTACGACGGTCAGGCGGTAGTAGATGACGGATGCGATGTACGCATTCGCCACCTCGGCTCGACCTTTCAGGGATAGCTTCCTCTCGGGCCATTTCTGGGTGAGAGAAGTCACCCTGCTCGTCATCTCGTCCCAGTTTTTGTCCGTCTGGAGGTCTGGACCGAACCAGAGCCCTAGCAATATAACCGGTCCGTCCGTCCAGCGCCCGACGACGCTGTTGGACGGCATGGACCTGCCTCTCCAGGTGCCGAGCTGCAGGCCCACTGACTTTTCCTGGTTGATCATTGCTCCTGTCACCGCTTCGTATTCTCTTAGTGTAGTGCCGATCGCCTCGATGTGTTTGGCGTTCGACACCACTACGGTGACATCGTCGGCATATGCTGACACGGATCTTCCGCATCCTAGTTCGCGCGGGACCCCCTCAACGTCTCCAGTTTGTGCAGTAATGGCTCGAGAGTCAATACATACAAGAGGGACGAGAGGGGACATCCTTGGCGGACCGAGCGCATGATGCTGAACGGTTCCGAAAGGTGACCGTCCACTCTCACTACAGAGCAGATGTCGCTGTGCATGGCAGCGATCCAGCCTCTGAAGACGGGCCCAAAGCCAGCCGCCCTCAGGACTGCCGCTAGGTAACGATGGTCGACCCTATCGAAGGCTTTCGACTGATCTAAATTGATCAAAGACCCACCGGTGCCAGGTTCCCTAGCTACCCTCTCTACGATGTATCGCATGAGGTGGAGGTTGTCGTGAATGGATCTGTCGGGAATGGCGCATGTCTGTGCCTCTCCCACCAGACCACCAACGACAAGCGCCAACCTCTTTGCTAGCACCTTGGCCAAAATCTTGAACTCTGTGTTTAGCAGAGTTATGGGCCTAAAATTATCTATGTTATCCCCCTTGTTCGGATCATTTCTCAGCAGCGCCACCGCTCCTCGGCTCACAGAGCTGGGAATTCTCCCGTTCTGTTGCCAGTTGCAGTAGACGTCCGCCAAGAGGCCTCCGAACAAGTCTGGCATTTGTACGTAAAGTTTATAGGGTAGACCATCCAAACTAGGCGATTTACCCCTTGTGCAACTAGTCAGGCATCCCGTACTTCAGCGGTTGTTATCGGCTTTTCGCAACACTCCGCCTCAGTGGCCGAAAGCCGCGGCAGTCCGTCGAGGTAGACACTAAAGTCTATCCCTCTATCCGGCCCGCCACTGCCCCCGAACAGTTGAGCGAAGTGTCGCTGAAAAGCTTCACACATTTGCCCGGGATCGAGTAGCATGCGCCCGTCGTGGTCCACCAAAGACCGGATCGTGGCTTTGTTGCCACGACGCGCCTCCGCCACTCGGGCCCATTGAACGGCTTTCGTCCCCTCGTGTCTGAGAGCACACACCCTAGCTCTGACAACGCAGCCTTCGTGCTTTGCATTGAAGAATTAGTCAAGGGCCAATTTCGCCGCAAGTACGTCGGTCGCGATGCCTTTGCGAAGCGCCTCATCTAATTTTCTAACTAATTCACCCTCTGCTCTATTTTTCTCTATTGCTAAAGTCTTACTAAACCTAATGGACTCTATTCTAATTGCTCTTTTCAGAGCAAACCACCACTTGTTGTTGACGATGGCCCCCATCAACGCCCGCTTAACTAGTTCGCTTATCCGGTCTCTGGAGGCCTTGCGCGCTGGTAAGGACGCGTTTAGCTTCCAGTAGCCGGGTCCTCGTCTATGAAGCCTATCTAAGTCAAGCACACAGATCACGAATTTGTGGTCCGTGTAGCTGACTATCTTGAATTGTGGACAGCCTATGCTAGACCTATCTATTTCCCTACAAAATACTCTATCTAGATATGATCTGGATGACCCTATGCGATTTGTCCAAGTCCACATTGGTACATTCGGGAAATCCATTCGGTACCTGTCAGACAGTTCAAAACGTCTGAGCAGGTTGGTGAGACTCTTGCACCCTCCTTCCCTATCCACTAATCCCACACAATCCCAGCGTGCATCTAAGATCCCGTTCCAGTCGCCCACTAACACTAAAGAGCGGGACGTTCCAAGAAAGGTCTCCAGACGCCGGAAGAAATCAGGCCGCCCTGCTCCTGTCGGGGCATAGACGGCCACTAACCTGAAAGCTTGCCCGTCTCCGCTGGTCACGTCCAGCAGCACCAACTTACCTTCTGGGTCCAGGAAGATGGCCCGTATAGCAAGATCCAAACCTCTCCGAAAAAGCACAGCAACTCCTCCCCCCGTTCCCGGACGGCTGGGAGATGCGTACACATCGTAGCCGCCGAAGATCGGTGCGAAAGCCTGTGCTTCGGAGATTCTGGTCTCGCTGATGGCCACTACATCTATGTTTAGTGACCTGAGGTCGTTGAGCAGGTGGCCCTGCTTCCATGACGACCCCAAGCCACGCGCATTTATGCTGCCTATTCTGAGTGAGGTCATGTTGAAAAGGAGTGGAAAAGATGGGAAAGACCACTTACCTTACTTCTCGTAGGGGAAGGACGGTTTTTCCATCCTTTTCACTGCTTGTGGCCTCCTCAGGAAGGATGTCCTTATAAATCCTCCTGGAGAGTGCTTGTCGGAAGTCTCCGATGTCTTTGGGGAATTTTTGTTTAGTGTCATGTACGTTTTCTGTGTGATGCGAGTGATTTGTATGTGTGGAGGTGGTGTGAATTTTGGGGTTGTTGTGTAGTCTTTTTCTGTGATGCTGGTGTTGTGTTGGATGTAGTGTAATAATTGCTTGTTGTTCAAATTTAATGCTGTGTAGCGTGTATCGTTTTGGTTGTTTTGTTTTGTTTGCGTTTGTTGTGGGTTTGTTTCTGTTTCGCATTTTGGTGACTTTTGTGGTGTAGGTGATGGTGGTGTTGGGGTTAATGATGGTGATGGTGTTGGTGTTTGGGTTGATGGGGTTGGTGATGCTGGTGTGGATGGTGGCATATCTGTCCTAACTTTTTTGTTTCTTAATTTATTTGTTTCCCTCTGTATTTTGTTTTTGGAGGGGGAAGGAAGAGAATTTTTTCTTTTTTGGTTTCTTTTTTCTTTTCCGGATATCGTTTCCCACTCCTCGTCGTCACAATCTATCTCCAGTTGTGATAGGCCGAGGAGTGGAAAATCCTCCACAGGCGTTAGTTTTGCTTGTGGCGTGGTGGATGGTGTAGGCGATGGTGCTAGTTCTGAAGTGTTGGGTGGTGGTGGTGGTGGTGGTGTTGGTTTTGCTACTGTTGCTGGGGTTGTTGCTGTTATAGTTGCTTCTGTTGTTGCTGCTACAGTTGTTGCTGCCATCTCTGCTACTGGTGGTGTTGATGGTTGTGTCACTGGGGTGGGTAGGAGAGGTGGCCTCAACCTTTTAGCCTGAGGGCAGAAAGCCCTTAGGTGGGTTCCTTCACCACAAACGACACACCTAGGTCTTCTTCCCTCGACAATTACCGTGAGGTGGCTGCCGTCAGTGAGGTCTATTACCTCTGGGATCTCCTCAATGCTTTTTTGGTCCGCTTGGATCAGGAGCTCCATCCCAGATCCGGACCAGTTCTCCTGCTTTTCTTTTGCTATTGCTATTATTTTTGTGTTGGCTTCGATGCCGGCGAGGACGGCCGCTATTAGCCAGGGAATTTCGATGGCCGGTGGAACGTGGGTCACCCTGATCTTTACGAGTCCTGGACACAATAGCTTGGGACGAGTATGAAGTCGTCACTTCTTAATGGGGCCATGGAGTGTTCTCTAGCCTCCTCTGGTGTTTCAAAGAACACGTCCACGGTTCCATACTTCTGCCCACGTCTGATGTGGGTTTTTCTTGCCCACACATGTCCCAAAGCTTTTTGGATTTGTGACTCGGATGCCCGTTCCACTCGGCGCGATTTTACATTTATTGTTCGATACGACACGGTGCATAGGCGCCGATGCTCCATTTTATTAGGTGGGGGGGTGAGGCTGACCCTGTACCCATCTTTCTTTACCATTTGTTTGGCATTTTCTAAATCCTCCTGAGTTACCGTAAATGCTTCGAACTGTTTTGCTACTCTGGCAAAACTGAGGGTGGTTTTTATAATGTCATTGTTGTTGTTGTTGCTATCGTTATTTGTGTTAATATTAATTTTAGTTTCAGTTGTGGTGGTGGTGGCGTCAGTCGTCTTTGGTGGGGAAGAGTCCATTTTGCTTGATTTCATTTCGACATCACGAGTTAATTTATTTTTTTCTTCTTTTGTTTCTGTTGTCGCGGTGGTGGTGGGGGTGGTGGTTGTCGCGGTGGTGGTGGTGGTGGTGGTGGAGGCTTTAACACCTGCAGTCATTGGTAATGGTGGGAAATGAATGTCTGCCTGAGACAAATTTAAAATATTGCTACTGCTTATATTTTTTGTAGTGTTGGCAAACGTAGTAACATTTACAATGGTGGTGTCGGTGTGAGGTGTTAATTTGTGAGAAAGGCTTTCAGCTGCTTGGTGCAGAGATGAATTAGCCATTTTTTTTCAAAGAAATTTTTTGATAATCATAAAAGTTTAAATTTTAGGCACAAGGCCCCAATCTTTTTGGGTGTCCTTTTCGGAAAACAATGTATGTGCGCTTATATATGGTTAACAATAAAATTTTTCCATAAATGGCAATTTTTAACAAACGGAAATAACAAACCTTTGCGGAGCTCACGATGATACGATTTACTACGTAGGTCGCCAATAATAATAATAATAATAATAATAATAATAATAATAATAATAATAATAATTCTTTCTTTATTAACTGCGTGTAAAAGACAAGAAACAGAGGATGTAATAATTGAACAAGGGACATTTGTGGAGAAAGCCCATTAAAAGGCCACAGTGACCCTGACCACCAGGGCAAGTGCCCTCTCCCAGTTTTCCACCTTTAATTTACAGACACATACTCAGATTAGGCCCATTCAATCGGGCCATACTTGCTTCTCTCACCCATATTTCAACAAAATGCTGGGAAGAGAGCACTTCCCTCTCTACCCTGATTTTCCTTTTCAAATGAAATTTGAAAAGGTTAATCAAGGCATCACCGAAGAGGTAAGTGCTCGTCTTCAGGCCTTTCAAACGTGTCCACCATACTATCTCTTTCGCCATGGCCACAAGGCAGATAAAAACTGCCTGCCCTTCCCGGCTAAAGGAAGAGGGCGTGGCAATCCTCACGATGGACACAGCTGATAGCTGGATCCGTCCTACATGTGACAGCAGGTGTTCGACATAAACCCACAAATCAGCAATGATCGGACACTGGACGAGTGCGTGCAGGACGGTTTCGTCACCCTGCGCGCATCTCGGACATGCCCGCTGACGGCACCTCCATGCCTATACAGTTTATCCCGAACTGGCAAAGCTCCTCGGTAGCACTGCCCGGCAAGGGATTTCTGGAAGTTGTCCATAGACCCCGGCCCGGAAGTCCTTCCGAAGAGATTGGCTAGTTGATTTTCGTCGACGCCTAGATTTTCTCCAAGTATGTCGTCGCTCTTCCCCTCCTCTAATCCTCTATAGAACGCCAAGGTGGAATTTCCACCGCTCACATTGCCCGATCGGTCGAGGGCTGTGAGCGCCTGAAGACATTCCAGTCTCCAAGCGCTCCTTCTCGGTCTTCGCTTGACTCAGGACTGCAGCTCCGTCAAGGAGACGAGCTGGGGAAAGACGTGTCTAGCAAACGGCGACCACACCAGATCACCGTCGAGGAAGAGGTGGAGACGTCGTAGCCTGAGCACGTGTCTGCGTATCATCAGCCACGGTATGCCCAGCCCTCCACGTAACGGGTGTTGACAGAAGATGGATCGCCTTACCATCGGAGCGCGTCCCTTCCACAAAAAGCGAAAGAGCAAACGCTCCAGCGCAGTCAGGCGGGGTTTAGGACAAGGTACGACGGTCAGGTGGTAGTAGATGACGGACGCGATGTACGCGTTCGCCTCCTCCGCTCGACCTTTCAGGGATAGCTTTCTCTCCTATCCGCTAATCCCACACAGTCCCAGCGTGCATCTAAGATCCTGTTCCAGTCGCCCACTAACACTAAAGAGCGGGACGTTCCAAGAAAGGTCTCCAGACGCCGGAAGAAATCAGGCCGCCCTGCTCCTGTCGGGGCATAGACGGCCACTAGCCTGAAAGCTTGCCCGTCTCCGCTGGTCACGTCCAGCACCACCAACTTACCTTCTGGGTTCAGGAAGATGGCCCGTATGGCGAGATCCAAACCTCTCAAAAAAATCACAGCAACTCCTCCCTCCGTTCCCGGACGGCTGGGAGATGCGTACACATCGTAGCCGCCGAAGATCGGTGCGAAGGCCCGTGCTTCGGAGATTCTGGTCTCGCCGATGGCCACTACATCTATGTTTAGTGACCTGAGGTCGTTGAGCAGGTGGCCCTGCTTCCATGACGACCCCAAACCACGCACATTTATGCTGCCTATTCTGAGTGAGGTCATGTTGAAATGGAGTGGAAAAGATGGGAAAGACCACTTACCTTACTTCTTCTCGCAGAGACAGGATGGTTTCACCATCCCTTTTCACTTGATCGTCTGGTGAAGGGACCGTTGAATCGCCCCTTCGGCTGTCGTCGGCTCTTCTGTGAGTATATCCGAATATACCCTCCGGTTGAGTGTCCCTCCTAGGTCTCTGAAATCACCAACTGCGTTGGGGAATTTCGTTTTAAAGTTTGTGTATTATTTCTGTGCTATTTTTACCAGTCTTATGTTCGTTGGTGTTTTGATTGGTGCTGGTATTATGTAGTCGTGCTGTGAAATGTCTGTGTTCAATTATGTAAGTCATTAATTTCTTGTTGTGTGTATTTCTTGCTGTGCATTTGTTTTTCTGGGGGTGGGGTGTGGTTCTGCTATTTTCTTGTCGTTGTTGCTGGGTGTGTGTGTTTTGTTGTGTTTGCGATGTTGGTGCTTGTGGTGGTCGTGTTGAAGGTGTTGTTGTTGTTGGCGGTGGGGTTTCCCCCGGTGGTGATGGTGGTGCTTGTGTGGGTGGTGATGGTGTTGGTGGTGTTGCTGCTGTAAGTCTTTTTGCAGTAGCCTTTACTTTTTTTTCGTTTCTTTCCTCCCTTTTCGAAGGCGACGATGCGCTGCTTCTGCGTATGTGCCTTCTTGCGACCTTTTACAATCCCTCTCCCACCTCACACTCCATGTCCGATTCTATGAGGTCGGGGACGGGTACCAGCACCACTCTTTCACTTGTTGTTGTTGGTGATGTTTGCAGTGGAGTCTCTGATGCAACTGCAGTTGGTATTGCTGTTGTTGTTGTTAATACTTCCACTGCTGCTACTGTTCTTGATTTCCGTAGCGCGGGTATGGGTGTCACGTACCTATCCTTCCTGGTTGCCGCCTGTCCTGTTGCTGGTAGCAGTGGAGCCGGTTTCGGAAGTAGGGGGGGTTTTCTCCTTTCTCAGGGTGTTCTCATTGCAGAAGGCCCTGAGGTGAGTCTTCGATCCACAGCGAAAGCATTTCGGGCGTTTGCCCCCAACAGTTATGAGCAGTTGAGTGCCGTTATCGAAGTCTATCATATCCGGGATAGCTTCGATGCACTCCTGGTTGGTTTGGATTAATATCTCAATGGAGGTGCCGACCCAATCTTCTCGTACTTTTTTATGTACTTGCAGTACAGTTGTTTTGTCCTCGATTCCGACGAGGACAGACGCGGCCAGCCAAGATGGGGCCATCCCGGGAGGGACGTGGGTCAGTTTGACCCTCACAATTTTTCGTCCGCAGTAGGAGGGCACCAACACCATTTCCTCGCTCCTTAGGGTCACTAAGGATTGAGCCTTTGCCTCCTGGGGTGTGGCAAAAAGCACGTCCACGGTGGCATATTTCTTGCCTCGGGTGATATGCGTTTTCCGCTGCCACACAGACCTTAAGGCTGTTTGTATTTGAGCCTCTGTGGCCCTTTCAACCCTACGGGAGTTTGTGCTTACTGTACAGTACGTGACCGTACAGTGCTGTTGGGTTTCGAAACATCTTTCGGCTGCCTTACAGATTGCTCGGTGTCCGGTTTTCGTCACCATCTTCTTTGCATCCTGTAATTCCTCATTTGTTATAAGGATGGTTTCCAGGTTCTTTGCGATACCTGCAAACGAGATTGGTTTTTCTTTGTTGTTGTTGTTGTTGTCGTCGTCAGAGCTGCTGTTACGTTTGTTGTTGCTGCTGGTACTACGACTGCCGCCGCCGCTGTTGCTGTGGTTGTTGTTGTTGTTGCTGTTGTTGTTGCTGTTGCTGCTAATGCTGTTGTTGTTTATGCTGCTGCTGATGATGTTGCGGCTGCTACTGTTTTTTTCCTTGTCACTGTTGCTGCTGCTGCTGTTATTACGGCTGCTACTGCTATTATTCATGACGTCAGACGAATGAAATGGGTTTTCGTATTTACCGCACACCTTTTTCGTCGTTGTCGTCGTCGTGGAGAAATGTTCCACGTTTTGCACGTGATTTTGGAAACTATTTTTCTTTACTGGCGTCGCTTGCGAAAGAGAAGGGAGGGAGAGAGACGCATTTAGAGAAGGGAAGGAGAGAGACAATCTTCTCTCTGGTGTAGTGATGATTGAGGAAGAAGAAGAAGGAATGAGTGGGAATGACTTGTGAAAATTCTTTTTTGTAGCCATGTTTTTGGGGGGGTTTAAAATAAATATTGGGCACAAAACCCCAATCAGCGGTTATTTAACCCCGAAGGGCCAAATAACGGGCAGACAGACCCCTCTCACGAGGAGGAGTGTGTTTTTGTCTACAATTTGGTTAAAGTTTTAAACAATTTACAATTGTTATAGCGGTTAAAATTTACAATACCTTACAGAGCCGAGCCTCCGTCAACCATGGCATTCAATAATAATAATAATAATAATAATAATAATAATAATAATAATAATAAGAAGAAGAAGAAGAAGAAGAAGAAGAAGAAGAAGAAGAAGAAGAAGAAGAAGAAGAAGAAGAAGAAGAAGAAGAAGAAGAAGAAGAAGAAGAAGAAGAAGAAGAAGAAGAAGAAGAAGAAGAAGAAGAAAAAGAAGTCCCGTGGTACAAAGGACCAGTTAGTTATTGATAAGATGGTAATGAGGAATTTCAGGAGGAGACACACTGGTCTTGCCATGGGATGGATAGACTACAAAAAGGCATTCGACATGGCACCTCATTCTTGGATAACCAAAAGCCTAGAGATCTTTAGGGTGGCAGATAACATCAGACAGTTGTTGAGCAAAAGTATGAAGTCCTGGAAAACAGAGTTAACATCGGGCGGAGAATCTTTGGGAGGCATGAGGATCAAGAGAGGTATCTTCTAGGGAGATAGTTTGTCCCCTCTGTTGTTTTTCCATGCTCTGATGCCCCTGACCATTATACTGCGAGAAGTGAGAGCGGATACAAGTTGAGAAAGGGAGTGCTTACCATCAATCACCTCCTCTTCATCGACGATCTTAAGCTATTCGGGAAGAGTGAGAGGGAGTTGGATGTGCATGTTGACACTGTCCGTATTTTCAGCAATGATATATGTATGCAATTTGGTATTAGTAAGTGTGGAGTCCTTGCGATGAAGAGAGGTAAATTGAGCAGCAGCAACGGAATACAGGTACCAACAGGTGAGATGATAAAGGAAATTGATGCTGAAGAGGGATACAGATATTTAGGTGTTATGGAGGCTGATGAGATCAATAACAAAAAAATGAAGGAATTGATAAGATCTGAATACATTCGGAGAATAAGGAGCGTACTAAAGTCACATCTGAACAGTAGGAATGCCATAAGTGCAGTAAATTCCCGAGCTGTGTCTATTATTAGGTACAGTGCGGGAATTCTGAGATGCAATGTTGCTGAACAAAAAGAAATGGATAAGAAGACTAGGAAGCTATTGACTATCTACAACATGTTCCACAAAAGGAGTGATGTCGATAGACTCTACTTAAGGATATCTGAAGGTGGAAGAGGTCTTATCAGCATAGAGTACTGTGTTCAGATGGGGAAAAACAACCTATACAAATACGTGACCGATAGTAGGGAGCCAATGTCAGAATTGTACTGAAGGAGAGGACAATAGATCAGGGGATGTCCAAGGAGGAAATAACAACAAGGAGAAAGAGCAACCTTCATGAAAAATCCCTTCATAGTGCCTTCTTTGAGAAAACTGAATTCAGAGATCCACAGACATGGAACTGGTGAAAAGAGGAGACCTTAAAAAGGCTACAGAAGGAATGCTAATGGCTGCGCAAGAGCAGGCCCTCAAAACGAAGTGGCTGAAACACCATATTTACAAGGAGGAGACTAGCCCACTGAGTAGGATATGTGGAAAGAGAGAGGAAACTGTGGCTCACATTGTATCCGAGTGTAAACACCTAGCCCAGACTCAATATAAGAGCTGGAGACATGATGTGATGGGCAGGGTGATCCACTGGCACCTATGCAAAGTAAACAATTTACCACATTCTGGGAAGTGGTATGAGCATAAGCCAGAGTCGGTGATAGAAAACGATCAGGTGGAGGTGCTATGCGATTTTAGGATACAGACGGACAAGAAATTGGAACACAATAGGCCTGAGCTGGTGGTTTTGGACAAAGAAAAAAGATCGTGCCTGATTATAGATGTAGCCTGCCCATTTGACACGAGAGTGCAAGAAAAGGAAAGCGGGGGAGAAAATTAACCGATACCAGGACTTAAAGTGGGAGTTAAAAAGGATTTGAAACTGCCAGGAAATCAAGGTCGTCCCGATTGTCATGGGGCGCACTAGGTACTATCTCGAAGAGTTTCCAAGGATGGTTAAAGAAGATTAGTCCAACACCGCTTTTTGGAACACTTCAAATGGCATGCTTGCTGGGAACAGCAAGAATCCTCCGATACGTCCTGAATACCTGAGGCTGCAGATAGCGGCTTGATATTCATTTCAACAAACGTTCCAGTTAAATAACATCAATGACTGAGACTCAAAGAACAATAATAATAATAATTATTTCTTATATAGGCATAATAATAATTATAATGAAAATAAAAAAGGGAAGAAAATGTATATATATAAATTCAAGAAACATCATTACCACGAGGTGTTTCTCGTAAACATGGAGTATTGAAACATCGCGCCACACACCATCTTGCGCAATGCTAACTGGAATTAATCCAGTAATCAGTATACTTCACTACAGAATAAGTGGTGTGGTGGAGGTATTGAACGAAATAATTAGAGTTACCAACAAAGATTAACATGATCAACAAGCAATCGACCATGATCAACAATCATCTAATAAGGAAATCAAAATTATTGATATATCCCACAAATTAATTATTGTCATCAACAAAAATTAATACACGTAACAAGAAATAATCGATAATCGAATCAGTCAATAAAATATCAAACAATATTAATATATACCCAAACCAGCGCTTGTTTCATCATAAGCCAGATTACTAATAACGGTTATGTAAATAAGTGTCTATTCCAACTGTCACTTGCATCATCAACCCGGAACCGGATCTACAGTAGGAATTTTTCAGTAAAAAGCACGGGAATAAAAAAGCCATTTTAGCAGAATTTTAGCTTTAAGGTGGCTTGGATGCATTTTCCATCTAGCTATGAGCCAATGTCTTTAGGATACATATGTTTTCTAGTCACGCTGTGGTAGAATAAGTAGCCAGATGAATGTTTTTTTACGGAGGTAGTTAATAAACATTTAAAACATATGGTAAGACAGGGATACAACGAGAAATATTTATATAAAGAGATTTCGTAGGCGTCTCTGCACCAATAGGGAGATTTTGGAAAACTCAAGGTTATGTATAGTTTGTAAATGAAAGACATAGGATTTTGAAATGTGACTTATTTTCCTTAAGCTAGTAGAAGCTTATCGTATTTAAGAAAGATCAAAACATTTTTTGAGAGGGTGTTGGTTTCGGTTTGCTTTGGAAAGCATATGGTGTGAATTATTTTCATTTATTCTTAATTTTATTTATTTGCTCGAGACCTAAATAAATGTTGGAATAATTGCCATGATGTAAACCTTTTTGTAAAAGTAAGGGGTACGTAATTTTACATTGAAACTGTAAATCTTAAACTGTATGCTATGATGACCTACTTAGAATGTATGGGTAATAACATTCTATAAATATTGGTTGGTATTTTGATTGACTGTTACTTGACCAGTGACATCAGAAAATAGTGCCAAGGTACTGATTCTCTCACTTTGTCTTCGACCACCAGGTTATACAGATGTGTACGTCTTGTTTCGTTAAAATTATTTGGCCTTCTCTGATTACATGGTTTAATATGTTATACTTGCAGATACGTATATATTTTATTTAATATTAATGGTGATTTAATTCGAGTGTGTATAGTATGTTTATTATATATTAATAATTGTTTAGTATTTCCTGATATTAGATTTATATTTTTCATCGTGGATTCATTTCGCTTATGCCTTAATAAATTGAGCATTTTGTTTATTCTTATTTTGTTTTTTAAAGTATACGAAGACCACCTGTGACCAGTTGGGTCAATTTCACTTCAAGATATTTTTTTTTAAATCATGTTAACTTAAAAATAATTTTTAAATAATTAAAATATACACAGACATGTATATAATGTGAAATGAAACTGGAAGGCCCATATATGTACGTGTGTGTGTATATATATAAATGTGTGTGTGTGTGTGTAATCTATATACACTGATCACAGACACACACATATACACACACATATATACACACACACTCACATATATGTATACACAACAACACCACCAGCTCTCTCCCTCTCTTCCCTTCTCCTTCTCTGTCTACTCTCTCACAACCACTATCTCTTTCTCTCTATATTCTCTCTCACTCTCTCTGTTAATGAAGGTACCTGGAAAAACCCCATATGTCGGAAACCAGTGTTCCAATTTAGGCGAAACTTTTTTTTATTCCATTTGTATTCCCATTTCAAGGTCACCTTCCTTTCAAAGTATTTTCCCATTATGCCCCCTTTTGGCTGTATTACATTACAGACAAGTAAGCAAGCAATCACAGAGTTTTAGTAGTATATAGATAGTATAGGAAGTAGACGGCTTATATTCTTCATCTTGTAATCGTTTCACTTTTTATTTAATAGTTTAGTATTTTATTTAATCTTAGCTACGTTTTACATTTGAGTATGTATATTAGGCTTGTTTATAACCTGCGCCTCCTGATGCGCGACATTCCGACATATTGGGGGATTGTTTGAGGGTTTAAGTTCAAGTGTATACGGGAGAGAGTGGAGCAAGGCCTATTACATAATGGAGTTGTAGTCGCTGCAAGTAATAATAGATATTGTTTAATGTCTATTCTTATACAGAAACTGCCTAAATTGACAACTACCGCTTGAGAAAGTCCGGCTACTCCACACACTCATTAGAGGGTGAGAAGTATGGATGATGGTACGTTTTTTGGAGGATGTCATAGACCTAATAATATAGACTCTTAGTTCATAACTGTCTTTGTGTTTACGATGGTCATATCCACTAGATGGTTTATTTATTACTGGGTTTGTTTCTTGAGTGCATTATTTACGTGATTGTGTCCATATATATATATATATATATATATATATATATATATATATATATATATATATATAATATATATATATATATATATATAGAGAGAGAGAGAGAGAAGTAGAACACTGGAAGGTAATATCCGTAGTTAGTGGTAGAGCACTCAGTCCATGGGACGAGTTTGGTAGAAATAGTAACACAACAGTTAGTTCCCCATACCGAGAACAATTGCTTCCCCCTCGAGCTGAAGATCTGCTAAGGTGAAACAATTGTTCTCGGTATGGTGAACTAACTCCTGTGTTACTACTTCTCCCTCTCTCTCTCTCTCTCTCTCTCTCTCTATATATATATATATATATATATATATATATATATATATATATATATATATATATATATATATATATAATTGAACATACAAGAGAGATAAACACAAATATAAACATACATGTGTTCGAAGGTTTACTAGGGAGAAAAAAGACTATTTTGTAAAATACTATTTTGAAATTCTAACTCAATATATGATATTGTCGGCTCCGTCTCGTTGAGCTAATTTAAATGTCGTGTAAACCAGGCTGCTATTTTTAGCGGCATAGGTTTATGAGACAAGCTAGCCTTGAAGACATGTGCGTTATTTCATATCGCACACAATTCAGTCTTCTTATACATTTAGAAGTGGAAGGATTGCTAATTTTTAACACCTACTGATGAGCAGAAAGTTGGTGATACCTTCGGTTAAACATTTTGCGAAACAGTTGGCCAATATAGTTTTGTTCTTCTTTTTCTTGATTTATTACTTTAAATTAAGTCTGGCAAACCATATTGTTATAGTTAGTATTTTTTTCACCCTAGTAAACCTGGTCCTTTACAATTCGAACACATGTATGTTTATATTTGTGTTTATCTCTCTTGTATGTTCAATTATATTACACGGCTCGGAAAAAAAATTCTTTCTTGGGCCTATTTAATTGTAAAAGACTAGTTTGAGTTTCTAACTCAATATATGATATATATATATATATAGGGAACTATGCTGAAGACTACCTTATATATATATATATATATATCTAGAGCGGGTAAAATTCCCGAGATCCATGGACGAGTTCTCTCCAGCGGTCTCTGTCCCTCATTATCGCTGCCATGTCCTGCGTCTCCAGCAGACCAGTGTCTGTCCTTAGGGCATCAACATACGTTAACCCTGGTCTTCCTCTTCCAGTGTATCCATGTAGGGGCTCCCACAGGAGCACTGAGTGCAATGTCAACGCTGGATATCGGTAAGCATGTCCAGCTAACCTCAATCTCCTCTGTGTCACTTTTGAGCTGACTTTTGGGAGGCTCCCATACAGCTCTGAGTTTTTCATCCTCAGTGTCTACAGATTACTGTTCAGAGCCATCCTCAGCATTCTCGTGTAGCACCCATCCACCATCTGAGTGAGTTTCTTGATTAGTGCCCAAGTCTCAGACCCGTACAGCAGCACAGACTCCCCTACAGCAATGAAGAGGCGGATTTTCAGTTCTTTACGAAGGTCCGATTCCACACCGATCTCAAGCTGTGGCACGCCGTTCAGGCTTTGCTCTTCCTCTCAACCACATCATCTTCCGTATTCCCAATTTTTTCTCCCAAATACAGGAAGCCCTCAACCAATTCTAGCGGCTTCGCGCCTACATTAGTGATGCCCTCTGGCTTCTCAACATTCTCTACCAGATATTTTGTTTTAGTCTCATTCATTCTCAGCCCCACACTCATCGACACAGTCTCAACCTCCCGCATCAAATCCTCTACCTCCTTCACTGTATGTGTCACCAAAACTATGTCGTCAGCAAATTCAGCATCTGATACCTTTTTCGCCTTAACTCTCCTGCTCTGAGCCGGTGCTACAGTAAAGCCAGAGTCCTGGTGCTTCTCCAGTGCAAGGCGCATACAATAGTCCACTATATATATATATATATATATATATATATATATATATATATATATATATATATATATATATATATATATATATATCAGATAGTCTTCAGCATAGTTTCCTCTAATATATGGTACCTCCAAGCTTTTTGTTAAGCACAGAGAGATTAAAATAAAAGACATATATTGAAATTGCTACCCAAAGCATTGATTAAAGAAGCACATGATTAGATTAATATCGTATCTCTATACAGAAATACATATTCATGTATGTGTGTATATATATAAATAAATAAATATATATATATGTATATATATCACTATATATATATAGTGATAGAGAGGGGGTGAGAGAGATGGAGTTTAGGGAGATAAATGAGATGAGAATATGTTAATAACGCTTGTAGTTCTCCAAAGGTATATTGAGTTTTATGTTGTGATCAAGAATATATGGTGGATGTATGTGTCTATGTTATGCATGCTCCTATGTTTATGAAGGACCATGCAAGTCTGTGCATTTATGTCAGTGTATATTAATGTGTGTATGTATTTGTGCGCATATGTGTGTTTGTATGTTTGTATGTGAATGTCCGTCATTGTTTCTGTTTGGGCATGTATGAGCATGTGTTAATCTTATGTTAGGATGAATTCAATATAGCTGGCTTTAATATAGGAAATTGACAGTTAATAAACGATGTAATGCAGATACCCCTGTTCAGATGGCAAGCTAAGGAAGAAGCGCCATTATATTGTTAAACGGTGTAAAGGAAAAAAGTAAAAAAACAACGATAGTGCTTAATTCTAAATTAACAGGATTGTATGGCTGTCAGCTGACATAATAGAGAGAACTTACTGTGGGAGGCAAAAGATTTTATTAACTTTGTATTCTTTGAATTCAATATGAAATACGAACAATAACACTGGTATTCACTACAATCGCAGCAGTGTCCGCGGCGGGACAGACGAGATGTTGAAAAAATAGGTCAATCTTTGAAAGTAGTAGACAGCTAAGGTCGGAAGCGTTTGTGAATAATGCTCCCATAAGAGAGGTTTACAAAGGGTGCACTACGAAATATAATTAGCAAGTTGCTATTTCAAAATGTAAATTCTTCAAATAAAATTTGTGTAATAAAGATTATAACTACCATCGTGAAAAGTATCTAAATTAAGTATGAAAATGTTGCCAATATAACACCGAGTGCAGGCTTCTCATTTGTAACTTTGCTCTATATATTACCCAAAGCTGGAAGTACAAAGAATGTTTCTCTGTATTATTAATTATCTATATTTCAACTTAATGAAAAATTGAGAGAAATTGTTTCTTTAGTTCTGCTATATGCAATTCTAATTTGTTTGAATAGTCTTTTGAATACATTTTCATATTTAGGTATAAAAGCGCCGTGAGGAAATATGTTTGGGAATTACTCTATAAGGCGAATCTATTCTCAGATCGACGATGAAAAGAACAGAAAATTACAAATATAATAGTGTCAATCAAACTGTACAGAGAAGACGGAATATAGGTATACATATATACATGATGGCTGTCCCCTCGTTATCGAGTATGGCCGGTGCACGATATACCATTATTAATAATTATTAATTAATTCTATCGTGCAATGCCTGTGCGTGAAGATATTTTTTAAAGTGAGGAAAGACTGTGCACTGAGCCAATCCCACTCTCTGAGCGACAGTAGCTATAACCAGAAAAGAAGAAAAGATCAACATCATCGGTAACTACTGAGCCGCAGGTTTACATACATACATACATATATATTGTCTAATTCACGGGCTCGATAGATTCTGAGAAACAAGTGCCAGATATCATATACATATATATATAATTGTTTCTACTTTAGGCACAAGGCCAGCAATTATCCAGTGCATTACTGGTACTTTATTTAATCAACCCCGTAAGGATGAAAGGCAAAGTCAACCTCGGCGGGATTTGAACTCAGATCGTAAAGGGACGTAACTATGCTGGAAAGCATGGCGTCCGACCCTCTACCGATACTGCCAATCCAATTTCAATGATTTATATTTAACACGATATATTACTTTCTTCTTTTTGCCTTTTCTCCTTTATTTATTTCTTTTGTGCGTCTCACGAGACCTTCGCGCTATTAAATAATAATACCTTCTCCCTGACGTCACATACAATTCTAGATATACATGTTATAGCTTAATTGATTTGACTTGTGTCAGATGCTATGTCCCCGGTGGTGGAGCAGAAGTTTCCTTTGCGGGGCTCGAAACTGCCAAAATCTTACTCAACAGCTGAAAACCCTGGAGATGTGTATCATTCGTTTGTATTTTTATTTTCAAAAACTAATTTTTTATTGTATCCTATTCAGAAAATCGTTTTTCGAGTTACTTTTTTTCGGTCGTTATCTTGTTTGTTTTTTTGTTTTTTTTTGTTTTTTAATTTCCCTACTGTTTGTGTGTGCATGTGAATGTGTGTATGTATATATATATATATATATACATACATACACACAAGCACACACACACACACACACACACACACACACACATATATATATATATATATACGCTAGCCTAATTACCCGCGCCTTGCTGCGTTTCACACATGTTTTTTGTAAGAAAATGATGATTTTTTTAAATCAGTGAATATTTTAAATCAGTGAAAAAATAAAGGGAAAATGTTTAAAAAGTAGAGGCATTAACTAATAATTTGTGTTGTCATAATTCTAGTGATGTTTTGCCATAGATAAAAGAGAGGGCTCTTTTGTTGATTTACCTTTAATTAATAGAAAAACCCCGTGATAATAGAATTTCCAATACTCAAGTTATGGGCTTCAAGAATGTTCACTATATGTGGTTTAGCCCTCACTGGGGTATCTTAATATTATTGAAATTTGTGAATAGGCATCATATCTTGTCATTTACCTATGGTGTAAATGTCATATAAATCGAAGGGAAAACATTTTCAGTGGGGCTTTCAGCGGCGGTTTGTGCCCCCGAGTATCACTTTCATTAAAATGAAATATACTTATCCAAGTACCCTGAGTAATTTAGTTTCAGAATATTCAGGTTATGGTGGTCTATCTCCAAAACCATAGGAAGCCTTCGTGAACAAACAAACAGACGAGACCTACAGCTTTATATATGTGTGTGTGTGTGTGTGTGTGTGTGTGTGTGTGTGTGTGTGTGTGTGTGTGTGTGTGTGTGTGTGTGTGTGTGTGTGTGTGTGTGTGTGTGTGTGTGTGTGTGTGTGTGTGTGTGTATAATACTATATTGGCAATTGACATCATTCACGTGGAAAGCAAAATAACCATTAAAAAATGCTTGAAAACGAGTTTTAAATCAAAATCAGAAGAAAGGAATTTGGAACATTATCCACTGAATGTTCCTTAAACGCTGATGAAGGGACTTTTAGATCCCGAAATATTGGACAAATAAAAAATAACAACAACAACAACAAAACAAAACATAGATTACCATACCAGGTCACTTACTTTTACTTTTCGTTATATATATATATTTGTGTGTGTATATATATATATATATATATATATATATATATGCATGTGTGTGGGTGTGTGGGTGTATGTGTGTGTGTGTATACATATAATTATATATATGGTATATGATATATATATGTTTCTGTTTGTGTTGACTGATCAATCTTATGCCGGGATCAGAAGTTCACCAAAGAGGAACTCTTTTTGGAATCCCATTGTTTGCCATACATTTAATATAACCTAGACATTGTTATTCTCAATTATCTAAAGATTGACATCAATCTAGGCAATTAATCTAGCTACATTTCGAAGGTA
Source organism: Eledone cirrhosa (assembly GCA_964016885.1). NCBI lineage: Eukaryota > Metazoa > Mollusca > Cephalopoda > Octopoda > Eledonidae > Eledone > Eledone cirrhosa. Next base: position 38,130,470 of record OZ024745.1, on the reverse strand, counting down.
AAAATGTTATCTTGACATGAGACTTAGAATTTCACGTAGGCATCAGAAATAAAGAAAGTGTCGGCTTTTCTGTGAATTCTGAATAAATAATCAATGATTCAGAACCATACAGCAATGTGCTATAATCGCATACCTCATATGATGTTTCTTTTTTCTCTGCGTTATTGTGAGCCCAGCGATTTACAACATTTTATAAAGACCTGACCCACTAACTACATCAAACATTTTAGTTAAACCCACGTTATTTTAGTTAGATAGTAAGTTCTTTCTCCTCCCGATATTTCTCTTAGAATTTACTCAGCGATAATATAATATCATTAGTAGATCTAATTGTCATGATCCTATATTGAATTCATTGTATTATGTATATAGTCTTCTATTTTAGCGATTTGGGATAATGTAAAGAACTACTCTTTCAAATTAGACTATGCAAACAAATCCTTCAAATATCCACGCCCATTTAGCTCATACAGTTTCATGAAGTTGGTGTTTCTCATTTCATATGAATTGTGCTAACTCCAACAAAGGATCATATAAATGAGGGCAAAAACATGAACTTGTTCTCAGTGTGGATATTGTCAATACCTTATGATTTTCTATTAGGTATTCTATGTGTAACATTCTTTGTTACCCTATAATATGTTATGACATGTAGTGCTCCTGCATAAGTATCAGAGAGAGAGCGGGGCGGGAGGTAAGATGACTTGATGTATTAGGATATATCATACCCAGGAACAGTTGATAACATCTAACATTTTAGTGTCAATATTTATATACCTAATCCATGTTATTTGATATACTCATGTAAATGCTCGCTGAAATGGCTGAGTGATTGATGGGTTTGATTCGCAATCAGGAGTACATGGATTTAACCAAATAGGTAGTAGGATGGATAAATGTCTTATTATAACATCGGGTAGGCCGGATGTATTTAACTTTTTATTCACACCCGGCCTTATCAGATGTGTTGTCTCACTGATTCCGATTTGGAATAACGTTAAGAGTTCAAGTGACTGTGGAATACGCAACCATTTACAGGAGTTGGACATTCAGCTGATCAAACTACTTAATGAAGATTGTTGAGACTAATGGATTATAATACATTATATCTATGTGCATTTTCCAAATTCTCTGTATGAGAATGTATAGATGTATGTTTATATGCCTGAATGTGCGAGTAGTGAGTTGGCAATTTTATACCCATGTGTATATAGCTTTGTACGTGTTCCTCTTAAAATGGCAAACATAATTAGCACCTCTATTGTAGGTCCATGAGTGTGTATTCGTATATATCCCTTTGGGTGTATCCCTACTTCTATCTATACAAAGACAATCGATGTGCAGCGTCACAAAAGTGTTGGATATTAGTTCCAGCTTTCTGCACTTTGGGTTCAAATGCTAGCGAATTCCAATTTGCATTTCTTCCATTCAGGTTCCATATAGAAAGGACCAGCTTAGTGCTGCTGCAACCCTTATTCAGTCAAGTTACACGTCCTAGACATTCTACTCGATCAAAATTAGGGAGGATGGAGAGGGTATATGTGTTTGCCTTTGATAGCATGAGAACTTAAGTCTTTAGTCAAAGCATGGTACGTACGACCAAGTCATATGAGACTAGGATTAACGGCCGTACTTTAGCGTAGTGTATCTATACAAACTGAAATGTGGATTTGAAACACATGTAATTAGAACTTATGTTCACTTAAGCACACGCGTGAGCTCCATGCTTGCACGCGTTGACATAATCCAATCTACGACTGAAATGGGGTCCGCACATCTGCACCATATGCACCATAATAGAAAACAATACCTTATATTAATCATATTTGTAAGTTATATAAACGTTGCACCTTTGTATTTATTTCAACACGTTGCAGTAATATTATGATATTTTAATGACAAGAAATAAGAAAAAAGTGTGTATGTTATATGTTTTACTTCTTATAAAGATAAACAGATAATTTTCTCTAATATTGTAAAGAAGAAAAAAAGTTATTCATAATGTTTTACGTTCTCCCTCATTTTTTATAGTAATTATCATTATTAATCATATTTTTTTTAAATTATTTTTGATCAAAGCTACTGAAAGTTTAATTGCGTGTAACATATATGTGTTTACGAGTAACATTAATATATGACGTGTGTATATATATATATATATATATATATATATATATATATATATATATATATATATATACAAGAAGAAGGAGAGAGAAGACAGATATCGATTAAATATAAATATATAAATCGTATATCAATCTCTCTCTCTCTCTCTCTATATATATATATATATATATATATATATATATATATATATATATATATATATATATATATATATATAAAGAGTTATAAACTTAATTATCAGAATAACGTTGTTCGTTTACTTTCATTTTGTTTTTTTACATCTTCATTATTATTTTTGTATTGCAGTCCTAAATTACGGTACCAAAATGTTTATAGTCCTGTCTCTTCATCGTAGTTTGCCTTTTCTTCCTCTGTGAACAAGGTGAAGCTAATAAAAACAAAGTACATCTATCTATAATTTGGTTGAAGTAACATAGCCATAAAATATAGATATATACATATATTATGGCGTTAGTCTTTTTAATGTATAAATCTTAACGGTTCGTTTCAACGGACATTAAAAGTTATGCTGTTTTATATATAGGAATTACTGTTTTAAACACACACACATTCACCACACACACACACACACACACACAGACATATATATATATATGTGTGTGTGTGTGTGTATGTGTGTTGTCTGTCTGTATGTATGTCTGTGTATGTACGTATGTATGTATGTATGTATATATATACATGTATGTAAGTATATATGAATGTATATATATTATTGAAATTACTCCGAGTCTTGCGGACTTCCGCTGATCGCCTGAATTAGTAGCAATGCACAAATATCATAGTAGGAACTGAGAATACTCTCAATGATATAGGAAATATATAATATACTTCACTTTGGGATCATCACATTTTGCTGCATCAGAAATTAGAAAACACCTATCCCCATCAAATCAATTAATCATAGTCTTTCACGCAACTCATTTAGGAAGCACACTGTGAGAACTTAGATAAAATATGCTATGGGAAAACTGTCGTGCATGAAGCTGATGTTACCTCAAATATACCACGAGAACCGTTTGAGAAGAACAATTAAAAAGTTATGCTTGAAATGAAATTTAAAGAAAGAAATTTCAACCATTGTTTGTCACTTATACAGGCAGATAAACATATTGGCCAATTATATCTTTAGATTGATGAAGTACAGCTTAACTAATGAAATCATGTAGAGAATAGGAAAATTAAGTGACAACTCTATAATGTAGAAGACAACTATATCAGGAGGATTAAAAAGCCAAGTAACTGTCTAAACCCCGAAGATTATTTATTGATATATAGCCTTAAACAGCTATATTCAGCCCTGTGTATCGGCGAACTCCATCCATACTGGGATAATCATCAACACAAATCCTAGTCGACGCTTACACTACGCACATATATGATAACTAGATGCACATATTATAAACAATTTTGACACTTAAAGACCCCCAGTATCACACCACAGCCAAACACAAGAGAAAATTCTTAAAGCCAATTAAAATCTATGCTAGAAAAAGGATACGTGAACACTGGCGAGAACTCCAAAATAGGAAAAACTAGTATTTAAAGACAAAATGAAGACATACAGACACACCAAAAAAACAAAACAAACTAATAAAAATATCAGACACGCAAAGATAGAACAAACAACCAGCTTGTGACAAGTAAATAAACACACAGATTCACCTGGATGTAATGCAAAGCACATAACACATAACAAGATGGTGCAGGGCAGAACGAAGGATACACTCAAAATAAAAACCCAGTCAACGATGAGGTCACAGAAAGTGTGATGAAAGAGCTTTGACAATATAGAAACAAGCATCCGGTATCGAACCAACAAACCAACGAACCAACCAGAAATGTATAATACATTGAAGTGAAAACCAACAGGTGCATATGTTTTAATTGGCAGCATGACCCTCGCAAAGTATAACAATATATATATATATATATATATATATATATATATATATATATATATATATATATATATATAACGAAGTAGTTGTAGTAAGGAACCAGATGGACCATAAAGCACCAGAGTACTCAATACTTAGGGTAGTAGAGTGGGTCATACATTTATCTCTCTCTCTCTCTCTCTATATATATATATATATATATATATATATATATATATATATTGACGGGACTAGCATCAGTTTCACTGCTAGTACCGGCTGCATCCCACCGTACTCAATAGGTAATGTTATGTAAAATCCAGAGTAGATATATAGTTATTTGCTTCAATGCGACACACGTAAATAGGTACCGCCAAACTATACCCGTACTCGAGTTTCGGCCACACTTAAAGCAACAATTGAGTGCACAGCATCCACTATCTGCATGTATTATGCAACAATGCACAATTGGTGCATGTCGCTTCATCATCGGGTTTCACCTAATCAATAACCAATCGATCGACAGAATTCGATTCCAGTTCGTGTCGCCTATGACAGTGAATGTGAAGGCCAACTTAGTAGTACATTAGCAAATGAAATTCCTATGCATCATCAAAATGCCGTCAACCAATTGACTACAAGTTCACAAATGTACGTGTCAGTAGGAGACGAAATTTAATACTTTTAAAAACGTTTAGAAATGGGCACTTAGTATATATATATAAAGGATCTTTATGGCATGCAAAAAAGCAGATGTTTAACAAACCTTCCTTTTTCCGTAGTGGATTATCAAAACATTTGTTATTAGGTAATTTTGCTTCTTCTCCTAAAATCCTGCTTGCTGATTCTCGACCATATTGGTTTGGGTCACTTTAATCCTTGCTAAAATAAGGAATACGATTGTTGTTTCGTTGTCACTGGTGTGTAAAACAGTTATAATCTGTGACAAAGGGCGTGTCACTAACATCCCTTAGTGTTAAGAATTATGTTGCAAGTATGTTCAATCTTCGTTTCAATTTTCTAATAAAGATTTTCTCGACCTTGTTCTGTGATTTTATAACTACATTTGTACAATGGGCAAACATTGATGTCTCGCAACCTTTTGCCTCCGTAATCTTTTATATGTTTGCTTAGAGTGACCTTTCAGACTTAATGCCTATAGACTGTAATTCATTGTCGGAATGTCAGCCCCTTCTGTCCTACAAAATGTTCGTGGCTACCGAGGCTGGTTATAACATAAATTGAATTTTCCCTGCTGCACGAAAAGTTATTTATAATTTTGAATAAGGTTCGCCTTTGAAGTAAAATTCATGTTCTTCCAATACGTAGCTGCACATTCTGCAATGGGGTCAGTTGCATATGTTCACATGGGGTTCTGTAGTCGTGATTAGCAGTTCTGCTCTTGTCAGTATGTTGTCTTTAATGCGCAGTGCATTCTACATGTGAATAGAGTTCAATGAAGAAATTAGAGTAAGACGAGTAAAATCCAAACTGACTGTCTTTAATTTGGTATGTGTGCCAAATCTTACTTATGGCTATGTATCTTGGTGATTGACCAGAAGAATATAATCGCGAGCACAATCAGCCGAAATGAGGTTCCTCCGATGGGATTTTGGAGTAAGGATAAGGGATACAGTGGGTGGTTGATACTACAGAGAACTGGTTAGAATATCTCAGGTAAAAACCGATGGATATTTTACAGGCAACAGTTCGCAGACTACTCTGTTGTTATGATGCACGTGAAACAAAAACAAAATAAGAAATGGGAAGGAGAATGTACGGTTGTCTCGACAAAAAAAAAACAGTAATAAATTATTACAAAATTATGTCTAGAAATAGGCAAATTATGCACACACACACATGCATATATATATATATACATATATGTAAATTATGCACACACACATACATAAATATATATATGTATATATATAATATATATATATATATATATATATATATATATATATATATATATAGGAACGAGTAAGACCCCGACGGCTGAGCTCAAGCCGTTTCGACGGCTAATTCTGGACTAAATGAACATTTTTATCCTCGTATATGAATAGCCGAGCTTCTCAGTGGGTAATTCCATATATGGTAAAAGTAATTGTCACAAGGATTGGTCAAAAGTTTGTTGTTGAGACACATAATTTTATCATGGCAATTTGTGGTAGGAAGGGGTAGCTGAACCTGCCAGTAGAAGAAAAAGGGGGGTGGAGGAAGCCCAGTCGTGCGTTGATAGTGCCAACTACAGCAGGGCAGGAGGTCAAGGAAGTATACTAGGGAGGGGGAGGGGGAGGAAGTCGAAACAATAAGTAAAACAATATGGAGTAAATATATAAAAAATACCGAGAATGTTAAAAAAAACAATTAAATATAAACAAAAACAATTTCTGGTTACTATTCCCTAAGATAAAAATGTTCATTTAGTCCAGAATTAGCCGTCGAATTGGCTTGAGCTCATCGTCGAGGTCTTACTCGTTCCTATTACCCACTCTACTACCCTAAGTATTGAGTACTTTGGTGCGTTATGGTCCACCTGGTTCCTTACCACATTTCCTTCGTTATATATACATATATATATATATATATATATATATATATATATATATATATATATATATATATATATATATATTATATATATATATATATTATATATATATTATATATATTATATATATAAATATATAATACAGGAATTGAAATATCAAGACCGTAGAGGTATGTCATATATCAAATCATATATT
>OZ024745.1:38111189-38121189 GCA_964016885.1 Eledone cirrhosa | reverse complement strand
TGTTCTGTTTTGAGAATTTCGTCTCCATGATATAGCGAGCATTGTATTTTTATATAATGATTTTTCAAAATCGCCACGAAAGACTAAAACTTTTGTACATCTAAAAATGATGTTTTTTTTTCTTTTTTCTTGATTGTCTGTTGATGTGGTGGAAACATGATGGGGATATTAATGTTTTATTTTTCTCTCTTGGATAGATGGATGTAAATGATTTGTGAATCTGAGAGGACCGGGAAAAAACGTTTTATATGTTAAAAATAGTAATTGATAATAGGATATTGAAAATTTCACGAACGATAAGTAGCAGCTTCTGTGGCGTCCCGAAACTCAAAGCATATTTGAAAATAGGTCTGCTTAAAAGAAGAATTATGTAACATTGTTCTTTCCGAACAGAGATAAAGGGAATTAATTGATATATGCCTTCAAACGAAAGGTTGGAGTGGGCTCTATTTCTTGTTGATTTATCTACCAGGCCAGGGCGTTTCGAAGAGTGTGCTTGGATTTACTGAATGTAAAGGTGGGGAGGTGACATTATTTTGGAAGTAGGGGACTTTAGAACGCTTAGATATCAAACCCGATACCTGGGTGGGTCTCTAGGACATAGTTCTTTTACCCGCCATCCAGAGAGTCCTGTCAGAAGCATCAACCTCTAAATGATTTGGCTAGATTCCAAACACAGACCAACCGAGCTTCTGGATTTTTATCGAACCCTTTTGATAGTAGTCAACGTTTGGGTCCCGGGCCGATTGTTCTTGCTTGCAAAATTTGTCCAGCGATTCTTTCTTTAGACATTCAAACCGATCCGTAGTAGTGGCTCTACGTGGAGCGACTCTCTAGCCTCAAAGCTACGCATTCTATCGAATAACATTACTCCAAAACCCTTCAGAGGAACCCTATTTGAGTTATTTATTCGCACTCCTATTCTTCTGGTCATTATTCATGCCCGTAGATTAAATTAGATATTAACCTCGAATTGAAGATAGTGAGTTTGGCTTTTAAAACTACCTCCCTTAAATTTTAGGCACATTATTTCATATGCTTTGCAGCAAAGAGTTACGGCCCTTTATGGTCTGAGTTCAAATCCCGCCAGGGTTAATTTTACCTTTCATCCTTACGGGGTCGATAAAATAAAGTACGAGTAATGTACTGGGATAGTTGCTGGCCTTGTGCCAAAAGTAGAAATAATTATTTCATATGACAGTGTAGAAATTGCAAGGACACGTAGAATTTGAGTTATCAAAAATGTCACTGAACACTTCAGAAGCTGCACCTCATTTTAGAGGCAGAGACAAATACGATGATGCTGATCTTGCATGGAAAATACGAGTGCAGTAAACGCCACTTGAGAAATTTTTGACAAGAGAACTTGGTAAAGCAAGAAAAAAAGAAAGAATGTTTAAACATCAGCAATATTCTGATGCTGCTGTGTACAGGACACCACAAATCATATCTCCGAAAGTAGTTCCGGTAATAGCGGAAGAAATATTTTTATCTTCAGTGTCAGGAGACAATGAATCGTAGTCCTCCCTTTGCCCATCCATTTACAGCTAGCCTCAATATTCCATCATCTCAAAGCAATCAGTAGTTAGTAACAAATATGAGGAAAAACTTTAGAAATTTAGAGTATTTAGGTACAGTTCTCTCCGTTCTGTGTTCAAATTCTTGTCAAGTACTGAAGTGATATTACCCCCCCCCCCCCTCACACACACAAAATGCTGGATTTTTACCCACATTTGAAACCATTTGTTTTATTATCATAAATCACTATAACCCTTATCATATTAATTATACACCTAATTTTAACATAACACTGATTAATTTTGTTTTTTAGAGATTTTTCTAATTTTACATACTTTACTTCAATGAATGTTATTTTTGATTGTGTGTGTCAACATGTGTGTGTGTGTGTGTCTGCCCTTGTGAATTTGCATGTATGTATGTTGTGGGTGCTGTTATTTGTGAATGTTCGTCGGCATGTGTGTGTGTGTTGTCATGTTGTTGGCATGTGTGTGGAGACGTGTATCTATTCGCATGTGTATGTTGACATGTGTATGTCGACATGTGATGGAATGTGTTGTTCATGTATTGGCATGTGTCGGTTTTGGCGTTTTTATATTGTATCTCTGTGAGTGTATAGGAAGCATTGATTCTACAGTACTGTTTGTTGTATTACGAAATATTCTGCAATGTCAAGTCGTTCCTAAGTCTTCATTTATCTGACTGAATTATTTAAATCGCGCTAGGTATTTTCTCCTATAGCTGACGATATATAGTAGAAATACATTGAGGCATACACATAATGTATACATATAATTTCTTGATCTACATACATACAAACAAACTTATAAAACCACATCCCACATACAATAGTAGCACTACAACTTCCCTACCAACACACATCATTGCAGCGCCAAACAGCGAAGCCAAATAACAATCCCCAATTCCCTGGGCTAGTGTCCAGTCATCCTTTTCAAGTCTATACAACTATCACGTATTCTTGTTCTATATATTTATATTGTATTCTTATATATTTATCTATGAGGTTTTGTGATTCTCTCTTTGGAATTTTCAATGCTTAGCTGTTTCCTTCACTTTATGTAGAGATATTTGTTTTATATTTTTAATGAAAGTGATAGTCAAAAATAAATCAACGCTGCGAAGATTGAGACAGTCGTTCTCTCAAAGAAGCCAGCGTGATTAGTTTTTCACTGAAGCAGGTGAATTTCAGGTATCTCGGGGCCGTGCTTACGAAAGATGCAATGTAGAGGATGCATTAAGTGTAAAGATTACATCAGCTGATATAGTATTGCTGCAGCTTCAGCATTCGGTTATCAGGTATGTATAAAAGCCAAGCTCCCTGTCTTCAATTTGTTATTCGTGCCAACCCTTACTCATTATCATGAATGAATGGGAATGATAGAAAAAAATAGCTATCACAAATACAAGCCGCCGACCTTGGTTCCACCGAAGGCTCTTTGGGGAAACATTACTCGATAGAATATTTAGCTCGTAGATCAGAAATTTACTGCAAGTAGGGGCGCTACTTCTTTAAAGGGGGAGATTAAGGCTTCGATATTACGAGTATGTGGGTGAGTCTCAGGAAAGAATCGGTTGATAGATGTTACGGGTAAAACAAGCCGATAGGAGACCCCGAGCAATATGTTTGGATAACTTCCATGAGCTCGGCTGCTTTTGCTTGGGGATCCGGCCGAATAAATTGGAAGCAGTTGCTTCTGAGAGAACTCGTTGGAATGTGTGTTTGAGGAGTCTGCTCCCCCACCCTCGAATAATTTGGCGACATAGTAGTAGTAGTAGTAGTAGTAGTAGTAGTAGTAGTAGTAGTGCTATAAATTCGATATATCGATGGGTACATGTACAAAAACATACATGCAAGTTGTTGACATCCTCAGTCAGAGAAAAATACGCGGATTGCCTTCATATATATCACAACTTATTGGTTGTTCATCAGAAGGCCAGTAACCTCAGAAATGAACTAATATAATCGTTTTTATATTAAACAGAAGCAGGTACCTACCTAAAATAGCAAGCTGATTTGATTAATATGCATTCGTTGGTGACATACTAAATAAATGATTAATATTTATTCATAAAAGCGTGTATTGGAAAATATAATATAGTGTGGAAATAAAAAAATGTAATTGCGTGATATTACAGAATGGTGGCTTGGAAGTATACCGTAATTGTGTGGAAATACACAGCAATAGTGTGGAAAACAGTCATTGTAAAGAATTACACTGTAATTATGCAGAAATGCAGTGATTCTGTAAAAGTACTCAGAGAATTCTGGAAATAAACAAATAAACAGCAACTGTGTAGAAATAAATATTGTTTGGATGGATATGCACAACAATTGTTAGGAAATATACAGCTATTGTGTTGGAATACACATGGAATATGAAAAGGGAATACAGCTCTACTGGATCCTATCAATTATTTGTCTAAATTTATATTTTAAAAAAGAGCATATTAAGCACAACAATGAAATTAATATTTATTTTACTATTCAATATCACTGAAAAATTACTCATAATTTCTTACATAGGCATATGGTTAAAACCTATAGGGAAGAAATAGAAAACTATATCAATCTCCAGTACTTCCCTGCCACCTATTTTATCGCATACGATTTTATCGAAATGGTGAGAAAATCAACACAATCGGATCTCGAAAACAACGTGACGTCTACCCCCAAAATTACGATAATATGTATCTGATGCTTTATTGATTATAACGTTTCAGTGTCCTCCTTTAAAGGAAGTATTGAATTATATCGACCTCAGTACTTCACTGGTATGGTATTCATTTTATCTCATACGGAAAATTATAAGAAAATCAAAATTGGTGGATCTCGAACATAATGTGAAAGAATGCAAAAACAAATATCACAAGGTATATCAAACTCTTTACTAATTCTGAGAATTTGCCGCCCTCCCCGAAAAGGAATATTGAATTTAGTTGCTGTAATATTGTTTTATCAATAATTTGATAGTCGTTATTTCTAACTATCTATGTTCCTAGCTATGTTTATTGGAAAATTATAATATTCTTTCATTGTTTAACAGGAATATTTAATGGCAAATGATATTTCATTCCAAGAAAATAAATATTTTCTGCGGCTGTAACTGTACTTAGTCGATTCATTCATTCAGTATTTCTGCCCTACCCAATCTGCATAAGTTTATTGGTAGACTTTGGTGAGAATCTATTGATCTTACGTACCGATCACAAACAATTCCACACAGATTTTACTTCCACCTAGTCTGGATATACATTTTGTTTTGCTATTTCATTGTTTATTCATCGTTTTTTTTATTTATTATTATTGAACTATTTATGTTATACACGTACACACTTGTGAAACAATTATTTACCATTCATGTATCCGCTTCATCCTTTGGAAAACTGCTGCAGACATTTTTCAAGTCACTGTCAAATTCTTAGAAAACACCCATAGTGTTATAGGTAAATCATGATATAGATTCATTTTTAAGTTTTAGTTTAGTGACGCCAAGACAGCCACCATACAGAAGCCGGAAAAATACTTACAAAGTGACGATGTCTCATAGATAATATACAATTATAAACTTCTTACCATTTTCAAATGCCTGCTTTACAAACCAGCTTTACTGCCATTGTCAGAGAGTAACTCAAATTGAAAATATTCTTGGCCACATAATGACGCAAACATTATCTGCTAAAGACATAAACCCTTGCAAAGCCGAAGCGATAAATAAATGTAGGATCTATCTTAAGCGGTTCACTAAGTATTAAAGTACTCGCTCATAAATAAATATGATTTATGTATGAATTACAATCATACTACTATTTTGTACGTGTTGTAATGGCAAGAATCAAAACCGATTGAAAAAGATATAAAATGGGGAGAGAAGAATCTCTTAAAATCGTCAGTTCATTTAGCAAACGAAAGTGGGTGCTTCATTTCATATTACTCTTGATAACAGAATTCCTATCAGTACAAAACGCGAGAAAACCTCTTAAGAGATGCAACCCTAGAAAAAGAACAGCTAAACCTACATCGGTGTGGGTGTGTAAATTTGATTTTTTCTAATCTGAAACAATTTTAGATGGGATATAATAAATGGTGATTCATCTTATTAGCACAAATTCTGACAACACGTGGCTCGCAGACGCAAGTTGTACTCTATGCCATTCTACCTCAAGTAAAACTATTTCTTGAAAGTCTGGCAAAGTGTGTCTCAACACTGTCCTTCACAAACTCTCCACTACCGCCGTCCCTTAAGATTCTCAAACTGCATTACCGAGATAATTACTACTCCTAGCCGTTCATGCACACAAGAGTTGCTCCCAGTTCAAATCATTCTTATGGGTGTCGATGTGCTCAGTTTTAAAATAAACATCTATTGAATCGATAATACAAATCTCTCTATATATATATATAAGAGAGTATTGAAGTTTGCTTGAAGCATTGTGGAATAATAAGATATATTTTATTTAGGCCGTTTTGGAAGCCTCAACAATGCAGATGGGTAATTCTCCAGGTAACAAGATCCGGTGGTGAAGAGAGAGATGTAAGTGAATGTAGAATGAGATGTATAGTGTATAGAAGAACGTAGGAAAGAGCGTAAAAATAATAATACGGTATAGAGTTACCTTGGGAGAGATTTAATTGTCCCTATATTTCGGATTCACATCGATCAACTGGGGGGTTTTCCGGGGGTTGGGAGGTTATCTGTCGGATAGGAGCGATACGTGTCCTCTGCTGTTCGTTGTTTTGATATTCAAATCAACGAACAGCAGAGGATACGTATCGCTCCTATCCGACAGATAACTTCACCCCACCCGGAAAACCCCCCAGTTGATGGAAGTGAATCCGAAATATAGGGACAATTAAATCTCTCCCAAGGTAACTCTATATCGTGTTATTATTTTTATTTTTTACGCTCTTTCCTACGTTCTTCTACACACTATACATCTCATTGTACATTCACTTACATCTCTCTCCTCACCATCGGATCTTGTTACCCGGAGAATTAGCCATCTGCATTGTTGAGGCTTCCAAAATGGCCTAAAGAAAATATATCTTAATATATATATATATATATATATATATATATATATATACATGCATAATTTAAACAGTATATCAGAAAAGCTAGTCAACATGTATTGAAGCATAAAGAAACATTTATTAATACGTTGCTTCTTCCCTTTTGTTACACATGAAAAAATGAAATTGCCTACAAAAAACGAATAGTTCTATTTTCTCATATATAATGAATACATATATATATATATATATATATATATATATATATATTGCTAGGCAGCAATGAAAAGTTAAAGACATGGTGGTCTTTTACAGACACCCATGAGGAATAGGTCGGATCAAAATTATGAAATATACTAAAGTGTATTTTATTTGTACACGTCTAAATGTTCTGCCAACAGTGTTCTACACAGTATTTTATTAGTACATATTTGGTGTTTCTACCAACTCAATACTAAGCATATACCATTGTACATATCTGCTGGTTATACCAATTGTTTGATCTTTTCATAATAAAGATAGTTTCAGTTTTCAATGAAAATGTGTCTTTTTCTTTGTTTGATGTCGAGATTTTTTTCACGTTTGTCACTATTTATACATCAGGGAATCTAGTTAGCTCTCTGTTTTTTTCTGCATTCTTCTTCTCCACCAATCCTCCTCCTGTAACCCAACATTCCAATGCAGCTGCCCCTTCATCTCCACCATATTATTTTTTTCTGATTTCTTTAGTATTCGTCTCTATTCTTTGCTTTCTACTCCCTCATTAATTTTTTCTTATTTATCGTGCTGTGCTGAACTCATTCTCTATGCATTTGACTTACCTATTTAATGTGATTTATATATATATATATGTGTGTGTATGTATGTGTGTGTGTGTTTGTGTGTGTGTGTGTATACATGTGTGTGTGTATACGTGTGTGTGTATGTGTGAGTGTATGTATGTATATATATATATATACATATATATTGGTCTACAATGAAGAAGAATACGTATGTCTATTTGCACACAATATAAATAAAACGATACACACGCACACACATATACATGCACATGTACACACATACATATTTATGTACTTCGTGCATTGTGTTGTGTAGATGTTTGTATGTTGTGTATTATGTATGTTTTATGTTTGTAGGTATGTGTATGTTTCCCTGCATTATATTTGCTTTCACTGTGCAGCTAGCCGTAAGTCACTATACATATTAATATTCAAATTGTGTTTAAAAAGGATAAAACTTAAAAATAAGTTAATGTAGTACTTAAAAAGTTTTCCATTAAAAAATATATTTGTTGCATTTCGTGGCTAGTGGTGTTTGTGTGTTTTTATGTAAATGATACGAATTTCTTTCCACTTGCGCGGGCACACACACACACACACACACACACACACACGCACACACACATAACAACAACAACATACACACTCATACACATACACAAACATATATATGTGAATGTGTCGTGTTATAGATATAAAAGTAAAAATAGCAACAAACATTTAAGGAGGGATAACTCGATACGTGTCGTAGAATCGTATTTATTATATGCCATATGTATCTTGTTTGACTGGTGTACGTATGGGTTTGATTGTGTGTGTTTACCTACTTACGTCTAGAAATGTTGTGCTTGCGTATATAAACATTGAGATGAAATGCTTTGAGGGTTATGATGTCGAACAATTACAAATGTTGGAGGGGGACTCAAGTTTATTATGCATCAAAAATTGTACATATGTATATAGCTATATATATGTGTGTGTGTGTTTGTGTGTATATATATATATATATATATATATATATATATATATATATATATATATATATAAATATATATATATATACTCGATATGAATACCCCCTCCGCCTCCGTGGTATTTTCTTCGTGGTTATAAGAGGCTTAGCTCTGTTTCCTGACCGTTATATCGCGTGACTATCTCCCCCTCCGCCTTTTGGGATTCTTTCTCACGTCGTGTAGACGCGTTCTTGAGACTAGTAAAATGAGGTATCCTCTTGATAAGTCGGCAGACCTCGCAAGGACTCTATATCTTTGATATATTGTTTTTGTTTATGCCACGAAACTACGTAGTCGAGGAATTTAGGAACAGTTTAGGTATGATACATTTTATTACTAATTATATCTAAATGTTTCTTCTCTCTTCATAATGTATATATATATATATATATATATATATATATACAGATATAGATATATATATATATATATATATATATATATATATTTACACACACACACATATATATATATATATATATATATATATATATATATATATATATTTACATGTATATATATATATATAAATGTAAGTGTGTATGTATGTATACATACATATATGTATACAGAGGTACGGTACTATGTATATATATACATACATGCACACATATATATATATGCACGTATCGGTTTACCGAACATTTATTATAATGCACGGTTTGTTCGTTTGTAAACAAACAAACAGCCTGAATTACGCCGTACAGTGTTTAGGCAACCACGTCACCTTTTTGTTCAACACTGACACAGGAACGATGTACTAGTTTCAAGCTTATTAGCTATCGTCAGCATCGTATACCTTCCTGCCAGATGGTTGAACGTCTGAAAGTATATACCTTCCTTATGCATATTAACGGCTGAGCAGCCTAATTTGCATATCGAGTGAGTTCAGTCGGCCGGGCACACCGAAAACGATAAATGGAATAGAATGAAACGAAATTTCATTTCTCACTCTTAGATCGGCACTTACTTAAATGTAAGTATGTATGTATATATACGTACATACATATATGTATACAGACGTACATATACATATATACATACATGCACACATATATATGTGCACGTATCGGTTTACCGTACATTTATTATAATGATCGGTTTGTTTGTAAGAGTGAGAAATGAAATGTCGTTTAATTCTATTCCATTTATCGTATTCGGTGTGCCCGACCGACTGAGCTCACTCGATATGCAAATTAGGCTGCTCAGCCGTTAATATGCATAAGGAAAGTATATACTTTCAGACATTCAACCATCTGGCAGGAAGGTATACGATGCTGACCATAGCTAATAATCTTGAAACTAGTACATCGTTCCTGTGTCAGTGTTGAACAAAAAGGTGACGTGGTTGCCTAAACACTGTACGGCGTAATTCGGGTTGTTTGTTTGTTTACAAACAAACAAACCGAGCATTATAATAAATGTTCGGTAAACCGATACGTGCATATATATATGTGTGCATGTATGTATATATATACATACTACTGTACGTCTGTATACATATATGTATGTACGTATACATACATACTTACATTTAAGTAAGTGCCGTACTAAGAGTACTATTCCATTTATATATATATATATATATATATATATTGTTATACTTTGGGAGGGTCATGTTGCCAATAAGAAACACACGCACTAGTTGATTTCAC